>CM037089.1:71419682-71968655 GCA_020916435.1 Oxytropis ochrocephala
CGGGCTCATTTTTTTCAACCCAAACCCTCCCATATTTCGGGCTAGCCCGGCCCGGTCCGGCGGGCCCGGCCCATTTTGCCAGCTCTACTGATACGTGTGGATTTACATTTGAGATTTGCTTTTCCCACTCCCCCTCCTACTCAAAACACATCTCATAAGGGCGTGAAATGACCAAAAGGCTAGCCAAAGCATCTTTGTTTCAAGAATTTTCAAGTGTTCGAACACGGGCCTTCGAACCCGTTCGAACGACATCATTCGCGTGAGTTAAATATTGAGTTCACACCCTCTTGTGTGTAATTTCACCTGTTCGAATGGGGTCACTCGAACCTGTTCGCATAACCTTGTTCGAACACCCCATTTTATTTCGTTCGTATGTTGTTAACTGAGGCAACAAATAATGGACCCTCACACCACATTCACCAATTTTATTGCGTTCGCATGCTGTTGTTCGAACGTGTTCGAACAAGGTCGTTCGAACCGTCATTAAACATGTCCTCCAAGCGTTTCACGCTAGGTTATTTTTGGAATAAAATTTGTTAAGGGGTGTGAAAGAGTAGGAGGGGGACTGGGGAAAGTAAAACCCTTACTGATTTTTATTAGTGAAAATAAGTGGGCTGATCTGGGCTTTTATCAAGGCCCAATGCAGACTTTGGTTTGTTTTTAGCCTTGTTTTTGGCCCATGCTTCTTACACATTACCAGCTACTCGGTGCACACTCCCCAATTTTTATCCTTCCCAAATTGCCCTCACGTGGGATGCACGTGGTAGCTGTTTAAGACCAGGTTCGGTAGATAAACGCCGAACTGATTCGGGACTTTAACACTGGGAATAAAAAAACACTGTTCGAGAGATGCACACCGACCCAGTTCGGTAATTGGAAGCCGAGTATGTTAAAAAATGGAAATGGGGTGTCTGTTATTTGGGGGGTAGTTCGGCCCTCCTTTGTCACAGGTTTGATCAAGGACTTCATGGCTTCTTCATTCAACTTAGGAACAGTTACTGAGTCATCCATGTCGGAAGGAAAAGTTTGATTTTGGGAGGAAAAAAGGTTTTTGAAAAAGGAAAGAGCCTCCTCCCTAAGAGTAGCGTCATCATCACACCAAATGTTGTTAGAGAATTGATAGGATCACTAGAATCGTTGCTCCAAATAGCCTGTACAACTTTGTCATAATCAGTGTGTGCTAGCCAAGCCGCCTCAAACCGAAAAGGGTGAGGCCCATATGCTTGAGGCTGCTCTCCACACTAGAGTAATAAGGGATTATGATCAGAAAGAAATTTGCAAAAGATATCCACAAAAGCATCCGGAATGGCTAATCTCCATGGCAGTAAATTTCTTCAAAGAAACATTTTTTCAAGATTTGGCACCCCAAGAGCAATCATCAATGATGAAGACTCACATTTTTGCAATAAACTTATTGAAAATCTTCTTGCAAAATATGGGATAAAACACAAGATTGCTACTGCCTATCACCCACAAACAAGTGGACAAGCTGAACTTTCAAATAGGAAAATAAAGTGAATGCTTGAGACAATGGTTGGACCAACTAGGAAAGATTGGTCCTTACACTTAGATGAAGCATTATGGGCATATAGAACTGCATTTAAAACTCCATTAGGTATGTCCCTATAGGTTAGTTTATGGCAAAGCATGTCCCTGTTGAACTAGAGAACAAGTCATATTGGGCTATTAAAAAGCTAAATTTTGATCTCAAAAAAGCAGGAGAACAAAGGTTTTTAGAGCTGAATGAATTAGAGGAACTTAGGCAATTCTCTTATGAGAATGTAGAGATTTATAAAGCAAAAACCAAAGCATGACATGATAAGAAAATCCAAAGAAGAGAACTTAGAGAAGGAGGAATGGTTCTGTTGTACAATTCTAGGTTGAAATTGTTTCCTGGAAAATTAAGATCAAGGTGGTCAGGACCATTCAAATTAGTCAAAATTTACCCCCATGGTGCAGTTGATCTCTATGATGCTGCCACTAATACCACTTTCAAGGTAAATTGCCAAAGAGTGAAGATGTACTATAGAGAACAAGTGGTGAGAGACAAGGTCACCACTCATTTTGAAAATCTCTAATGCAAAGAGATAGTCAGGCAACCCATCATTTTATATAATTAATGTTGTTATTTTGTGCAATTTTATGTTTTGAAGTGTTTTGCAGAAATACAAGATCACAATGCAGCCAGTGCGGCTACACTTGGTGCACCTACACCTGATGCAGCCACACTGCCTACACTAGTGCTCCTACATTAACATTGTGAAGAAAAAGACTTGTGTGAAATTTTTTCACTTGCCAGCTCATCAAATTAGTGGAGAATTCTGATTAAGGGCTAGATCATGTGTTGTTAATTCTAAATTGTACACGTGTAAGCATGCATGGTAGTCCACATAGCCTAATAGCTATATTTCCCAACTAACCTTCCCACTAACTCAACCACTCACTCACTACAAGAAAAACCTAAAATCCAAGGCAAAACTTTCTGGCGGATTTTAATCCCCCAGAAAATTTCCGGCGGATTTTTGACATTTGTGGGGGATTTAATCCACCAGAAATTTTTTGGGGGATATTTGGCGTTTTAGCGGAATTATGGTATTTGTGGGGATTATAAAGTGGAAAAAAAGGGTCTGAAAAAAAAACTAGATCCACCGAAAAGGACCCCTAATCCGCCGAAAATGACAGCTATAATCAGGGGGAAATTTGAAATTCAAAGATCCGCGAAAAGGACCCCAATCGCAAAGCGCAGTACCATGGTCAACGAGGAGGTCCAACTGACCAAAAATCCGCCGAAACGGACACCAATCCGCCGAAACGTCACGCGGCCTTCAAGGCATTCCTAATCTGCCGAAAACGTCTCTCAATCCGCGAAAGCGACTAATCGATGCTAACGGCACTTTTACCTCTTCTCCTCTCTTCATATATCTCATTTCTTCCATTCATTCATTCACTCCTTCCTTCACTCAAACTTCTTCTCCTCTCTCAAACTTCTATCAAATTCTCAAATTCTCCACTCTCTTAAACTTTAACATTTCTTCACTCAATCTTCTATCAAATTCAGTTTTTTCTTCTCTCTCTCAAACTTTGAAAGGTTTGTTTTAGTTTATACTTAATTTTAGCTTATGCTTTGTTATAAACTATTAGTTACTAATTGTTATGTTGTTTGTTTAGGAGTTGTTTGAGTTTGGTGACCACTGTTCGTTTATTGGAAGGACTTCGGTTTAGCATCAAGTCGAGTCTTCTCAAGACCACCAGGTTAGTTATTGAAGTTATTAGTTGTTTCTAATATTTTTTATGATAATATAAGTACCAAATTAGTGATTAATCAAATCATATATTAATTTTTTTTTTAAAATACATAAAAACGAAATAAAATATATAAAATATTTATTAAATTTTAATTTCTATTTAGAAAATACGAAATATAATGATAGAGTAGTTAAAAAATAAATTTAATGTATCATTATATTATCATTTTTTTGAAAATCATTATATTATCATTATAGTTAGAAAATACAATAATATATTAAATTTTCGAAAATTCATTGTATAATCCTTCTTTTTATTAATTTGTTAAAGTTGATTATATTTTTGAAAATCATTATATTATCATTTTTTTGATTAAATTGTTAAATTTTATTATATTTTCGACAATCATGATAATTTATTGTTAATAAAAAATGAATAAAATTTTTGATAGACTTGTTAGTTAAAATGAATAAAAATTTATTATTAAAATGTTATTTATGTTTGTTAGTTAATAGAGTGTTAGTTAAAATGAATAATATTTACGTTTACGATAACATATTATATAAAATGTTTGAAATTTTTTTTAATAAAAAATAGATATGTTAATATTTTTTAATAAAAATAGATAAATCGAAATAAAATAATTAATATATTTTTAATTATTAATTCATGTTTTTAATACATTTTAACTAACACTCTATTAACTAAACAAGAATATATTAGTTTTTGAAAATTCATTGTACAATCATTATTTTGATTAATTTGTTAAAGTTTATTATATTTTTGAAAATTCATTTATTTTCATTTAAGTAGGTATGATATGTAATTTATCGTTATATTTATGTGTTAAAATATTATTTATGTTGTTAGTTAATAGAGTGTTAGTTAAAATGACTAATATTTACGTTTACCATAACATATATAATATATAAAATGTGTAAAATGTTTTAAAATCTATTTATATTATAATTAATTAATTAATGTAATGTTACTTTGTTAGTGCATGTATGTAAATATTTGTATGTGTATATGTGTGTGTGTATGTATATGATCATATGATATTTGTATATGTGTATGTGTATGTATGTGTATGAATATGTAAGTAAGAAAAATAAATTTTGATTTATTATTTATGAAATGAAAAGTAATTAGTTATTGTTTATGATAATTTTTATTGTAGCACACGTAGTACTAGGATTTAGAAAACATGGATCGTAGTTGGATGTATGATCGATTATATCTGGAAGAAGCGGTTTAAAGAGACGATTTGCGAAGGAGTAGAAGAGTTTATTTTTTTGTGCTAAGTGTGGCGATTTCGCGCGAGAAGCGGGGAATTAGATGTCCGATGCGCGAAATGTTCAATTAGATTTATAAAAATGAAGATGAAGTCGAGAATGCATTTGTACAATAATGGGTTTAGGCGATTATTGGATATGGAGTAAATCCACGACCAAGTAGCACAGGGTACTGCGGTGAGTGTTCTCTGCGGTTAATGTTAGGTTGAAGTATATCTTTCAAGTACTAATGTTCCGGTTGAAGAAGTAGCTTCCACATCCGGATCCGCCAAATCATGCAACCCGCGTTAGATGTTTATCGGGGAATGATATCTCATGCCGTTGGAGTAAATTTGGATTTTGAAGAACCAGGAATATGATCTTTGAAGAAGTTCCAAATGAGGAAGCGCAATTGTTTTACACGTATTTGAGTGAGACAAATAAACCATTATTTGAAGGATCTAAAGACTCAAAATTATCAATGTGTGTTCGGTTGTTGGGTCTTAAGTCTCAATTTAATGTTGCCGAGTTGTGCATGGAATATATGACCAAAATGATGTTGGATGCAACCCTATTAAGGGACTTTTGCCGCAGAGAGTTATTATGATGCTAAAAGACTGAGTATCGAAGCTTGGCTTAAAATCTAAAAGAATTGATTGTTGTGTGTGCAGTTGCATGCTCTATTATAATAATGAGTTTGGCATAAATGATGGAAATTTGACGGAATGCAAGTTGTGTGGAGAGCCACGCTACCGTGCCAGCAGGAAAGGGACGAGCAGAGGCAAACCGGTTCCACGGAAAGCAATGTTCTATCTGCCGCTTATACCAAGGCTACAGAGGATGTTTACATCAATGGAGACCGCTGGTAAAATGACGTGGCACCATGAAAATAGAAACAATTCTGGTGAATTACGTCACCCATCTGATGGTGAAGCTTGGAAGCATTTTGATCGTGTTCATCCAGATTTTGCCAGTGATCCACGCAATGTTCGGCTTGGTTTATGCTCTGATGGTTTCACACCCTATATTCAAGCATCGGCATCACCGTATTCTTGTTGGCGATTATTGTCACCCCATACAACCTTCCACGAAATGTGTATGTCTAAACCATACATGTTTTTAAATGCTATTATTCGGGGCCAAGCAATCCAACGGTGGTATTTATATATATTTGCAACCTTTGATTGATGACCTAAAAAGGTTGTGGCATGGTGTTTTAACTTATGATGCAAAGACGCAAACAAAATTTCGAATGAGGCGGCTTTGATGTGGACAATTAATGACTTTCCGCCTATGGAATGTTATGCGGATGGGGAACACATGGTAAGATGGCGTGTCCGATTTGCATGGTTGACACAAGGGCTTTCACTCTTAAATACGGAGGAAAACTTCGTGGTTTGACTCGCATCGTGAGGTTCTTACCTATGGATCACCCATTTAGAAAGCGTAAATATGCATTCATCAAGGACATGTTGAAACAAGTGGACCTCCTCATAGTTTGACACGAGGAAGTTTGGGGCGATGTTAAAGACATCCTCCGAAGGGAAGTCGTAGCGGGTGTTGTTTCTCGTCCGTAGGAAGGCTATGGGCAATGGCACAGTTGGACAAAGAGAAGTATCTTTTGGGAACTTCCCTATTGGAAAGATAATCTCATTGAGACACAACTGGATGTAATGCATACAGAGAAGAATTTTTTTGATAACATATTTAACACTGTCATGGACGTGAAAGGTAAAACGAAAGACAATGAGAAAGCTAGGAAGGACATAGCTCATTATTGTAGACGAAAGGATTTGTTGTTGGTTGAGCAAGGTACTAGGACATTGAAACCCAAAGCCAATTATACTTTATCTAAGGAAGAAGCGAAGCGCTTTATCGGTGGATAAAAGAGTTGAAAATGCCGACGGTTATTCTTCCAATTTATCTAGATGTGCGGATGTGGATAATGGGAAGTTGCATGGGATGAAGAGTCATGATTGTCATGTATTCATGGAGTGCTTACTTCCCATCGCTTTTAGTTTGTTGCCAACACACGTTTTGAACCCATTGATTGAAATAAGTACATACTTTAAGAATTTGTGTTCAAGAACCCTAAAAGTTGATGATCTTACAAAAATGGAACAAGACATCCCACTTATCTTATGCAAGTTGGAGAGTATTTCGCTGGTTTCTTTGATTCTATGGAGCATCTACGGTGCATCTCGCATCTGAAGCTAAACTTGGCGGACTGCCCAATACTGAGATGGATGTATCCGTTTGAAAGGTCGATTATTTATTATAATATAAATTAAGGAAGTTTAAAAATAACATTATTAATTAATTAATTAACATATCGTTTAATTATCTAGGTTCATGGGTGATTCAAAAGATCGGTGAAAAACAAAGCTAGAGTTGAAGGATCGATATGTTCTTCATATATTACACGATGAAACAACCAACTTTTGTTCTTATTATTTCAAGAATGAATTTGCTCCAAGAAGCGATCGAAATGAAATGGATGTTGAATGTCCTAGACATGAATTAGCTTTGTCTGTCTTTTGTCTACCTTGGTCGTCCATCCGGGAGGAGTCAATTCACGGCCGACAGAGGAAGAGTTCAAGGCAAACACATATTCATGTGTTGATAAAAAATGATCGAGGTGCAACCATTCATTGAGTATGTATTCGATCCTCAACATTAACTATATATATCGATCTTAATTAAGTTAATAAAAGTAGACAAATGTGTAACAATTAATTATTTCTTTTTAGGGAATTCTTGTCATCCGAGGAAATAAGTGAAGAACAATCTTGGCTTATATTAATGCACATTTTCCAATGTGGTTTAGGCAACGTGTTTATGCCCTCCCACCAACTCCTCCCAACCAACACTTGAGGAACTTATCGACGGTCCTCGAAGATGTGTTAAAGAATGGCACACATACTTTGTCAATGGATACAAATTTCACAATAATGAATGGACACGAGGCGGAGAAACAATCAATAGTGGAGTTTGCATGAAGGGTGTCTTTGGAGGTGGTGAAGGTGATTTTTATGGTGTGATTCAACACATATACGAAGTTGCGCACTCTATCTAGACTATAGTCGACGGTAGTGCTTTTTATTGTATGGCGGTTTGATCCGTGCTCGCCGAGGAACAAGGGTAAATCCAAAGTCAAATACGATCGACATTAAAATGAGTAGTAGATATCGACTGTATGATCCGTTCGTCATTGCTCAAAATGTGAGACAAGTCTATTATGTCCCTTATCCATCAACGCGAACGATAGGCGTGGTTGGTGTGTCGCAATTAAGACAAAACCAAGAGGCGGATTGAGACAAATGACACATGGAAGATGTCCCATTTCAAATGGATGAGATGTCTAATGTAAATGAAGTGATTCAAGTGGAACCCATTACTCGTTTATGTGATCAACCAAACACCGCGATGAAGTTGATGACGAAGAAGATGGTGATGAAGATGCAGAAGAACATATTGGTGTATCAAAGAATTCCCTGCTCATCTGATGATGATGATTTTGAGAATGAGTGGGATTCAAATTAGTTTTTCTAGTTATTCATTTTATTTGGTACTTAATTAGTAAATCGTAATAGTATGGATATTTATGGTTATTTTGTATGAATATTTGTACGAATGTTTATGCAATATATATACATGTTTCTTTTTTAATATTTAAATGTATGTATATATATATATATATGTATATAGGTATGTCATCATCATCCGGATCCTCATCCGATCGAGACGACACATACGATGTTCCTCCACTGTCGCGGATACGCGGTGGGAGCCTAAGATTATTACTCGCCTAACGCGCCGCCACGGGGCCGCGTCGTTGTGTTGTTCCTCTTGGCGGATATTTGCCAAAGCCAACCACAGATGGTGCGAGTAGTAGTAGTAGTAGTCCGCACCTCTTCTTCCTGGATTGGCGGGGATGACTTACGGCCGAGACACATGTTGAAGATGGTCGTCGCATCGTTGTGCCTCAAGGAGATTCGTAAGTATATAATTATTTATTAATTTTTGTTGCCTTTTATACAACTACTTTCGTGGTCCAAAATATTGACTTTTTAAAAATTTTCGTGTTTATTCCTTCAAAGCCCGCACCACCGCATGATCATAACGCAATTCAAACAGTAATTTTTCAAAGGTTGGAAAAATTGGATCTTTGTTAAGAAAGATAAAGAAGATGGGAAAAACTATTTTAGGGCCATGCTCAATTCTTTCCAAGTAAGTTCTATGAAATAATTAATTTTTAATTATTTTATTGAATTGTTTAATTTGTCTGTATTAACAATATTCTTCTAATTTTTTTAAATAGGAACAATGTACATGGTTCTAGGAACAATGAGAAAGATGTTGAGCATGCGTTCAACAAGAGATGCGATGATAGATACTGGCATCATGGGGTGTACGGCGGAGCAAAGGCAAAACTCGCTTTTATGGGACCGAGGCTTATGCGAATCGCTCGCGTTTTGGGACACTCCCGAATTTAAAAATAAAGCAGAGAAAGCTAAGAAGAACCGTGCTTCTGAAAATGCCGGCGCCTACTGCAATCACTCAGGTGGATGTGTTAGTGCTGGAACTCATCACCAGCGCATGGTACGTAATTTTATAACTATTACTTTTATTCATCAATTAATTAAATTTATTAACTATGTGTTAATTAATTAAGTAGTTGTTATTAAATAATAAAATTATGTATCTAGGAGGAAGAAGCTGGGACGGAGGGTCGGTTCATTCGAGTTGCATCGCAACTTGTATATGCGAGAGGAGGATGGTTCATTTATCCACGATAGGCGAGGAGGATTCAGTGTAAAACTACATTATGTTATTAGTTATTTATCTTTAAATACAATATATATATATATATATATATATATATATATATATATATATATATTGTTTTTATTGTTTTTTATTAATATTTATTTATTTATCTCGTTGTTTTTTTAGGATGCTTATGATTTGGGATGGGCCGAGTGGCGTGAGTCTCACCTGCAGAGAGCGATGGGTCGATCGATCGTGAGGAGGAGGCTAGAGTGGGTCGCTACATGTGGGATAGAGCGGTTGGCCCACAAAAGAGTGATCGTTTGACAGATGCGGTAGCATGGGATCCAAGTTCTTCAAGGAAAGCATTCGCCGAGTCGATCATATTCGGGACAGAGAGTAATCGGTCGTTCTTATGCTGCTCCCAACGCGATGGTAGATCAATTGACCAAAGCAATTTAACGAGAGGTTGAACGAGCGGCGGAGCAATATGCACGACAACCGGAAGAGCAAGCTAGGATCATTGAGGAGCCTTGCCGAGCGCGCGCTAGGATCATTGAGGAGCGCACCGCCGAGCAAGCTAGAGAAGCGAGGCGTTGCCAGAGATGATGGCTCGGATGAACCATCCTTCGAGGCCATCATCATCATCATCATCATCACATATGGCTTCCTACCAGCCACAGTCATGGCCTCAGTATCCTCTGTACCCTCAGCAGTATCCACAACATACTCCCCAGCCCCATTATTCTCAAAGAAGATCCCCAGCAGTATCCACCACCTCGGTATCCTTCCCAAAGATCCTCCCCAAAGACTGAGCCACCACTCCAAATGACAGCGATATTCATCCCAAAGATCTTCCCAAAGACTGGGCCACCACCTCAAGAAGTGGTAGTATATTCAACCTCAAAGAAGAATCACCCCATCTCTTCAATAATAATATTGATCTAAATTATAGTGCGTTAGAGGCTTGTTTGTTCAATGAGATCAACCAAAGACGAGGTGATCAATATTATCACGCAGAGATGACTCAGATGAGCACGCACCTTAGTAGTTTTATATTTGATTATGTATGTTTATTATTATGGATATCGGAGTGATTTGTTGGATTTGAATTTATGGATGTTTATTATTTGGTTGATTATGAATGTTTTTTTTTATTGTTGATTATGGATGTTTATTATTTGGTATTTGAGTTTTTAATTTAAATATGCTATTTATATTTTTAATTTAAATTTATTAATTGTTAAAAAACATTTTATTTGGTTTTATCACAATTTTAGTTTTTAATTTAAATATGTTATTTATATATTTTTTTAAAAATTTATTTAATTTTTAAAATTTATTTAATTTTAAAAAACGTTTTTTCAGCTTTTTTAAAATGTTTTTAAATTTTTTTTTTTAAAAAAAAAAGTATTTTTCGGCGGATTTAAGTGTAGTTTTCGGCGGATTTAAAAAAAAAAAAAAAAATTTGGCGGAAAAATCCGCCAGAAAGTTCAAAATTCCCCCGGAAAGTACCGGCGGAATTTCCGCCGCAAATTCCCCCGCAAAAATCCGCCGGAAATGACTTAAAATCCGCCGGAAATTACCGGCGGAATTTCCGCCGAAAATATGTTGCCACCAGCCATTTACCGGCGGAAAAATCCGCCGAAAATACCTGTATTTGCGGCGGAATTGGGTGTTTTTTGGCGGAAAAATCCGCCAAAAAATCCCATTTTTCTTGTAGTGACTCACATAAACCGCTCACATACCCTCAGTTACTATTCTCTCTAAACACTCATCAAAACCGATCAAATCCTCTTTTCCCAAACTCCCCTAATTGCGAAACAATCATCTTCTACCTCCCACCCAAAGTTCTCAAATTCCTTGATCAACAATGGTGAAGAAGCATGCAGCAAGCAAATCATCTGGAAAATCGTCAAAAGATGCAGAAACACCAACAAGAGCAATTTCAAAAAATCAAATGCGCCTGCATCTATGGCCATCATCAAAGGGCACGAGCTTTTTTGGAATATGAAATTCCTCTCAGAGTGTGGATTCAATTTTGCTAAAGCTCATCATTCCTTCTTGTCAACAGTAAACAACTTGCATTGGGAGAGATTTGTGCAGCAAAGGGCTTATTATCTGGAGCAACTAGTGCGTGAATTCTATGCAGGTATTCAAAATACCAAAGGAGGTACTATTTTCTATTCCCTTGTTAGAGGTAGAAAGGTGTTTTTTGACCTTGATAGGATTAACCAGAACTTTGATTTAAATTATCATGGAAATGATTTTGAGGACAAAATGGATACTTATGGGAGGAAGGAAAAGACTTTGATTAAGAATAGGATAGCAGTAGAAGAGGCTGAATGGGAAAAATTCACACACTAAGAATTTAAGCTTAGAAGTGGTTACCTAATTCCTGAACTAGGCAATTGGCATTTATTTGTTGATGCATCAATCATCCCCACATCACACGCATCAACATTATCTAAGGAAAGGTTGATCCTTGTGGATACAATCTTGACTGAAGATAATGTTGATATATGGAGATTGATAACTAGAGAGTTTCTAGATTGTGCCACTAAGACCTCGAGATTTTTGTACTTCCCTTGTTTAATTACTGAGTTGTGCCAAAAGCAAGGATCATTGCTACTGAGGTTGAGAAAATGCAAACAAAAACACCACCCAGTGGCTTATCTGCAGAATTAAAAGAAAGAACAAGGCCTGTTAAAATGAGAAACACTGTAGGACAAGAGCAGAAATTCCAAGCAGTATGGAAGTTCCAGAAGGAACAACATGAATGGTTACAAATGAAGCTTCATGAGATCAAGCCAGAATCACAACTTGAAACACCAATTTTCCCTAATTAGGTGTTTGAGACTCATGAGGATGAAGAGGAAAGAGAGGTAGTTGAAAGAAGGCTTAAGAGGAATAGAGTAATAGGAAGGATCCAAAGGGTAAGAAGCCAAAGATACATGAGGAACCAAAGCTAGGGAGTGAGGAAGACACTAAAGAGGATGAGGCAGCAAGGCAAGCAGTGAAGGATATAGACAAAGATGTGGAAGAAGATGATTCTGATTCAGAAAGTGAAAATGGTGATGATGATGCTGCAAACATGGAGGCAATTGCAAGGAGGAAGTATGAACTCAAAAAGAAGTCCACAACTCAAACTCAACCACAATCACCCCCATCTCAGCAACAATCAAACGTTCCATCTCACAACACTTGTAACACCCCCTTTCTACTTACTACTATTTAGTCAATTTTAAAATCAGAGTTTTCAAAAATATTCCACGCACCTCAAAGAGAGCGCTACATTTCTTCAAAAACATAAAACGACGAATTGAATTTTCATAAAACAACCTGTGCGTGATACATAGCACGTCAAAATGGGGCGAACCCTCCTAAAACACTTATTTAGTTATTTACAACATCCTGGTTATAAATCACCAGCACAGTAGAACATAGACCAGTCTCAAAGTATCTAATACAACATCCTATATCAGACTAAATACATCAAAATAATTTACTAAATATCTAAGACTTCCCGCCCCCGGTGCTACATATCAGAGCATGACCATCACTAGAATACTTCATTTGCTATCACCTGCAGGTTGCCGACATACGAGGCAACACGACGCAGTAGGGTGAGTCTCAATACATAGATAATAGTAAATAAAACAGGAAACACAGTAGAATAGGCACACCAGAGATACAGTCAATTCAAATACATCATTAACGCAGTTACACCAATTACAGTTACGCCAAATATACAGTTACGTCACATATACAGTTACACCAAATACACCATTAGTTCATGAACACCAGCTCACAATCATCATCAAAGCCACACCAAACATATGGATGTATGCATGAGTGCAAGTATGCATGTGGATCCATCATCATCGCTATAAGCCTCAAGGGCACCCATCGCTTTGGCCGAAGCCCCCGTCGCTTTGGCCGAAGCCCACATCGCTTTATATGTATGATTTATGCGACACCATGACAATGCACCACACACCATGACATTGCCCACCTTAGGACCAAATCACCTCCTAAGGACCAATCCAACACCACAAGGACCATTTTAGCACCTAAGGACTAGTTTGACACATCGGGGACCATTTTGACATCTAGGGATCATTTTGACACCATGAGGATTATTTTAGCACCTAGGGACTATTTTGACATTTAGGGACCAATTTCACATTTAAGGACTAACTTAACACCTCACTCTAATTCAATCAAATCATCAAACACCTAATAATCACATACTTTCCCCCTATTTAATTATTTTAATTAGCATCTAATTATCTCCATATTATTTAACAATTCAACACTCACTTTAACAACACTCACTTAGGCATTTAATCAACATCATTAAATCACATATTCACATATTTCTTCACAATGAAGCATTTTATTAAACATATGGCATGCACATTTAACAACACATTTATTTCCAACATCAAGCATCATGGTATCACCAAATTAAATACAAATACAACAATTAATGTAATCACATACACAATCAAACAAACACCCAAACACACAATTAATTCATTAATTAATTAAACAACTACTCCTAACACCTAACCATATGATTTCAAGGTTTATAAATTATTAACTATGAAAGAGAGCCCCCATACCTCAAAATTGGAAACCCAAGAAGCTTCTCCTTCACAAACACAAGAAAACACCAAAAATGGAAGCTCCTCTACTTTGAGCTTCAAAAACCCATTTATGACAAAGTGAAAATGAAAAGGAATTAGGTGATGAAATTTACACTAATAGAAAGAGAAAGAAAAATGGGGAAGAATGGTACCCAAACCAACTTACCACAAGCCAAAATGAGAATTTCTCCTCCTCCCTCCTTCACTTCCACGCCGTCAGCCCCTTTCTTCTCTCCCTCTCCCTTTTTCTTTTTCTTTTCATTGTTCCTCACTTTCTCTCTCTCACGTTCTCTATCCCTTTCTTTCTCTTCTATTTCTTTTATTTCTTTCCTTTCCTTCTTTTTCTACTTTCCTTTATCTTAGACACTAAAATGGGCTTACATTTTGGGCTCTAGTGTTGGGCCCTTTTTGCACCCCTTAGCTACTTTAAACACCTCCTGAAATAAATAAATTACCACTCCCTTATTTACTACCCAGCACCTCTTAGTCACCTACACACATCCTCCAAATTTAACTAAAATACTTCTCATTTAATTACTACACCTACTCCTTAATTTAATTAGTCGCCCTATATTTATCTTAGTATAGAAAACTTAAAATATTACTTAATTAAATTAGTCAAATAATCACTTAATTTAATTAGTTAAATAATCACCTAATTAAATTAGTTAAATAATCGCCTAATTAATTTTGGGGTGTTACAACTGTCCCCACTTAGAATATTTTCGTCCTCGAAAATCTAACTATCATGGACATGCAAACGTAAACACTCACCACAACAACTATTAAATTCTAGCAGAGCACCCTAAATGAAACACTTACCTCTAAAAGCAACCATCACTCCTCCGCAGACTCCGAACCTGCCAGGACAAACTCCCTCCCGCTAGACTTCTCCTTCTTCGGCTTTGGACACTTGGTACTAATGTGCCCCACTCCACCACAGTTGTAGCAGACCACATCCTTCTTCTCACACTTAGCAACTACATGACCTTCCTTACCACACTTGAAACACTTGTTGACCATGAAATCTGGACTCTTAAGCCCCGGCTTACCACACTTGTGACACACAATACCCGCAGCAGCGTCTCCCCCACTTGGCTTTTTGCCCGAACTCTCCTCTCCTTTGCCCTTACCACCTGGAACTTCATAGGACTTCCCACGAAACTGAGAACTTCTCTTCTCCTTCACTATCTCGTATGAACGATTGCTATCCTCTTCAAAAATCCACACCACACTCACGAAAATCAACATCCACTCTTCTTATCTCCTCTAACCGTTATCATCCAAGTCTTATCGTACACACAACAGATCAAACACTCTTCCCTACACTCTTACTCCCCAATTAGGTATTCTAACCTGTAGATTGTCAAAATCCTACCCGACTACCCAACACAAGAGACAACAACAATTATGGCCAGAGGCCCAACAACCCTAACAACCGTAATTACACGACAATACCAATCTCAACAATTTATCATATACCCAACATCATTCACATCAACAATTAACACGGTCATAACAAAAAAATTCAAGTTCAACCTATTCCACAATTAATCATTTTATTCAACGTTCGAATTTAGTCCACCTAAACTCGAGTGCAGAAAATTCTGTAACTTTGCGCCTACTTTGGCGAATTAATTAAAATAGTAAACGACCTCGGATTTCGACAAATAAATACTTGTTGGAAAGCCACGGATGTGTAGTTTCTGAATATATCATTAAAGTTTCAAAACAATGAGTCAATTAGTACAGTTTTTAGAAACAACCCAAACAGTTCCCGACTGGACAGATTCTGTCCTCCTACTTCATTTCACGCTAAACTGACTTAAACTCGACCAAATGGGACAAAACTTTAGCCCGCATAAAAGCATTTTGAGTGTAGTTTCTAATAGAAAAAGAATCGTTCAAAACAGAGTTCATTTGAGGACATAAAACTTGCAAAAACCGAACCTGCTCACAGTTTGACTCTAGAAATTTGACCCGACTTTGGAGACTCATAACTGGAGCTACACAACTCCGAATTTAACGAAACTAGTGCCAAAACGACCGGCTTTAAGTCTATTTTCGAAAACACTAAGCCACATAATTTTTGACTCAACCAAACAGTACCAATTTTTAAAAGACTGAAACAGTGTCCAGATTGTTTTCAAGAATTTTAGCCTAACTCGTTTCACCTATAACTTGAGTTCTACAACTCCGAATTCAACCCAATCAGTGGCAAATTAACAAGCATTCAATCAAGTTTTTCGAAATGACAAACCACATAATTTTTCAATTAGTAAAACGTTCTCAGTCACTGAAATACTGGACTCATGTCAGAACATCTCAAAACAGTGAATTCAACAACACAAACAACCATCATAATTCAGCCACCATTACGAATAATTCTACACCGATTTTTATAAAAACAACATTTTCAGAAAGTTCGCAAAGTAAGCATAGCTACCGGTCCCCATGAATCTCAACCTAAGACATTGATTCTGGCATCATTCCTACTCCTAAGTTGTATAACAATCATGCTTTCATTCTAAGCACCAAACCTTAAGCAAGTAAAACTCATCATGATCAATTACCAAAACCAATTATAATCATCACATACTTTTGCATTTCATCAAACGCCAAACAAGCATAACCAATCATGCAACTAATTTAAACACACAATTCCGAAAAGATTAAACATATAGGCATATTCTTCGATTTTCTCTATTCCTAGGGATTGGCCACACGCAATTTTTACAACTCCTCTAGAAAATAACATGGAATATATAATCCTACTAATTTGAATCGAGTTCATATCACAAAAATAATATAACCAACACATGCTTTATAACACACTTGTTTTGATACAAGACTTGATATTAGTTTAAGTAAATGAAATTAAATCTCCTTGTCAACATTTAGCAAAGAAAACTAATTCAAGTAATATAAGTGCACAAAAGGTCTTGCCATACCGTTTCATCATTAAATTTAGACGCCACGTAATCAAACCAAGAAGTGACAATTGATAATGGTAATAGCAACAACAAAGGCCACAGTTAAATCATAATTCGAACAAAATTTTCACAATTGGAATTCATAGTTAGAAGGTACTTAAAATTGTATATGTCTGTTTCTAAAACTTGATAGTCATTATTGGACTCACCTTCACGTATCATAAAAATTCTACTTTTTCTAACCATGCAATTAGTGTAAAACTTCCTCATTTTCAAACAACACCAATCTTCAACTCAATCGGTCCAAAAGCCGAAGTTATGTCACATTTCGAAATAAAACCCTAAAACCTTTTGGGAACGGAAATCAACACCAATTTGACATCACACTCATTTTCCAATAGCATAAAATTTTCTAAGTACCGTTTCTTTTTGAAAATCATAGAACTCACAGTTTTGTCCAAAAAGGGAAACTATATGCAAACCCCAAATCTTACTATCACACGAACATGCTACCACATAAACAACTACTTATTAGTTCAAAATTTAGTTTCCAACATAAACTTAGAAGGTAAGAAAAGTTAATCATTTCATTTTTGACAAATCATATCATGCTCACGAAACAAGCCGAATTGAAACACTGAAAATGTCAAAACTTCAAGTTATGCAATCTTAATTGAGTTAATGAAAATATAGCCTTACACAACACCTCATTTTAGCATACTACTTCGAGACAATTAAGCACAAATCAAGTTTAACTCATATGCATCACAAAACAGTCACTTATGGCAAGGACGTCAATCAAATGCAACAATATTCAACACGCAATCTTTCAAATATTGTTCAGTGTATACTTACCATGGTTAGGTCATATAAGAGTACTCCCTATACTCTAGCAAGCTAATCAAGCAGTCCCTCAATTTTAAAATTAGTGCATGCATCCAAATTTAATAATAACCATGAGTTATTGTCGCCTCTTTCATTGGGGATGAGTGATTGGGGTGATCAGTCCCTCCTACTCATGCAACCAACTAATTAAGGTCACAAAAACTACTTTCTTTCAATTTATAACTACCACACTAAAAGATTTTTAACGCAGTCCGGAGTGCGAAGGCGTCGTCACGACTTTCACTCCTCTGACGTCGTTAGAACTCTTTTAATCACGCATATCTTAATGGTACGACAACAGTCACAAATAATCGAAATCAATGCTACAATCAACAGTTACACAGTTCAATCACATATACCTCAATAATTCATTATAACTTTCCATCGTAATCCAACAAATAAGTCACAAGTCACGTCAATGGAAGAACAAACTAACAAAGGTAACAGTAATGAACAACAACGCAATTATGATTTAGAACGAGTACCAAGACTCGAGAGTTAACAGACTCGACAACATGGCCGGACGGACCGAACTGCTTTGATACCACTAATGTAACACCCCCTTTCTACTTACTACTATTTAGTCAATTTTAAAATCAGAGTTTTCAAAAATATTCCACGCACCTCAAAGAGAGCGCTACATTTCTTCAAAAACATAAAACGACGAATTGAATTTTCATAAAACAACCTGTGCGTGATACATAGCACGTCAAAATGGGGCGAACCCTCCTAAAACACTTATTTAGTTATTTACAACATCCTGGTTATAAATCACCAGCACAGCAGAACATAGACCAGTCTCAAAGTATCTAATACAACATCCTATATCAGACTAAATACATCAAAATAATTTACTAAATATCTAAGACTTCCCGCCCCCGGTGCTACATATCAGAGCATGACCATCACTAGAATACTTCATTCGCTATCACCTGCAGGTTGCCGACATACGAGGCAACACGACGCAGTAGGGTGAGTCTCAATACATAGATAATAGTAAATAAAACAGGAAACACAATAGAATAGGCACACCAGAGATACAGTCAATTCAAATACATCATTAACGCAGTTACACCAATTCTGATTCGCCAAATATACTGATTCGTCACATATACTGATTACACCAAATACACCATTAGTTCATGAACACCAGCTCACAATCATCATCAAAGCCACACCAAACATATGGATGTATGCATGAGTGCAAGTATGCATGTGGATCCATCATCATCGCTATAAGCCTCAAGGGCACCCATCGCTTTGGCCGAAGCCCCCGTCGCTTTGGCCGAAGCCCACATCGCTTTATATGTATGATTTATGCAACACCATGACAATGCACCACACACACTACATTTACCACAACATTCGTTGACACATCACTTAATCATCTCCACAACACAATCCGTCGCTTTGGCCGAAGCCTACCCATCGCTTAATCATCACCACAACACAACCCGTCGCTTTGGCCGAAGCCTACCCATCGCTTAATCATCACCACAACACCCCACACTTCATTTATTAAATTAAATCTCACATCAAGAATTAAATCCCACCTTAGGACCAAATCACCTCCTAAGGAACAATCCAACACCACAAGGACCATTTTAGCACCTAAGGACTAGTTTGACACCTCGGGGACCATTTTGACATCTAGGGATCATTTTGACACCATGAGGATTATTTTAGCACCTAGGGACTATTTTGACATTTAGGGACCAATTTCACATTTAAGGACTAACTTAACACCTCACTCTAATTCAATCAAATCATCAAACACCTAATAATCACATACTTTCCCCCTATTTAATTATTTTAATTAGCATCTAATTATCTCCATATTTTTTAACAATTCAACACTCACTTTAACAACACTCACTTAGGCATTTAATCAACATCATTAAATCACATATTCACATATTTCTTCACAATGAAGCATTTTATCAAACATATGGCATGCACATTTAACAACACATTTATTTCCAACATCAATCATCATGGTATCACCAAATTAAATACAAATACAACAATTAATGTAATCACATACACAATCAAACAAACACCCAAACACACAATTAATTCATTAATTAATTAAACAACTACTCCTAACACCTAATCCATATGATTTCAAGGTTTATAAATTATTAACTATGAAAGAGAGCCCCCATACCTCAAAATTGGAAACCCAAGAAGCTTCTCCTTCAAAAACACAAGAAAACACCAAAAATGGAAGCTCCTCTACTTTGAGCTTCAAAAACCCATTTATGACAAAGTGAAAATGAAAAGGAATTAGGTGATGAAATTTACACTAATAGAAAGAGAAAGAAAAATGGGGAAGAATGGTACCCAAACCAACTTACCACAAGCCAAAATGAGAATTTCTCCTCCTCCCTCCTTCACTTCCACGCCGTCAGCCCCTTTCTTCTCTCCCTCTCCCTTTTTCTTTTTCTTTTCACTGTTCCTCACTTTCTCTCTCTCACGTTCTCTATCCCTTTCTTTCTCTTCTATTTCTTTTATTTCTTTCCTTTCCTTCTTTTTCTACTTTCCTTTATCTTAGACACTAAAATGGGCTTACATTTTGGGCTCTAGTGTCAGCCCTTTTGCACCCCTTAGCTACTTTAAACACCTCCCTGAAATAAATAAATTACCACTCCCTTATTTACTACCCAGCACCTCTTAGTTACCTACACACATCCTCCAAATTTAACTAAAATACTTCTCATTTAATTACTACACCTACTCCTTAATTTAATTAGTCGCCTTATATTTATCTTAGTATAGACAACTTAAAATATTACTTAATTAAATTAGTCAAATAATCACTTAATTTAATTAGTTAAATAATCACCTAATTAAATTAGTTAAATAATCGCCTAATTAATTTTGGGGTGTTACAACACTCACCAATCACCCCATTACAATTCACCTCAAATCCATAAATCACCAACACCACAACCACACACTATGTCACCTCCACCACAACCAAAACCCACATCTCCCCCAACAAAAACCCCACAACAAGAACAAGAAACCCAATTGACTAGAGAACCAACCCCATTTCCAACTCAGTCTTCACAACAACAATCACCCACCCTCATACCAGAACCAATTCTTGAGCCTACTAACCCTGTTTTGGAAAAAGAAAATTTGCAGGACATTCAAGAAGAGCCTGAAAAAGGAGGCAAAGCAAGTTCTGAAGAGGAGGTGCAAGGAGAGCCAAAGCAAAAAGCAACTGGTGTACCTACACCAGATGCAGGAGCATCAAGGAAGAACTCAAAAGTCATGGCAACTAGCCCTGCAACAACAATTTCTGCAGTTTTGAAGGCTTTGGCAGAGAAGAAGGAGAAGCTGGGATATACTACCAAAGTCATCAATCCACCTCCTTAAAAGGGAGTGTGGACAATGAGTTCTCTTTATGGTGTACAGGAATCAGGAACACAAGCTGGTGGAAAAGCAACAATTCAGAAGGAAATGCCAAAGGAGGGAGGAGCAGAAGCTGAGAAAAAGGTAGAAAAAGAGCCAAATGTGCAATCAATTGAAGAAACTGAAGTCACCAATGTTACAAGGAAGGGGGGTTGGAATTGTGACCCTTTTTAAAATTGTCTTGAAATAAAAGAACTTTGATTACAAGAGTTATTGAGAATCAAGAGAGTGAGTGTTATGTGTTATATAGAAACAATCTTCTTAATTAATTAGATGAGCCAAGAAGGGTGATTGAACAGTCTTCACAGTTATATAGAACTGAGAAGGATCAGTCAATACCCATTTGTCTTTGGGTCTTTGAGGGTTATCAAGCTCTATTTTACAAGCTGAAGCATGATGTCCAGTTTGTTTGCATTTTGAGCATTTGTTTTTGGGTCTTCTTTGACCCTTCTTGGATAACTGTCATTGCTCAGAAGGTGTTAAACTCTTTTGAGAAGCTTCAAGTTGTTGTGCACAGAACATAAGCTCATTTGGTAAATCACTAATTTGGTTTCTAAGATTTTCATTTTCTTTTTCTAGTTCCAAGTTAGGAGTGATGGGAATTTCTGATGTTTTCAAAGTGAGGAGTTGAAATTGTTTTAACATCTTAAAATGGGATGATTGAAGTGTGGAAATTGTTTTTCCCATTCTTTCATTTTGTATTTTTAACTCCTCATTCTCTTTTTTGATAATTCCTAGTTGTTCTTTGAAAACCATGCATTTTCTAGATAGTATGTCAGAATCATATAATAAACTATCAAAAGAGGATTCAATTTCTTTGCATGTTTCACATTTAAGGAGTTCAGAAGTTTGTACCTATTCTTGTTGTTCTATTCCTGCCATGAGACAAAGATTTGCAGATTCTTCTTCTTGCTCACTTGATGACTCTTCTGAGTCACCCCAAGTAGCTAACAAGGCTTTCTTTTGAGGTGTGCACTTTCTTGGGCCCTTTTTGAATAGTGGACAATCTTGTTTCATGTGGCCAGGCTTTTTGCATTCAAAGCATGTGAACTTTGATTTGTCTCCTTTGAATGTATCTTTTTTGAATTGATTTCTTCCTCTTCTTTTGTTATTTAGCCATCTGTTGAGTCTTTTAGATATCAATGCAAGCTCTCCTCCTTCTGTGTCCTACCACTTTCTTGCTCATCATCATTTTCTTCAGAAAAATTTGAGTGCAGCTCCTTTTCCTTTGTGAGAAGGGTTACTTTCTTCTTTGTGAGAAACTTTGAGAGCTACTATTTTTCTTTTTGGATGTAGCTCCTCCATAAGCTCTTGCTCATGAATTTTAAGGGATCCAAGCAAATGATCAATGTCTAATTCAAACAGAGTTTTAGCTTCTTCTATGGTTGTCTTCTTGGGTCTCCATGCCTTTGGAAGGCATTTTAGCAATTTGCTAACCTTATCAGCATTTGGGTAAGTTTTCCCAAGTGTACTCAATCCATTTATGATAGCAGTGAACCTGCCAAACATTTCATCAATGGTTTCTTCTTCTGACATTTTGAACATCTCAAATTCATGAATAAGCATTCCTTTCTTAGCTTCTTTGATTTGATCTGTTCCTTCATGAGCTGTTTGTAGTGTATCCCATATTTCTTTTGCAGTTTCTTTTCCCACAGTCTTGTCATATTCTGCTCTTCCCAAAGCACAAGTAAGATAGTTGTTGGTGTAACACCCCAAAATAGTTCAATTAATTATTTGATTGAGTTATTTAAGGTTTACAACATTTTAGTTAAGTCAAGTATTAATTAGAAGTTTATTTCATTTAGGAGATGCTTAGGTGAATGTGGAAGGTGGGCGTAGGGGCCCATGAGCCATTAGAAGCCCAAGTTGTTGACTCATAGAAGAGTGTCGAAGGAGAGGGAGCATTCATTACCAAAAATTATCAAGAAAAGTCAAAGGGAAAGTAAGAGAGAGAAGTTGGTAGGTGAGATCATTTTCTAGAGAGAAGGAAGAGCTTAGGCGTAGAAGAAGCTCAAGCTCGAGGAGAAGAGTTGTTGCGAGTGTTAACTGGAGGGTTTCGGTGAAGAGAGTGTGTTCTACTCAACCGAACAAGGTTAGGGGCTCTCTTCTCACGTATAATTTTGTGTTATGATGAGTTGTTATGTGTGAGTAGATTGTATTTATGTTTCTTTGAGTTGTTTTGCATGCTTGGTGTGTTTTGATGTTTTTGATGTTATGTTTTGGCTCACTTCAGTGGAGTTGTGTGGAGTGGATGAGAGAGTTGATCATACGAGGGATCAAGGAGTGAAATGGGAGCTGAGGAATCTCTCAGTCCCAGTGAGCTAGAGTGAGTGAGAGTGAGCAACATAATCATGGAGAGGTTCTTAAAGAGTAGGCTTAGGATAACAGAGGAGTAGCTGAAAACGTACATCATAAAGTGACGAGTGTGCGTGTGAGTTAAATGGAGTAGTCGGTTTAGGATTTGCCGAGGTGAGGTTACTTTCCATACGTAAGCTGGAACTTAAGTGAATAATCGTAAGTGTCAAGAACGTAAGTAACGAGGTCATAGGAGCCGAGGTGAGTGGTAGAGCACCAGTAACTAAGTGTATGAGTACCCGAGACTAGGTATAAGTATCGGTTTGTACTTGCCGAAGTGTAGGTAAGTAGGCCGAGATACTTAGGTCGAGATAGAGTACTTAGGCGTAGATGCTGAAGTGCCGTTGATAACGTATAGAGTGTAGCAACTGAGGTTTTATGGCCGAGATGTAGAGTATATCATACCTAGGTGTACTTGCCGAGGTGAGATGTTGCGTTTAAGCGTGGTGTGTCCAAGCGTAGAGTAACTAGGTGGTGTTATAGAGGAAGTAAAGTACGTTCGCGTGAATTGAAGTGACTATGAGTGGAGTAGAGTGTAGGCGCATCGAGGGTGCCAAGCGCGCGAGAGTGTCCGAGGTGCTATAGGTGCCGAGGTGTTGTTTTAACGCTAGTGTAGCGCAGATTATTGCTGGACGCAACTGTGAGCGTCACTTTGAGTGCCAAGTATGTGAGGGGTTAAATGGTGTAGTCATTTGAGTCCCTATTTGACGTTTTAATCCTAAGTGTCATGGTAGTCCTCGTGGTGACTTTTTGGTCCACTACTTGGAACCGAGGTGTTCGGTGAGTTGAGCGGCGACGATCTTAGCGGCCAGAGGCCGTCTGAGGCGTCGGCCTTAGTGCCGTAATGATGTATGAGAGTTGTTTTGGCCGTAGGGCTACGAGTAGAGGAGTAATAAATGTTGAAGTCCCTGAGGGGCATTAAATAAAACGAAAAAGGTGAACGCAGAGGACTTTGGTCCTAGAGGTGAGAAGCGAGGACTTAGGTCCTAATTATGAATGTAAGGTCATTGCGGTCTAAATGGTGAGTTCATTGGAGTTGTGTTATGATTAAATTGAATGATGTATATCTTTGTGTGTTATGCATTGTTCATGGTGTCGCATAAATCATAAGCATAATGGTGAAAGCAGAGGACTTGGTCCTATGGTGAAAGCAGAGGACTTTGGTCCTAAGGTGATAATGAAGACTTGGTCTTAATGGATCCATCATGCATATGCCCTTGGAGTTTGGAGTCCGCATCATGCATATAACTCATGCACTAAATAATTGTGTTAGTTGTGTGTTGTGCCGAGATGTTTATATGTGTTTGCTTAGCATAATGCTTGTCATAAATGTAACACCCCGGGCCCTCTCTCATGGCCCGTGTGTACCTCACGATCTTTTCTACCCCCCTTGTAGAATTTTTGCCTTCCGTGGGATTCGAACCTTGTACATGGGGCTCAAATACAAAGTTCCACTCTTTCCCACTACCAATTGAGCCGAGTCTCACTCTATAATAGAGGATATAATAGGTTGTATAGGAGTCATAGAGTCCCTATTTGGTGTTAATTGATTGATTGATTGAGTTGTGGTGATAAATTTGATAGATTTGTATGTGGAAATCGATTTAGGGCTTTACTTAGGGTTTATAACATGTGATTTTCGTGATTTATGACGTGTTTGATGATTGAGCATGAAATTGATTGTTATAATATGAAATTAGGAGTATTAGAGTGATTATGGAGTGATTTGATTTGGGAGAGTTTGGAGAATTTGGGGTTTTTGAGTCTTGGGCGCCAAATTGCTAGGCTTTGTGCGCCCAGATGCTGTATGTGATGGGGCTATGGTCTTTGTGTTCCGCTCAGGTGCCACTTTCTTTGAGGAATTGGCGCCTGGGTTACGGTTCACGTGCTGGAATTGTGTCTGAGTGCAGGTGTGTCAGTGACTAGGCGCCAGAGTGTGGGTGTTTTGGTGCCTGGAGAGTGAAACTTAGAGTTCTATGCACATTTTCCCGTGCCAACTTTTGCATTCACCTGCCCAAATCCAATTTTAAGTGTTTTGGCTCGAATGGTTTTCTGATTGCAGGTGTTATTTTACAAATGTTCCGGTGGGGGTGGTTTTGTGTGTGTAAATGGGGTGGGTTGAGTGAAACTCACATTTTTGAGCATATTTTACTGTGCCATATTTTGCATTCACCTGCCCAAATCCAATTTTAAGTGTTTTGGCTCGAATGGTTTTCTGATTGCAGGTGTTATTTTACAAATGTCCCGGTGGGGGTGGCTTTGTGTGTGTAAATGGGGTGGGTTGAGTGAAACTTACGTTTCTGGGCATATTTTACCGTGACATATTTTGTATTTACCTGCCCAAAAACATTTTTAAACATTTTGGCTCGAGTGGTTTTCGGTTTGCAAGTGTTGTGTGTCTTTGGGTGGGTGTGGGCGCCAAATCGTCTTTGCCAGGCGCGCTAGGTGGTGCTGTGTTCGAGACCGTGTGTGAATCGTGTGTCTTAGTTTGTGTCTAGGATCTGTGGTGTGCGGGGCGCAGATTGCTAGAAAAGTGGCGCCCAAGGCTGTGTTGCCACGGGCGCCAAAAATTGAGTTTTACGGCGCTAGTCTTTGTGTTGCACCAGGGGGCGCCAGAATGTGGGGAAAATGGCGCCTAGTGCTGCCAAGTGCCTAAGCGTGTGTTGTTTTGGTCCCTAGGTGACAGTTTGGTCCCTAGATGATTGTTTTAGTCCTAAATGGTGGTTTAGGTATTTGAGTGAGGTTGAGTCCTCTAGATGAGATTAGTCCTTAGGACTTAATTATGTTGAGCTTGTGTCTTGAGATGACTGAGGATGCCATGGGGGCATGAGCCGGAGGGCCAGGCCATGGGGGCTATAAATGAGATTAATAATGAGGTAAGAGTTAGTGCGTGAATTGAGATGTTTTGAGAATGTGCTTGTGTTGTATTCATGGAGTCTTATGCATACATTCGGCTGCGGTCGCGGAGTTTATAAACTGATTGTGAAGCCTGAGGGCAGGCCGGAGGGCCAGAGTCATGAGGACTCAATTTGATAATGAGACTGCCGGAGGGCAAGTAATGAGACTGCCGGAGGGCAAATGGTACCACATGCATAACTACATTGCATACATTCACATGAAAACATGAACATTATTGAGTGATGATTGGTGTGATTGATTGTGCTGTGAACTGTGATTGTATATATTGCCTATTATCACTTTTATTATATAGTTCGAGACTCACCCTTTCTGTTGTTGTTTACCATAGGTAGTCATGAGTGAGGGCTTACTACCTTCACTATTCCCCGAGTCGGTCCGCTCGACACGTAGCACCTGGGGATGGGTTATGAAGCGTAGTTTGTTCTGCTTTTGCTCCTTGTTGAGCCTCATATGTAATGTTTTGAGATTACTGATTTATTCTGTTGAGATAGTGTTTTATTCCGCTGCGTGGCACTTATTTTCATAGTGCGTGGCTTTATTTGTTAAAGTTTGTGAGTTCTATCCTTGAGATGGTGTTACGTATTTTTTAGTAAAGAGACGTTTAAGTTATTTGTTGTTGAGTTTGATGGAGTAGTTGTGTAACATTCCATTGGATGATTTTCAAACGAAAAATGATTTTTATACTCTGATTTTTACTATAAAGTACCGGGTAGAAATGGGGTGTTACATTAGTGGTATCAGAGCAAAAGTTCGGTCTGTCCGGCCAAGTCGGTCTATCATAGTGTTTATGACAATTAGGTGTTGCTAGACTAGTTCTAAATTGTTGTTCATGCTGCTGATAGAGGTGAGTTCCAGAACCGGAGTAAGCCATATGAGATGCCTGCTGATAGAGGAAAACAGAAGTATGCTGGTGGTAGTAGGTCTGCTGAGGGTAAGAAGTCTGCTGAGGGCAAGAAGCTAAGTGGGGGAGATGCTCCAGCTGATATGGTGTGTTTCAAGTGTGGCAAGCCGGGTCACAAGAGCTTCGATTGCAAGTCAGCAAGTTTCCTTCCTCGGAAGAGGAGAGTCTGCTTTTTGTTGATCTGCGGGTCAGCTGCATAAGGTAATGAAGGAGGGTGGTCATCTGTTTGCTTTGATGGCGTCTACGTCTGCTGAGAACCAAGCTGTAGTTGATGGGTTGCGGGTGGTGTGTGAGTTCCCTGAAGTGTTCCCTGATGAGATTCCTAGTGTGCCCCCAGAGAGGGAGTTGAGTTCGGGATTGAGCTTGTGCCTGGTACTAGGCCTGTGTCTATGGCACCGCTGGGATGTCGGCTTCCGAGTTATGCGAATTGAAGAAGCGATTAGAGGAGCTTCTTGAGAAGAAATTTGTGAGGCCTAGTGTGTCACCATGGGGAGCTCCAGTTTTGTTGGTAAAGAAGAAGGATGGGAGTATGCGTCTGTGCATGGACTACAGACAACTGAACAAAGTAACTATCAAGAATAAGTATCCTCTTCCGAGGATAGATGATCTGATGGATCAGCTGGTGGGTGCTAAAGTGTTTAGCAAGATTGACTTGAGGTCGGGTTATCATCAGATTAAGGTGAAGGATGAAGACATCCAGAAAACAGCGTTCAGAACGAGGTATGGGCATTATGAGTACTCTGTAATGCCGTTTGGTGTCACAAATGCACTAGGGGTGTTTATGGAGTACATGAACCGAATCTTCCATAGCTATCTGGATCGGTTTGTGGTTGTTTTTATTGATGATATTCTGGTGTACTCAAAATCTGAGGAAGAGCGCACTTGAGGTTGGTGCTAGAGGTCTTGAAAGAGAGGAAGTTGTATGCCAAGTTGTCAAAGTGTGAGTTCTGGTTGCGTGAGGTGAGCTTCTTGGGTCACATTATTTCTGGTGATGGTATAGCTGTGGATCCAGCCAAGGTTGATGCAGTGTTGCAGTGGGAGAGCCCAAAGTCTGTGACTGATGTAACGCCCCAAATTTTATTAGAAATTATTTGGAGTTGATTTGATAGGGTAGTGGACCAAATTGGAGAGTTTTTGGCATAGGGACCATGTTGAGAAGGACTAAAATTGATGTTATAAATACTTAATATAAGATGATTATTATTATTATTATTATTAATATTATTATTGTTATTATTAAAAGCAAGTTTCTAGGGAAAACCAAAGTGGTTATAGGAGGGAGGAAAAGTAGCAGGAAAAGTAGGAGGAAAAGTAGCATATGGTTGGGAATTAAAAATCAAATTAAAAAAAAGGGTTAGAGTGTTTATGCTCATTTAAATAAGGAGTGGGGTGTAGTAAATAAATGAGGAGTGTTTTGATTAAATAGGGAGGGATATGAGAAAGTAATTAAGGGTGTGCAAATAGGGCCCATTAGTGTTAAGTGGCCCAAACCCAATTAATAAAACCCTTGGGTCTTAGGAGAAACCCTCATTAGAGCAAAGAGATCAAAAAAATTAGAAAGTGAGAAGATTGAGAGAGGGTGCGACGGCTAAGGAGAAAAGGGGAAGGCTTGGAGTGTTGGTGTCTTGGAGGGGTTTCTTGAGGGCTTTGGTGTTATCTTCCTTCAATTAACAAGGTATGGGGGCTCTCTATCATAGCTAATAATCTATAAACCATGAAATCATAGGGATTAGGTGTTAGGAGTATTTGTTTTATTTGATTCATGGAGTATTCAATTGATTGGGTGATTGTTTGACTTTATACATGATTGAATTGAATTGTTATATGAATATTGATTTGATAAATTCTTGATTGTGGTGTTATGGTGTTGTTGTAGCGTAAATTGAATATATAAACACTAGGAGTAATTATTTGGTTGAGTTATAAGGTGAATGGCATGAATTAAACGTAACATGGTGTAATAGGTGTTAATTGTTATGAAGATGATTGGTGTTAATTGATATAATTGATTAGGAGAAATATTGGTGTTTATTAATTATGATGTTATAAAATAAATGTTGGTGAGTATATTGGTGATGAGAGGTCTACGACTCTCCTTGGTGATTTGGTGAATATATATATATATATATATAATTGTTGGTGAGCATGTTAATGCATTGTTGGTGTTCTGGTGTTTTTGGTGCATAGTCATGGTGTCGCATAATCATATGCATTTTTGGTGAATAGGCCTCGGCCTCTTAAAATATTTTGGTGTTTGGTGAATGCCCTCAAGGCAATTTTGGTGATGGATCCACATGCATATGCCCAGTGGAGTTTTGGGTTGCATCTCATACATTGCATACATGTTCTGGTGATTGATTGTGTCTTCATAAACTATTGGTGTAACTGTAGTTATGGTGTATTTGGTGTATTGGGTGTAACTGTATTCTTGGTGTAACTATAATTCTTGGTGTAACTATAATTCTTGGTGTAACTATAATTCTTGGTGTAACTGTATTCTTGGTGTAACTATAATTCTTGGTGTAATTGTATTCTTGGTGTAATCTTGTAGGCCTAGTGTAGTTGTATTAGTAGTGTATTTGAATTGATTTGTACCTTTGGTGTGCCTATTCTCTTGTGTTTCTGTTTTATTTATTATTATCTATGTATTGAGACTCACCCTCTTTGCGTCGTGTTGCCTCGTATGCTCAAGAACTGCAGTGTGATGGATCGAAGGTGACTAGAGATCCTTCTTCTAGTATGGTCGAGTCAGCTCTGATACGTAGCACCGGGGGATGTTTAGTTGTTATTTCTTTTATATTTGAACTAAGATGTTAAGTTATTATTTCCACTGTTGTAGTATTTTGTCCTCAGATTTAATTGGTGCTATGTATCATTTACTGAAGTTATTTTAATTAATATTTTGGAGTTTTGAATTTGGCGTTTTAAATGTGGCACCCTCGTGTGACTGCACAGAAAGTTTTTACGCACTCTGATTTTTCAAAAATTAATTAATTAGTAGTTATGGTAGAAGGGGGTGTTACAACTGAGATCATGAGTTTCTTGGGGTTGGCTGGTTACTACAGGAGGTTTATTGAAGGGTTCTCTAAGCTAGCCCTTCCATTGACTCAATTGACCTGTAAGGGAAAAGCCTTTGTGTGGGATGCAAAGTGTGAAGAGAGCTTCCAAGAGCTGAAGAGGAGGTTGACCACGTCTCCAGTGTTAGTGTTGCCTGTGCCAGAGCAACCTTTTGTTGTGTACTGTGACGCCTCCAAGATGGGTTTGGGAGGTGTGTTAATGCAGGATGGGAAGGTAGTTGCTTATGCGTCTCGGCAGTTGAGGACGCATGAGGAGAACTATCCTACTCATGATTTAGAGTTGGCTGCTATTGTGCTTGTGCTGAAGATTTGGAGACCCTATCTCTATGGTACCAGATTCGAAGTGTTCAGTGATTACAAGAGTCTGAAGTACTTGTTTGACCAGAAGGAGCTGAATATGAGGCATAGGCGTTGGTTAGAGCTGCTGAAGGATTATGATTTCAGCTTGAACTATCACCCCGGCAAAGCTAATGTCGTGGCTGATGCTTTAAGTCGGAAAACTTTGCATATGTCAGCTATGATGGTGAGGGAAATGGAGTTGATCGAGAAATTCCGTGACTTGAGTCTGGTTTGTGAGTTGACACCCAGTGTCGATTGGGTATCTTGAGGATTGGGAATGACTTCTTGGTTAGTATCGAGACGCCCGAGAAGTTAGATGTGAAGTGGTAGACTTCTGCCGGTTCTTTGGTGAGCAAAGTCGTTGATGGGGATTACAGGTTGGATTCGTGGCGTGTTGAGATTCGGGACGCGAGAATTTGTGTTCCGGATGATCTTTGAATTGAAGAAGATGATACTTGAGGAGAGCCATAGGAGTAAGTTGAGCATTCATCCAGGTGCTACTAAGATGTATCATGATCTCAAGAAAGCTGTTTTGGTGGCTTTGGTATGAAGAGAGATGTTGCGCAGCAGTTTGTATATGCATGTTTGACTTGCCGAAGTCAAAGATTGAGCACTGAAACTGCGCGGGGTGATGCAACCTTTAGAGATTCCGGAATGGAAGTGGGACAACATTTCCATGGACTTTGTATTTGGGTTGCCAAACACTGCGAGAGAAGAGTCGACACTATTTGGGTGATTGTGGATAGGTTGACCAAGTCGCCCATTTTATTCCTATCAACATCACCTATCACGTGCCAAAGTTGGCTAGAATATACATTCGGTGATTGTGAAGCTTCATGGGGTTCCAAGAGTATTGTGTCGGACGCAGAGACCCGAGGTTTACATCGGAGTTTTGGGGAAGCTTGCAGGAGGCTTTGGGGTCCAAGCCGAGGTTGAGTTCGACTTATCATCCTCGATCGATGGTCGATGAGAGAGAACCATCCGATCTTTGGAGGATCTCCCGAGAGCTTGTGTGCTAGAAGCAGGGGAGGTGCGTGGGATACACATCTCCCACCGATTGAGTTCACTTATAATAACGGCTATCATTCGAGCATAGGGATGGCTCCTTTTGAGGCAATCAGATGGGCGGAGGTGCGAGGACTCCTTTGTGTTGGCATGAGTCCCGCGAGAGTGTTGTTCTTGGACCGAGTTGGTTAGGGAGACTACGGAGAAGGTGAAAATGATCAGAGAGAAAATGAAAGAGTCCCGAGGTAGCCGGCAGAAAAGTTATCATGATAAGAGGAGGAAGGACTTGGAGTTTCAGTTTGGTGAGCATGTGTTCTTGAGGTCACGCCTATGACCGGTGTTGGGCGTGCTCTCAAGGCAAAGAAGTTAACTCCAAGGTTTATTGGACCGTACCAAATCACTAAGAGGGTTGGAAAGGTTGCTTATAGGGTGGCTTTACCGCCTAATCTTTCGAACTTGCACGATGTCTTCCACGGGTCACGACTTCTAAGTATATTCCGACTGCAGTCTCATGTGATCCACATGGATGATGGAGAGTGCGTGAGAACCTCACTGTGGAGACTATGCCAGTGAGGATTGATGATAGAGAAGTAAAGGTGTTGAGAGGAAAAGACATTGCCTTAGTCAAGGTAGTGTGGTTGGGAGCTGCTGGTGAGAGTATGACTTGGGAGCTGGAGAGCAAGATGCGAGAGTCTTATCCAGAGTTATTTGACTCAGGTACTAATTTCGAGGACGAAATTTCCTAAGTGGGGGAGAGTTGTAACACCCTAAATGATTTAATTAAGTAGTTGATTAAATTATTTAAAGTGTTGCACTATTTTAATTATATTAAATATAATATAGTGTTTTATATTTAGTATTTTATTTTTAAATAGAAGGGAGTGGTATTAGAAATACCGGAGTCATTGCATTTTGGGCCCAGAGCCAAGCCCAATGACTTAGGCTCTAGGGTTAGTGCATTCGCACCAAAGGAGGAAAAAGAAAGAAAAAAACGAAAGAAAGGAGAAAGAAAGAGGAGAAGCGGCGCACAAGAGAGGAGAGAGAGAGAGCTTGATCGCAAGTGGAGAAAGGAGAAGAGAAAGCTCCATTATTACAGTGGTTTTGGTGGTGACTCAAGGAGAAGGAATTTCTACGGTTGAAATAAGGTAAGGAGTCTCACTCTATAATAGAGGATATAATAGGTTGTATAGGAGTCATAGAGTCCCTATTTGGTGTTAATTGATTGATTGATTCGGTTGTGGTGATAAATTTGATAGATTTGTATGTGGAAATCGATTTAGGGCTTTATTTAGGGTTTATTGTAACACCCTAAATGATTTAATTAAGTAATGGATTAAATTATTTAAAGTGTTGCACTATTTTAATTATATTAAATATAATATAGTGTTTTATATTTAGTATTTTATTTTTAATTAGAAGGAGTGGTATTAGAAATACCAGAGTCACGTTATTTTGGCCCAGAGCCCAAGCCCAATGACTTAGGCTCTAGGGTTGGTGCATTTCGCACCAAAGGAAGAAACAAAGAAAGAAAACGAAAAGAGAGGGAGAGAGGAGAGAGAGGGCGGCGCACGAGAGAGAGGAAAAGAAAGTGGCTTGATCGCAAGAGGGAGAAAGGAGAAGAGAAAGCTCCATAGTTCTTTGTGGTTCTTGTGCACGTGACTTGGTGAGAATCAATTTCTACGGTTAATTCGAGGTAAGGGGAGTCTCACTCTATAATAGAGGAGATAATGGGTTATATGTAGATCATAGGAAATTTTTTGGTGTTAATTGATGAATTGCATGATGATTGATTTCTTGAATTTGATGAATTTCTTGACAAAATCGATTTAGGGCTTATGTTAGGGTTCATGAGGTGTGACTTTGTGTTTTTAAGATGTGTTTGATGATTGAGCATGCAATTGGTTGTTAGAATATGAAATTAAGGGTATTAGAATGATTATGGAGTGAATTGGCTCGAGAGATTTTGAGAAAATTGGGATTTTTGAGGTTGGGGCGCCAAATTGCTAGCAATTATGCGCCTGTGTCTTATGTGATGAGGCTACTGAGTTGTGTTCTTGTCTGGCGCCACTTTTTGAGGAATTGGCGCTCAGGTTACTGTTCACGTCTTTGGAGTTGTGTCCGAGTGCGGGTGTGTGCCGTGTCCAGGCGCGTAATGTGGGTATTTTGGGGCCCGGGAGTGAAACTTGTATTTAGGCACATTTTCTCGTACAAATTTTGTATTCACCGCCCAAATTCAATTTTAAGTGTTTTGGCTCAGTGGTTTTACGGTGGCGGTGTTATTTTACAAATGTCCGGTGGGGGTGGTTTTGTGTGTGTAAATGGGGTGGGTTGAGTGAAACTCACTTTTCTCGAACAGATTTTCTTGTGCCAACTTTTGCACTCACACGCCCAAATCCAATTTTAAATGTTTTGGCTCGAGTGGTTTTTCAGTTGCAGGTGTCATTTTGAAAATGTCCGGTGGGGTGATTTTGTGTGTGTAAGCGGGGTGGGTGAGGGAAACTCACATTTCTCAACACATTTCATTGTGCCAATTTTGGTATTCACACCGCCCAATTTCAATTTTAAGTGTTTGGGCTCAGTGGTTTCTCGAGTATAGGTGTATTTTAAAAATGTCTCGGTGGGGGTGACTTTGTGTGTGTTTGGGGCCGGGAGGTGAAACTTACATTTCTCGGGCATATTTCACCGTGCCATATTTTGTATTTACACCCAAACATATTTTTAAACATTTTGGCTCGTGGTGGTTTTGGTTTTAAAGTGTTGGGTGTCTTTGGGTCGGTTGGGGCGCTAAATTGTCTTTGCCAGTGGCGCCTAATCAGTACTGTGTTTGGGGATCGTGTGCGAGGCGTATCGAGTTTGTGTCTAGGTCTGTGTTGCCTAGGGGCGCGATTGCTAGAAAAGCGGCGCTTGATGTTTGTGTTGCCACGGGCGCAAATCTTTGAAGTTTCGGCGCTAGTCTTTGTGTTGCACCGTGGCGCGCGAATGTGGGGAAAATGGCGCCTAGTCTTTGCCAAGTGCCTAAGAGTGTCTTTATTTTGGTCCCTAGGTGTGATTGGGTCCCTAGATGATTGTTTTGGTCCTAAATGGTGGTTTAGGTCCTTGAGTGAGGTTGAGTCCTCTAGATGAGATTAGTCCTTGGGACTTGATTGAGTTGAGAGTGTATAATGAGGTGGACCGAGCATGCCATGGGGGCATGGGCCGGAGGGCCAAGCCATGAGGGCTATGAAATGAGATTAATACCGAGGTAAGAATTAATGTGTGTATTGAGTTGTTGTTGAATGTGTTTGTGTTGTTGCATGGAGTCTCATGCATACATTTGGTCATGATCGTAGAACTTATAAAATGAACTGTGAAGCTTCGAGGCGGCGGAGGAGCCAGAGTCATGTGAAGCCCGAGGCGGCGGAGGGCGAGTCATGAGGACTCCATTATTGATGAGAATGCTTGGGAGAGGCAATATTGAGAAACGCCGGAGGGCAAATGGTACCACATGCATGATTACACCGCATACATTCTCATGAGTGCATAAATGTTATTGAGTGATTATTGGTGTGTTTGATGTTGCTATGAACCGTGATTGTATATATTGCGTATTATCACTTTTATTATATAGTTCGAGACTCACCCTTTCATTGTTGTTTACCACGTGTAGTCATGAGTGAGGGCTTTCTACCTTCACTACTACTCCCGAGTCGAGTGCGCTCGTCCGACACGTAGCACCTAGGGGTTGGGGTTATGAACTATAGTTGTCTTGTTTTGCTCTTTGGTTGAGCCTTCTATGTATTGTTTTGAGATCTCTTTGAATTATTCTGTTGAGATCATGAGTATTTTCCATTGCATTATGTGAAGCTATAGTTCCACGAGTTTATTTCTTTGGTGTTACGTATTTTGATTATGTTTATGAGATGAATTAAGCTGTTGAGTGTTTTAAGAGAGAAGTGTGACGCTCCATTTTATTGAGGAATGATTTATGTTATACTATTAGTGTCTTTGAATGACTATGGCTAAATTGTGGTTCGCCACTAAGGTCGATTTCTTTCATCGGTGTATTTACAAGGGCATCATCGAGAGCCTTGCACAGGGAGGTCAATGCACATTGCAAGTAGTATCGATTACTCCGAGTAATCCCATAGTCAATCAGTTCACTATTTTATAACACACTAAACCAAAAGATGACGTAAATGATTTTTATATACTCGATTTTTGATTTAAATTACCAGGGTAGAAATGGGGTGTTACATTAGTGGTATCGAGCAAAAGTTGGTCTGTCCGACCAAGTGTGTCTGTCTGTCATAGTGTTTATGACAATTAGGTGTTGCTAGACTAGTTCTAAATTGTTGTTCATTTCTTGATAGAGGTGAGTTCCGAAACCGCAGTAAGCCATGTGAGGTGTCTGGCTGATTGAGGAAAGCAGAGGTATCTTTGGTGGTAGTAAGTCCGCTTGAGGTAAGAAGTCTGTTGTGGGCAAGCAGCCAAGTGGGGGAGATGCTCCCGCTGATACGGTGTGTTTCAAGTGTGGCAAGCCGGGTCACAAGAGCTTCGATTTGTCGTCAGTAAGTTTCCTTCCTCCCGAAGAGGAATAGTCCATTTTTTGTCTGTCACGAGCAATTGCGCGGGGTAATGAAAGAGGGTGGTCAGCTGTTTGCTTTGATGGCGACTATGTCTGCTGAGAACCAAGCTGTAGTTGATGGGTTGCAGGTGGTGTGCGAGTTCCTGAAGTGTTCCCTGATGAGATTCCTAGCGTGCCACCAGAGAGGGAAGTTTAGTTCGGGATTGGGCTTGTGCCTGGTACTAGGCCTGTGTCTATGGCACCGCACTGGGATGTCGGGCCGAGTTATGCGAATTGAAGAAGCAGTTAGAGGAGCTTCTTGAGAAGAAATTTGTGAGGCCTAGTGGTTTTCGGTTTGCAAGTGTTGTTTTGAGTTAGAGGAGCTTTTTGTATTTACCTGCCCAAAAACATTTTTAAACATTTTGGCTCGAGTGGTTTTCGGTTTGCAAGTGTGTGTGTGGAGTCGGGTCGTGTGGGCGCCAAATCGTCTTGCCAGTGGCGCCTAGGCTGGTGCTCGTGTGCGAGACCGTGTCCGAGGCGTGTCTTAGTTTGTGTTCAGGACTGTGGTGCCTGTGGGGCGCCAGATTGCTAGAAAAGTGGCGCCGATGAGTCGTGTTGCCACGGGGCGCCAAATTGCTTTGAGTTTCTGGCGCCTAGTGCTGTGTTGCACCAGGGGGCGCCAGAATGTGGGGAAAATGGCGCCTAGTGCTGCCAAGTGCCTAAGCGTGTGTTGTTTTGGTCCCTAGGTGACAGTTTGGTCCCTAGATGATTGTTTTAGTCCTAAATGGTGGTTTAGGTATTTGAGTGAGGTTGAGTCCTCTAGATGAGATTAGTCCTTGGGACTTAATTATGTTGAGCTTGTGTCTTGAGATGGACCGAGGATGCCATGGGGGCATGAGCGGAGGGCAGTGCCATGGGGCTATAAATGAGATTAATAATGAGGTAAGAGTTAGTGCGTGAATTGAGATATTTTGAGAATGTGCTTGTGTTGTATTCATGGAGTCTCATGCATACATTCTACATGTGATCATGTGAGTTTATAACCGATTGTGAAGCTTGAGGCAAAGCCGGAGGGCGAGTCATGAGGACTCAATTTGATAATGAGATCACGGAGGGCAAATAATGAGACTGCCGGAGGGCAAATGGTACCACATGCATAACTACATTGCATACATTCACATGAACACATGAACATTATTGAGTGATGATTGGTGTGATTGATTGTGCTGTGAACTGTGATTGTATATATTGCCTATTATCACTTTTATTATATAGTTCGAGACTCACCCCTTTCTCGTTGTTGTTTACCCACAGTAGTCATGAGTGAGGGCTTACTACCTTCACTATTCCACGAGTCGGTCCGCTCGACACGTAGCACCTAGGGGATGGGTTATGAACTGTAGTTTGTTCTGTTTTGCTCCTTGTTGAGCCTCATATGTAATGTTTTGAGATTACTGATTTATTCTGTTGAGATAGTGTTTTATTCCGCTGCGTGGCACTTATTTTCATAGTGCGTGGCTTTATTTGTTAAAGTTTGTGAGTTCTATCATTGAGATGGTGTTACGTATTTTTGAGTAAAGAGACGTTTAAGTTATTTGTTGTTGAGTTTGATGGAGTAGTTGTGTAACATTCCATTGGATGATTTTCAAACGAAAAATGATTTTTATACTCTGATTTTTACTATAAAGTACCGGGGGTAGAAATGGGGTGTTACATTAGAGACTCCTTACCTTATTTCAACCGTAGAAATTCCTTCTCCTTGAGTCACCACCAAAACCACGCAACAATGGAGCTTTCCTCTTCTCCTTTCTCCCTTGCGATCAAGCTCTCTCTCTTCTCCTCTCTTGTGTGCCTGCTCTCCTCTTTCTTTTCTCCTTTCTTTCGTTTTTCTTTCTTTTTCCTCCTTTGGTGCGAATGCACTAACCCTAGGAGCCTAAGTCATTGGGCTTGGGCTCTGGGCCCAAAACAATGACTACGGTATTTCTAATACCACTCCTCTTCTATTTAAAAATAAAATACTAAATATAAAACACTATATTATATTTAATATAATTAAAATAGTGCAACACTTTAAATAATTTAATCAACTACTTAATTAAATCATTTAGGGTGTTACAATAAACCTTATTATATGTGTTTAGAGACTCACCCTAACGCTTTTATGTTGCTTCTCATGTTGGCAACTTGCGGGTATCCCAGAAGTAGAGGTGTCCTCACTGTCTTTAGGCGTCGTCATTGCTCGATATGTAACATCGAGGGGCCGAGTAGTTTAGGGGTCGTTTTGGGTTGGTTTTTGAAATGTATCTTGATGTTATTTTGGAACATGTTTTATTCCGACTGTGTTGTAAATTATAACATGTGTTTTCATGAACTCGTTCCATTTGGCCGAGGTGTTATATGTCACGCTGATAACTGTTGATGTGCGCCATTCTTCGCTTGTTTGATTTTCTTGTAGAAAATGTAGCACTCTCTTGCGAGTGGTTTTTGAAAAAACTCTGATTTAATTTGCTAAGTAGTATTAAAAGTAAGGGGGTGTTACAATAGTGGTATCAGAGCAATAGTCCGGTCTTGTCCGACCAAGTGTTGAGTCTTGAGTTCCCGAATTTCGAGTTTTATGGCTCGTTCTAAGTAGATTTTGTTTATATGTTTAGTGTAATGGTGGAAAGATTTGGGAGGAATGATGACGCCATAAGCTGCTGCGTTAGGCGATGGCGATCGCTATGGGAATCGACCTCGTGACGGCCGAGGATCTTTGGAGCGAGGAGGTTGGCTACGTTCGAGAGGAGAATCCTCCTACTTTCAAAGGAGGTATGATCTCGATGGAGCTATGGCACAGTTAAAGGAAATAGAAAGGATCTTTCGAGTGATGGAGTGTTCGATCGCAAGAAAAGGTGAGGTTTGGTACCCACATGCTAGCCGAGGAGGCGGATGGTAGTGGCTCGAAAATCTTCAAAGGTTGGGGATTGCTGAAGAAGAAATCACCTGGGATATTTTCAAGAGAGAGTTCTTGCTGAAGTATTATCTTGAAGATGTTAGGGGAAAGAAAGAAATGGAATTTTTAGAGCTGAAGCGGGGAGTAAGTCGTTGGCCGAGCACGCGGCAAAGTTTCTGGGAGTTGGTGAAGTTCTACCCCCATTACACTGGAGCTCATCTTTGAGTTCTCCAAGTGTATTAAGTTTGAGAATGGTTAAGGCCCGACATCAAGCAGGCCATTGGGTATCAGCTGGTGAATAGCTGCAGAATCTTCGAGGAAGACAAGGTGGCCGCGACTACCACCTATAAAGCTGGAAGGGAGAAGCGAATTCTCATTATCGTGCTAAGCCTTACGAGGGTTCGGTGGAAAGGGTAAAGGAAAGTGGGAAAAGTTGGATTTGGGCCTGAGGCATTGTGAGAAGAAGGATATAGTTTGCTACAACCGTGGGGGAGGCGGGACATATTAGTTCGAGGTGTCCTGCAAGAAGAAGGAAAAGAATGTTGGAAAGGTATTCGCTCTTGCTGGATCCGAGGTGGTGAATGAGATAAAAGGTACGTGTTTTATAAATGGCATTCCTTTGATTGCAATAGTGGATACTGGTGCCACGCATTCTTCCATTTATGCTTTGTGTGCTAAGAAATTGGATTTAGTCTTGTCTTCTATGATGAGGGAGATGGTTATCGATACTCCAGCCAAGGGTTCGGTGACTACCTCTCTGGTGTGTGCGAAGTGCCCTCTGTCAGTCTTTGGCAGAGACTTCATTGTTAATTTGATTTGCCTACCATTGGAGGGGATGGATGTCATCCTCGGTATGGATTGGTTAGTGGATAACCATGTCCATATCAATTGCTTTGAGAGGACTGTGAGTTTCCCTTCTTCCGAGGTGGAAGAATCTGTTCTGATGTCTGCCGAGCAGCTGCTCAAGGTAATGAAGGAAGGAGCTACGATGTTTGCGCTGAGTGTGACATTGTCTGCAGAGAGCCGAGCTAAAATTGGTGAAGTGCCAGTGGTGCGAGAGTTCACAGAAGTGTTCCCAGACGAGATTCCTGAGGTTCCACCAGAAAGAGAGGTTGAGTTCAGCATTGAGTTAGTACCAGGAACTAGGCCGGTGTCTATGGCACCTTATAGGATGTCTGCAGCTGAGCTAGCCGAGTTGAAGAAGCAGTTGGAAGAGTTGCTGGAGAAGAGGTTCATAAGGCCAAGCGTGTCGCCTTGGGGCGCACCTGTGTTATTGGTGAAAAAGAAGGATGGAGGTATGAGATTATGCGTGGATTACAGACAGTTGAACAAGGTAACCAAATAAGAACAAGTACCCACTCCCAAGAATTGATGATTTGATGGACCAATTGGTGGGTGCGCAAGTATTTTCGAAGATTGACCTGAGGTCAGGGTACCATCAGATCAAGGTGAGGGACGAGGACATTCCTAAGACAGCATTTAGAACTCGGTATGGGCACTATGAGTATTCTGTAATGCCATTTGGTGTGACGAATGCTCCTGGAGTGTTCATGGAGTATATGAACCGTATATTTCATGAGTACCTAGACCGTTTTGTTGTTGTATTCATTGATGACATTTTAGTCTACTCCAAGTCAGAGGAGGAGCACGCCAAGCATCTGAGATTGGTGTTAGAGGTATTGAAGGATAAGAAGATGTACGCCAAGTTATCCAAGTGTGAATTCTGGTTGAGGGCAGTGAATTTCCTAGGTCATGTGATCTCCAGTGAAGGTATAGCAGTTGATCCTTCCAAAGTCGAAGCTGTGTTGCAATGGGAAGCACCCAAGTCGGCCACTGAGGTGAGAAGTTTTCTGGGTTTGGCTGGGTATTACAGAAGGTTCATTGAGGGGTTTTCCAAGTTGGCGTTGCCACTAACTCAGTTGACCTGTAAAGGGAAGGCATTTGTGTGGGACGCGCAGTGTGAAGAAAGTTTCCAAGAATTGAAGAAGAGATTGACAACGTCTCCTGTCCTGACGTTGCCTAATCCAAATGAGCCGTTTGTGGTGTACTGTGATGCGTCTAAGTTAGGTTTGGGCTGCGTACTGATGCAAGAAGGTAAGGTAGTTGCTTACGCTTCAAGGCAATTGAAAATTCATGAGAAGAACTACCCTACGCACGATTTGGAGGACTTGCTGAGAGCGTGTGTTCTTGAGCAAGGAGGAGCGTGGGATTTGTATCTACCACTGATTGAGTTCACGTACAACAATAGTTTTCATTCTAGCATAGGGATGGCACCCTTTGAGGCATTGTATGGGAGGAGGTGCAGGACTCCATTGTGTTGGAGTGAGTCAGGAGAAGGTGTGGTACTCGGACCCGAGGTCGTGCGAGAGACCACCGAGAAGGTAAAGCAAATTCAAGAGAAAATTAAGGCTTCGCAGAGTAGGCAGAAGAGTTACCATGACAAGAGGAGGAAAGATTTGGAGTTTCAAGTCGGTGAGCATGTGTTTCTGAGAGTCAATCCAGGTGGATCGGTGTGGGTCGAGCTTTGAAGGCTAAGAAGTTGTCTCCTCGTTTTATTGGTCCATACCAGATCCTAGAGAGAGTTGGGAAGGTGGCTTACCAAGTTGCTTTGCCACCTAACCTATCAAATTTGCATAATGTGTTCCATGTGTCTCAGCTGAGGAAATATATTTCAGACCCGTCCCATGTAATTCAGATGGACGACGTGCAAGTGAGGAGAACTTGACTGTGGAGACAGAGCCGATCAGGATTGAAGGCCGAGAAGTGAAGACTTTAAGAGGAAAAGAGATCAAGCTAGTGAAGGTGGTTTGGTTTGGAGCTGCTGGTGAGCATGCTACTTGGGAGCTGGAAAGCAAGATGCAGGAAGCCTATCCTGAGTTGTTTGCTTCAGGTAAGATTTCGAGGACGAAATATTCTAAGTGGGGGAGAGTTGTAACACCCCAAAATAGTTCAATTAATTATTTGATTGAGTTGATTAAGGTTTACAACATTTTAGTTAAGTCAAGTATTAATTAGAAGTTTATTTCATTTAGGAGATGCTTAGGTGAATGTGGAAGGTGGGCGTAGGGGCCCATGAGCCATGAGAGGCCCATGAGCCATTAGAAGCCCAAGTTGTTGACTCATAGAAGAGTGTCGAAGGAGAGGGAGCATTCATTACCAAAAATTATCAAGAAAAGTCAAAGGGAAAGTAAAGAGAGAAGTTGGTAGGTGAGATCATTTTCTAGAGAGAAGGAAGAGCTTAGGCGTAGAAGAAAGCTCAAGCTCAAGGGAGAAGAGTTCTTTGCGAGTGTTAAGCTGGAGGGTTTCGGTGAAGAGAGTGCGCTCTACTCAAGCCGAACAAGGTTAGGGGGCTCTCTTCTCACGTATAATTTTGTGTTATGATGAGTTGTTATGTGTGAGTAGATTGTATTTATGTTTGCCGAGTTGTTTTGCATGCTTGGTGTGTTTTGATGTTTTTGATGTTATGTTTTGGCTCACTTCAGTGGAGTTGTGTGGAGTGGATGAGAGAGTTGATCATACGAGGGATCAAAGAGTGAAATGGGAGCTGAGGAAACTCTCAGTCCCAGTGAGCTAGAGTGAGTGAGAGTGAGCAACTTAATCATGGAGAGGTTCTTAAAGAGTAGGCTTAGGATAACAGAGGAGTAGCTGAAAACGTACATCATAAAGTGACGAGTGTGCGTGTGAGTTAAATGGAGTAGTCGGTTTAGGATTTGCCGAGGTGAGGTTACTTTCCATACGTAAGCTGGAACTTAAGTGAATAATTGTAAGTGTCAAGAACGTAAGTAACGAGGTCATAGGAGCCGGGGTGAGTGGTAGAGCACCAGTAACTAAGTGTATGAGTACCTGAGACTAGGTATAAGTATCAGTTTGTACTTCCCGAAGTGTAGGGTAAGTAGGCCGAGATACTTAGGCCGAGATAGAGTACTTAGGCGTAGATGCTGAAGTGTCGTTGATAACGTATAGAGTGTAGCAACCGAGGTTTTATGGCCGAGATGTAGAGTATATCATACCTAGGTGTACTTGCCGAGGTGAGATGTTGCGTTTAAGCGTGGTGTGTCCAAGCGTAGAGTAACTAGGTGGTGTTATAGAGGAAGTAAAGTACGTTCGCGTGAATTGAAGTGACTATGAGTGGAGTAGAGTGTAGGCGTACCGAGGTGCCAAGCGTGCCGAGTGTGCCGAGGTGCTATAGGTGCCGAGGTGTTGTTTTAACGCTAGTGTAGCGCAGATTATTCTTTGGGCCCTTGGCGTGAGCGTCACTTTGAGTGCCAAGTACGTGAGGGGTTAAATGGTGTAGTCATTTGAGTCCCTATTTGACGTTTTAATCCTAAGTGTCATGGTAGTCCTCGTGGTGACTTTTTGGTCCACTACTTGGAACCGAGGTGTTCGGTGAGTTGAGGCGGCGATCCTTAGCGCCAGAGGCCGATCAGAGACGTCGGCCTTAATGCCGTAATGATGTATGAGAGTTGTTTTGGCCGTAGGGCTACGAGAGAGAGGAGTAATAAATGTTGAAGTCCACGAGGGCATTAAATAAAACGAAAAGGTGAACGCAGAGGAGGACTTGGTCCTAGAGGTGAGCAGAGGACTTAGGTCCTAATTATGAAATGAAGGATGCGGTCTAAATGGTGAGTTCTTTGGAGTTGTGTTATGATTAAATTGAATGATGTATATCTTTGTGTGTTATGCATTGTTCATGGTGTCGCATAAATCATAAGCATAATGGTGAAAGTAGAGGACTTGGTCCTATGGTGAAAGCAGAGGACTTTGGTCCTAAGGTGATAGCAGAAGACTTCGGTCTTAATGGATCCATCATGCATATGCCCTTGGAGTTTTGGGTCTGCATCATGCATATAACTCATGCACTAAATAATTGTGTTAGTTGTGTGTTGTGCCGAGATGTATATATGTGTTTGCTTAGCATAATGCTTGTCATAAACCTTATTATATGTGTTTAGAGACTCACCCTACTGCTTTTATGTTGCTTCTCATGTTGGCAACTTGCAGGTATCCCCGAGTAGAGGTGTCCTCACTCAGTGTCTTTTGGCGTCGTCATTGCTCTGATATGTAACACTGGGGGCCGAGTAGTTTAGGGGTCGTTTTGGGTTGGTTTTTGAAATGTATCTTGATGTTATTTTGGAACATGTTTTATTCCGACTGTGTTGTAAATTATAACATGTGTTTTCATGAACTCGTTCCATTTGGCCGAGGTGTTATATGTCACGCTGATAACTGTTGATGTGCGCCATTGCTGCTTGTTTGATTTTCTTGTAGAAAATGTAGCACTCTCTTGCGAGTGGTTTTTGAAAAACCTCTGATTTAATTTGCTAAGTAGTATTAAAAGTAAGGGGGTGTTACAGTTGGCTTTGGAATTTTGCAGCAATTTGTGTTTCTCCTCTGTTGTCCAATCAGCCTTTGGCTTTGGAATCCTTGTATTTGGAACAGGACCTGCTATTGTTGGAGTGAATGGTCCATTCTAAACAATGTCCCAAATATCAGTGTCTTGAGATTCAAGGAACTACTTCATTTGATTCTTCCAATAGTAGTAGTGTTCTCAATTGAACCCAGGTGGTCAGATGAGGCACCTGGCAAGAAGGTGACAGAGTTTGGTTTTGCCATGACTTCTTCCAAGATCTTTTCCTCTCACACTGTTAAGTGTGATAAACCCAGAGGCTTAGCTCTGATACCAATTGAAGTCACCACAATGTCACAAGGAAGGGGGGGTTGAAATTGTGACCCTTTTTTAAATTGTCCTAAAATAAAAGAACTTTGATTCACAAGAGTTATTGAGAATCAAGAGAGTGAGTGTTATGTGTTATATAGAAACAATATTTTTAATTAATTAGATGAGCCAAGAAGGGTGGTTGAACAATCTTCACAGTTATATGGAACTGAGAAGGATCAGTCAATACTTCCTCCACTTTTCTCACAGTTATTTCACGATTGTTTCAAGTAGAGTTTTGCTGTGTATGATGTATTATGTTTATAAACCACTTGTCAAGAGTTTTTAAAATATTTTATAGCCTTAAAAAGGTTTTGAGAAGGGTTGAAAAACTCTTGTTCTAGTTACTGCTAAGAAGGGTCAAAAATGACTCTTCTCAGGTTTTCAAAAATCTCTCCACAAGAGGAGTTTTTCTCAAACTGTAAACTAAAGACTTAAAGCAGTAAATACCACATGGATTTATAGTGGTTCACCCAAATAGAACATGGGCCACTCCACTCCTCACACCCAGTGAGATTTTCCACTATTTTCCAAATAGTTTACACCCTTTCACACTTCACACCAATTGAAAGCTCTTGGTGGTTTTCTTCTCACAGCTCTACCTATTGTATACTTCACTAATAGACTTCTACAAAGCTATTAGACAGCTTTTAACACAAAAGCACTCACTTCTCAAGTCCTACAACAACACATGCTACTTGAGAAGGTTCCCTATTTAAGGTTCTTTTGATTACAAGGGTTTTGGGATTACTTAGAGCTTGGTTGACTCAAATAGAATATACATGAATGTATTAAAACACAAGACTTAGCACATACTCAGAGATTAGGTGAATCCCTTCTGGTTTAAGTGCAGTTGAGTATGGAAGAGAGAAAACTTGAATAGGTGAGAAAGGTTGTGTTCCTGGGTGTATCAGCAATTATGAGGATCGCCAGCGGCAATCGGACTGCTGGCCCGGCCCATCACGATCGGCCCAACACGCGCTTGAGCGCATTTCGCCGGCCGAAATTCTCGCATAGCGGTCGGACATCATCAGATATATACGCCATTCGCACATGGCATCAGTGCGTTCTCTAACCTTGTGCTATCCGCCGGCGACCTCTCACTAGATCGTCGGAGTGTCTTTGCAGTACCACCCGAGGTGCTCTACGCTGCGTGAAGCCGGGACCGGTCCTTTCACCTATTCAACGATCGCCCATTTGACGAGTCAATCAACACTTCAACTCTTCATTGGTCAAGGTACGATCAATTGGCGACCACGATGGGAGGCCCGAGCGCCTGCCCTACCTAACTCATGGCTCCACGCGACCGCCCCGCACGCGGGCCACTTCTCGACTCAATCCTCCGGCGAACCAAAGCAGCGAGACCGGGCGTGGCGCTGCATATGATCCACGAATCTCAAGGACTCCCACGACAAGAGCCTTTCAGGCACTGCGATGCCGTGGGACCGGTCATCCAGCCAGATCCACCCGGCCGCTCCCGGAGATCTACCGCCCGAGCCGATTGAAGGGCATCCAGAACCTCTCGCAGGACCATGTTACTCAAGCGTTTTGCGAGATCTTGCAAAACAAGAATCAGTGATTGCGCATCGAGATGCACTCATCTCTCGGTATGAAAGAGGTTCAATTCGGGTCGCGCGTCTGCGAAGGCGGAGAACCATCCGCTCGCCGCCGGCCGGCGCGAAGACACCGCTCCCACCTCGCGAGGAGCATTTCACGACGAGAGCACTACTCATCGTTCTCCGGCAAGAAGAAGCGGCGCATAAAGTCGCCCGAGCGAGGAGAGCGCGCAGAGACGCCGTTCAATGTCCGATGACTATGAAGATTCCGGCCTACCGCCCCGACACCGCCGCCGCTTCGCCCACGGATACTCCTCTAACGAGTCGTCCGGTCACGCGTCGGTCGAGAAGCGATCTTGGGATTTCGTGAAGAGCCGGAAGAGTACAGAAATGGAAGAATTAGGGACGTTTCGCATCGGCCTAGGAGAGGTCAAAGCGAGCGGCCCAGAAGGCCTCCTCAGCTACCGCCAACTGGCCCATCTGGAGGATTCTATGGAATGCCGGGCAACGAGGCATGCCTCGCAATGCAACCCTTTGGGTCGAACGGCATTCAGAATGAACACGGCCCGTTCTCCAGGGAGATCAGGCGTTATAAGATTCCGAGAGATCTCCGCAAGCCGCCCAATCTCAACAAGTTTGACGGCCGAGGTGATCCAGACAAGCACCTCCGTTACTTCAATAATTACCTGCCGCTCAGTGGAGGTGGGACCGACCATGAAATGCAGGCTTTTTCCCCAGTCGTTGGACGGCCGAGCGTTGGAATGGTGGGAGTCTTTGCGGCCCAATACCATCTCCTCGTGGGACGACCTGATTAGAATATTCTTGTCTCACTATACTGCCAACAGGTGCCAATACCGATACGAGGAATACTTGGACTCGGTCGTTCAAGGTGAGAACGAGACGTTGAGGCAGTATATCGACCGGTTTAACACTGAAGCCGAGTCTGTTCGTGACTTGTCAGATAAGGACAAGTTGAAATATCTGAAGCGTGGTATTCGACCGACCACCCGGTTCGTCGAAGAATTTACGTTGAATCATTACCAGGATCTCACCACTTCCTAACAAGGGCTAACGCCCACATGCGGTATGAAGAAACCTGGCGGCGAAAGGAAGGCCGTCCGCGCACGACCTAAAGAAGAAAGCGGCAAAGCGGCCGCTGAGGGCATGAAGGTCGCCGCGACAATCGGCCTGACTTTCGAGACAAAAAGTTCGATCATCGCACTCGACTCAACACCTCCATTGCGCAGATCTACAGCGAGTGCCAGAATAATGAGTTTGTGGGAGTTAAGCGGCCTGAACCACTCGTGCTCAAGAAGGGGGCACGACCGACCAAAAGATATTGCCGTTACCACAAAAGCAAGGGTCATGATACTAATGACTGCATGGCCCTCAAAGATGATATTGAAGAACTGATACAGAAAGGTAAGTTGGGAAAGTATGTGAGGTCGGAGGAAGGCGACCGACCTCAAGAGAAGCCAAAAGAAGCCGATCCAGACAGAGGAAAGGGGCCGCTGGCCATAGAAGGCACACAAAACAAGGATCGATCTGAAGATCGTGACACTCGGCAGTCCAGAGGCCGTAATGTTGCGATGGTTATCCATGGTGGAAACCCCCTGGATCGCAGGGAATCTAATAAAGCCACTAAGAGGAAGTGGGACGAATTATTAATGGTTGCATCCACCTCAGCACCACCACCGGTCTCGAGCAGACCTCCCATCTCGTTCGATGATAGCGACTGCATGCACGACGGCAAACCTAATAGCTATGTTCCACTTTGGTAATCGTAGGCGGTTATGGCAAACACGTATGCAGAGAATCTCGGTCGATCAAGGTAGCTCGGTACCGATATAATGTTTGAAGGCTTGATCGACAAGATAAAGGTTGATCGGAGCGAGATAATTCCCGTGCCGAGCCTACTCCTCTAACAGGTTCAATGGGGTGACGACACTATCCGTTGGGAACGATCGAGTGATGGTCACGTTTGGTGGCGACACGGGGATAGTACTGCATGCGGGACGGTCGGAGACGGCGTTCCTTGTACTCCCCTCAAATCCCGCTATCAATGTATTATTGGTAGGCCGACTTTGGGTAAGCTAGAGGCCGTTACATCGACGGTGCATCTAAAAATGAAATTCTATAGCAAGGACGACCAAGTAGTTACCTGGCGCGACCCGACCTTGAATCAGCAAGAAGAAGCCACGCTCTATACCAAGAAATATGTGACGAGGTAGATCGTGGCCCGAACGTTCAAAGCACTAGTGAAGGCCATCAAGTCAATGTCGCTGATTTGGATGCTCGGTATGATCCAGATAGCGACCCAGAAGACAATGATGGTGATTTGGCTCGAGAACTGAAGCACAGGCTGATAAGACCAGAGCCTCATGGAGAGTTGGAAGACGTTCAACTGGGTGACGACCCATCCAAAACGGTGAAGCTCGGTAGCGACCTACCAGAGCAAGTGAAGCAAGATCTTGTACAGTGCTTAAGAGACTATGCTGACCTGTTTGCATGGCAGGCATCAGACATGCCCGGCATCCCTATAGAAGTGGCCTGCCATCAACTTTCCGTCGATGAAGGAGTCAAGCCGGTCGCTCAAAGAAGACGTACTCAGAATGAGGAAAAATCTCAAGCCGCTGCCAAGGCCGTTGAGGACCTCATAAAGGCCAATTTTATAGAAGAAATCAAATACACGACCTGGCTATCCAACGTCGTGCTGGTTAAAAAGAAGAATGGAAAATGGAGGATGTGCGTAGACTATACTGATCTAAACAGGGCATGCCCGAAGGATGCCTTTCCTGTGCCCAACATTGACAAGCTGGTCGACGGTGCCTCGGGCTACAAACTACTGTCTTTTCTGGATGCTTACTCTGGATACAATCAGATCACGATGTATCCGCCCGATCGGCACAAGACGGCCTTCATGACCGATCGGGGAAATTTTCAGTACAAGGTGATGCCATTCGGTCTGAAGAACGCTGGAGCGACCTACCAGCGGATGATGAACAAGATTTTTAAAAGACAGATCGGTCGCATCTCAGAGGTGTATCTGGACGACATGATCATCAAAAGCGTAACCGACCCAGATCACTTGAGCGACCTCAGAGAAATATTTGAAGAAGCTAGAAGGAACTCGCTTAGACTTAATCCTGAAAAATGTACCTTTGGAGTGAGGGCCGGCCGATTCTTGGGTTTTCACCTGACTGAAAGAGGGATAGAAGCAAACCCTGAAAAGTGTAGGGCGGTCGCCGATATGAGGCCGCCCACGTAAAAAAAAAAAGAAATACAACAATTAAATGGTATGGTGGCCGCTCTATCCAGATTCATCCCCAAAGCGGCCTGCAAGTCGCTTCCACTGTTTAGACTGCTGAAGAAGGAAGTGGATTTTGAGTGGACCGAGCAATGCCAGCGAGCATTGGATGAGTTAAAACAAGCCTTGATTAGCCCGCCGATCATGACCAAGCCGCTACCAGGCGAGACGTTATATCTATACTTAGCCATAACAGAAGAAGTTCTCAGTGCTGTGCTAGTTAGAGAAAACGATCTAAAGCAGAATCCGGTCTATTTCATAAGCAAAGTACTCGCGGCCCGAAAGTGAGATACGAGAAGATAGAGAAGTTTGCCCTTGCACTCCTAATAGCCGCTAGAAGGTTGAGACCCTACTTTGTGGCCCACCAGGTCGTGGTAAGGACCGACCAGCCTATCAGGCAAGTCCTTCATCGGCCAGACCTGGCGGGAAGAATGATAAAGTGGGCGGTAGAACTCAGTGAGTTTGGTATCAAATTCGAATCCGGATCGGCCGCAAAAGCTCGTGTTGGCCGACTTTATAGCGAAATGACTCCTACCCGGAAGATCGTCGAACGACACGGATCTTGCGTAGATGGGTCGTCTAATAGTAAAGGAAGTGGAGCCGCCTAACTCGGAAAATTCGAAGGCCCCGGCGTGGAGGTGTCTTTGACTTTCGCTTTCCATCGCCCAATAATCGGGCGAATATGAGGCGTGTATAGCCTACCGCAGCCGCCAGAGACTTCAATGTCGACCGAGAGTTGAACTCGGATCGATTCCTTGCTCGTAGTCTCGCAGATCAAAGAATTATATGATGCCAAAGATGACGTCTTTGAAAAGTTATCTAGCAAGCAAGTGGAGAAGCGCTCAAGCGATTCGACCGAAATAAGTGGTACATGTGCCTCTGACCGAAAATGTTCGAGCAGATATCCTATCAAAGCTTGCAAGCACCAAGACTCCAGGGAATCATCGAAGTGTAATTCAAGAAACTTTAAATCGGCCGAGTGTGTCGACCAAGCCAACCCGATCCTTTGGCCGTTCTTTGTGTCGATTCGATTCGATTGGATCGCCCCTATCCTAAGGTACATCGTGGAAGGCGAGGAACAAGGCGACCAAAAGCGAGCAAAGTTGGTCGAGCTCAGGCGACCAAATACTCTGTTATAGAAGGAAGGTTGTACGTAAGAGGTTCTCCTCTCCATTGCTAAGGTGTCTCACCTCGGTCGAAGCCGACCATGTGCCGAGGGACATTCATGAAGGTGTTTGTGGAAGTCACCAGGCGCGCTGTTCCATAGCGAAGAAGGCCCTCGGGCGGCTACTATTGGCCGACCATGGACGAGGATGCCAAGAAACTCGCTCGAAGTGCAAGAAATGCCAAGTGCATGCCGATGTCCACATTGCACCTTCCTCGTAATTACAAAGTCCGGTCTCACCTTGGCCGTTCGCGGTGGGGCATGGATCTTCTAGGCCCGTTTCCACCGCTCCGTGGCGGTTCAAGTTCTTGATCGTGGCGATGGATTACTTCACTAAGTGGATCGAGGCCGAGCCGCTGCAACAATCACATCGGCCAAAGTCGGTAAGTTCTTGGACGGTGTGTGCTAGCCCGTTTGGGATCCCCAAAGAATTGATAACGCATAAGCGGCACCGGTTCCACGAGACAAGAGATTCAGAGAAATGTTGGTCGACTTAGGGGTGAAACAAGCGTTTCACCTCGGTCAACACCTCGAACTAACGCCAAGCCAAGCGGCCAACAGGTGATTCTCGCGTGGTTTGAAGCGTAAGACCGGATGAAGCGAAAGGGAACTGGTCGAAGAGTTGCGATCCGATTGCTCAGGCCTACTGGGGCGACCCCCACTCATCGACCGGGAGTCACCTTCGTTGGTGTACGGAATCGATCTTTGTGATACCCATAGAGATGGGCGAGCTGAATTGGAGGACTTCAAACCCCCTACGGTTGACAACGGCCGGGCTATCCGAGAGAAGAGTGGACTTAATTGAAGAAGCTGCGCACCCAAGCTTCGCTAAGAGAGCAATTGATCAAACGAAGGTCGCGGCCGTGTATAACGCCGAGTTCAAAAGAGGGAATTCTCGGTCGGGCAGCTCGTTCTAAGACGGGCCGACGTGGGAAACAAGAATGCACGCCAAGGGAAGCTGGCGCCGAATTGGGAAGGTCCGTACCGAGTCATCACGAAGACTGGCAAGGGGGCATACGAGCTTCAAACCATGAATGGGGCGACTATCCCCAGAACATGGAATGCAGAAAAGCTTAGGAAGTATTACGTTTGAATGTAATCAAGAATTTGAATGTAATAACGACCGATCTATTAATGAAAGCAGGCAGGCGCTCTTTTTCCCACTGGGTTTTTTACAGAGGCCTGACCTTTAAAAACATGATGTATTCTTTACTTTCTCGCAAGAATGTATGACCGGTCGCTCAAGATTGCCCGAGGCAAAGGAGCGATCGAAGACTTATCAAAGCCACTGAGATCGTCGAAACGATCTAAATCGAGCGACCGTCGAAACGGTCCCAACCGAGTGCCATCGAAATGGCCCAAGGGTTAAAACCCGCAAACCTTAGATCGTCGAAGCGATCTGAATCGAGCGACCGTCGAGACGGTCGCAACCGAGCGCCATCGAAAATGGCCCAACAGCGCTAGGTCGTCGAAACGATCTACATCGAGTGCCATCGAAAATGGCCCAAAGGTTAAGTAATAACCCTTCGAGGTAGGCCGTCGAAAACGACCTACCTTAAACGCCATCGAAAGGGCCTGATAGAAGGTCGCCGAGCGATCCAAGGCCCCGTTGGGATATTAACTTATCAAAGAATAGATGCTTTCGAAGTAAGCGCGAGTGACGACCGAACGGTCTTAAAGCTCCAAGACACGCGAAGAAAAGCGACCAAAAACGAGCGCTATCGAAGTAGCACGAAACGGCCGCCGAGCGGCCCACAAATTCGAAAACGCAGAAATTGCAACATAAATTCAAACGGGCATAAATGAAAAGCAGTTAAAGATTGTCATTACAAATATGGGACGCCGCAAGCCCGAGCGCCCACGATTAAAGAACCGCACGGGCGCGCAGAAATTGTCGAGCCCGAAGGCAAGTTAAAGTTACAAAATTACACCGCCGCAGCGGCTTCAAAAGATAATAGTGGTAAGGCGGATGACGTTGTTCTCGCTCGTCATATTCTCGCGAGCAACATAATCTTGTTATTTTCAACATAGTCGCGTGGGCTCGATCATCTTGTCATCGAAGTTGACTGCAGACGGTATTCAACACCCGCGCTGCCAAGAGCGTTGTAAAATTGCTCGATCGCAGCTCTCCCGACCGCCTTGGCCACCATTCGGATCTTCTCCTGCAGCTCGGCGTTTACGGCCTCCAATCTGGCCTTCTCTTTCTCGACGGATTCAAGGTCGGTTTTCAAACTGTTCACCTGGCCGGCAAGCTCCTTGTTCCTCTTTGACAGTTTGGCCCGGTCTTCATCCCCCCGCTTGAGGGCCTCCTTCTTCGACTGGAGGAGTTTGTCATATTTCTGCTGCGCCTCAGTCAAAGCCTTGCCCTTCCCTGCGAAATTCAGGTCGAAGTTTGGTTAGTCGGTCGAACAAAGGTAAGATAAAGATGACAAGACTAAGAAAGTAAAGTTACCATCAGATTCGGCCACCAGCTCGGCCATGACTTTCTCGACCCCCATACAGAGAGAAGCGCAGAGCGCCATGGGCTTCCTTCGGTACTCCTCCAGATCGGCCGCACTCAAGCTTTCGAGCTGGATGATGGGAACCTCCTCCGTTGCGGGAGCCGGACCCGACAATCACGTTTGGCCCGCTTGGGTGAGCGATCGGCACTGGGAGGAGGCGACCGAGGCCTGCCGACCGGTTTCTTCACTTGGCTCTTAGGGGTGTGGGGCACTCTGGAGGAAGGTTCAGGATTATCCCCCGACCGAGAAGAACGAGGTCCCTTAGCCCCTCCTTCGGGCTTCAGGACGGAAGCGAGCAGGTTCCAGTTTTTGCCAGACATCCTTTCTGCAAAATAACGAGCTAGGGGTTAGAATAAAAAGTTCACGAGGCCTACAGCAAGAATATAAAGAAAAAGTGCAAAGGCAGACCAATCTCGGCCTCCAGTTTTTCGCCAGACATAAGACGAAGGGTCGGCAAGGTATGTCGCCTTTAGGATCTGGACGCATCATGCTCGACAGCGCCTTAATCATCTCCAAAGACTCCAGATCGGCCTCCCCCAGATCGTTGACAGAGTAGATGTAGTCGCCCGGCCTCCTGAAGAAGTGGGCTTCGTTCCACATGATTGGAAAGAATGGGGGACCGAGCATCCCATCCGGCTGAATCTCAGAAATGGCCATCCCGGCCTCCTTGGTGAACGACCGTAAGTAGTGGCCTCTCGGAGCCGCACCGAGCGACTCTTGGAAAGCCTTGAAGAATCGATGATGAGTCTTTCGCATTTTGAAGAGAGACTGCTCCTCTTCTCTTTGTTTGCTTTCTCCCGAGCCGCCTTAGCTCAAAGAGAGTGAAGAAAAGCATGATCGACACCTACGACCAAAGTGGGTTAACAAGACTTCAAAGGTTTTGAGAAACGCCCATGCGTTCGGATGAAGCCGAGAGGGGCGACTCGATATGACGCAGGCGCCCCGTTGGAACTCTCGGTGAAAGGAGGAAGCGATCTTCATTTTCTCGACCACGATCCGATACATGGTGAATTTGTAAACCGGGAGTAGGTGGCGATATCTTGGCCGTCTTTCATACCTCACTCTCGGCTGGTGAGTCGGCGAAACAACGCTCAATGTCAGGCAGGGCGTAATGATCGACCGTCAGCATACTCCTGTGCGCCCGAAGAGTGTCGGAGACCCAAGACATATCAGAGGGGTCTCGGGCTATATCAGGTTGAACATCGGCCGCTTCTTCATTCGACCCTCCTTCGTTGTTGGCCTCCTGGCCTGAGAAACTAGCAGCGGGCTGGACGATCTCTTCATTAGCCGCTTCATCTCGGCCGTCTCCGGCATCAGGCATAACCTCGTCCTCGACCTGGACGTCTCTTGGTTCCTCATCATCATCCAGGTCGATCACCTCGACATACTCGTCTTGTTCAGCGACGGGGGTATCGACCGATGGTGGTGTAGAGACACTCGACCGGACAACAGAGTGAACGGAAGAGTGGGAGCTAGAGTTGGAGCTGCTCGTAGAAGCACTGCTCGAAGAATCAGCATTTTTGTCACCCGAAGACGACTTGGAGTCCGCTTCAGGGGTATTGGGCTCGCCCGGCCTCGACATGTATGTGGCGAAGGACTGGGGCGGTTTTCCGGGGATACGGGCAGTTAATTTTGTCCGTGGCATACACAAACACCTGTGATAAAGGGATCGAGTCAGGTCGATCGAGCGAAGCACTCATGAGAGGGGGCGAGCTGGCCATCCCTCGACCTGACACCCCCTATCACGAGGCGTGGAAAAGCACAAAATACTTTGAAGAAAAAACTAAAGTCTAAAAGAGTAAAAGAGAGCGATCGACTCGTACCTTAAGCAGGTGTTGAAGATCGGTCGCAAGCAGATTGAAGCAGCTACAGATGCGAGTCGGCGGCAGACGAGTCGGTCGCTGGCAGAGCAAATCAGGAAAGTGTGAGATATGAACTCAAATGCGAAGGGTATTTATAGTGAAGACCCATGGCGCGAAGGGGACCGGGAGACGAAGCGTCGCAACGTTTCATCTTCTAGCCAATGGTTGTCTCCAGACAACCTCGGAAACACCAAACGTCGCGTCTTCAATGTCAGGAAAGACCAACCGTCGCGGCAGCCCGGCCGACGGTTGGAGAGCGGTCGACACCCCCTACAGAAAAAGCAAACGGCCGCGTCCGTTTCATCAAGGGAACTACACTCCTGGGGACATCGATTCAAGCCTCAGCCCGCTCTTAAGCGACCTAGGCTTGGGGGGCAACTGTTCCTGGGTGTATCAGCAATTATGAGGATCGCCAGCGAAGAATCGGACTGCGGCCCAGCCCATCACGATCGGCCCAACACGCTGCTTGGAGCGCAATTCTCGCCGGCCGAAATTCTCGCATAGCGGTCGGACATCACTGTATATATACGCCATTCGCACATGGCATCAGGTACGTTCTCTAACCTTGTGCTATCTGCCCGAGCGACCTCTCACTAGATCGTCGGAGTGTCTTTGCAGGTACCACCCGAGGTGCTCTACGCGTGAAGCCAGGACCGGTCCTTTCACCTATTCAACGACCGGCCCATTTGACGAGTCAATCAACACTTCAACTCTTCATTGGTCAAGGTACGATCAGGTTGTATCTCAGAAATTTAATCCACTCTCTTGAAGATCAATGAAGACCAGAGCTGTTGTTATATAGAGTTGTTGTAGCCCATTAACTCTTGGTCCAAGAATTATAGGCGTTGCATCAACAACTAGCCATTGTCATCACCCTTCTCATAGTGACTCTTCTCACTGTGACTCTTCTCATGACTTATAGTTTGAAGATGATGCTTCTTAAGATGAATCTTCTCATGTTGATGCAGTTCTTATGACGATGACTCTTGTCATGACCCTTCTCAGGCCCATGACTCATCTTAACATGATTATTATGATCACGACCCTTCTTCGGATCATGACTCTTCTTAGCTTGATATTGAATTCTATCTTCTTCAATTTTCTTTGTCACGACTCTTCTTGCTTTTGATTTTCTTTAGATATCCTTCTCATATGCCACAAATCATGATGAATCTTCTCATGTAGAATTCTTCCAAGATTACCAAAGGTTCTTGATCTTAATTCTTTGTACTTGAGAAGCTTCCTTTCTTAGAATAGTGTAGGCAATGATTCTTTTCTGTTTTCTCTTAGAATAATGCTTCTTATAAGCAAGTATCTTGATTGTGTGATCCTGTTCTTATGAAACACTCAACAAGGGCATTAGTAATACATATGATCAGAAACCTTAAGCTTCTCATCATTGAGGTTTGTTGAACATCAAAACATTCATTAGGGATTTTGCCTCAACAATCTCCCCCTTTTTGATGTTTGACAAACTCAATTGAGATGAATTAAGTTTTCTGATTTTGTTTGAAAATTTTCTAAAGGCATTTTTCTTTTTAACTCCCCCTGAATTTATGCTTGTTAGTTTAATGTCTTTAAGTTATGTTCAATATTTGCATAAATCAGAAAGTAACACACAAGAAAACATAATCAAGAACATTCATTCAATTCATCAAAAAATCATTGGAATGATTACATTTCAGGTATGTTCTTGAGGCCTAGAATTCAAAAAAACAGATAATGAAAAAATTACTTCTCACAAAACAAAAGTGCCTAATTACATAGATATTTGCTAATACAAAGCATCAAAACATATCCTAAGACTAGAAACTTAATCTAGACTCTTCTCCCCCTTTTGTCACACATCAGAAAGGTGGAGGAAGACAGAGGAAAAGATTAAGATAGCTACTTAGATGGGGAAGACCCATATGAGGAGGAAGAAGTAGCTAGTCCAGGAACATCAGGGAATTGCTCTAAGGGACCTAGGTTTGGAAATTGTTGGTTGGCACCCCCTTGTTGCAAGACCCAAATTCTGTAACTCTCATCCCTAGCAGCTTGAGCATTAAGGCCTTGTTGGATGATAGCTTGTCTTTGAAGCACATTCTTCAACAACTCTTTCATTCTCTTCATCATTTTCTCCATTTTGGACATCCTCTTTTCCAAGAGGGCAGAAGAGCTGGGTGTTTCAGATGATGCTTTAGCAACTTCAGTTTGATCCTTGGGAGTAGCAGTACCCTTCTCAAGAGTGGTTTTCTCCTTGGTGGAGCCAGAAGGTTCCCCTAAAGCAGCAAAAGTTGAATCAAGAGATCCAAATTGGGACGACATATCCGAGGGCATGGTTTGAGGAGGGAATGTAGGGTAAAGCAGTTGAGGTGAGTCAGTTTGGGGAGTTTGGTTTAGGTTTAGAAATTGGTTCAGGTTTGAGGAGGTGATGGTGTTGGTGGTCTTTAGGGTGAATAATGGATGGGGTTTTTGGTAAGGTTGGCATTTGATCTGGAAACATGGTTGGTAACAGTGTTTGAGTTGAAGGAGGAGAGAGGCTTAAGATAAACTCCCCCTGAGGTGATGAAGGGTTTGGTTGTGTAAGGGTAATGCCATCATTTTGCTCTTGGGAGGTTACTGCATTTTCACTTTTCTCATCATCAGCATCATTCCCTAGCTCAAATCCTTCTAGAGCAGCACTCTTCTCAAACTCTTCTGAACTACCACTCTTCTTAATTAGATTCTTCTATCTTCTCTTCTTCAGCCAACTCAGCACATATTGTGTTTACTTGAGCCATCACATCTTGTGGAGGATCAACTTCAAGCACAACTGTTTTCTCACCAGAAGACTCTATGTTGAGAATTTCAGTTCCTTCTTCAGCAACTTTCTCACCACCAATATCCTTCACTGGTGTGGTCATTTCTCTTTCAGAAGCAACATTGTTGAATTTTTCAAACAATGTGCTAGTTGCTTCTTGTTCTGATCTCTTAAAGACACCTCTAGTCTTGCTTCTAGTGTACACCTTTGACAAAGGAGTGTCATACCCTAATTTTGTCCGCCTTTAAGCAAAACCCTAGTTTTCCACAAAAATAGTAACCTAGGAAGTGTGAAGTCTTTTTGTGAGGCATAAAGAGCATTTTGCATGCATTTTAGGGTTTTTAGGGTCATCCTAGGGTTTTAGAAGTATTTTCAAAGTAGACATGTGTTTTGAGCAAAAACTAGGGTTTTTTAGGGCAAAGGGTATTTTGGTCACAACAGGATGATTTCCTCGTCAAAAATATGCATCCACAAAAGTACATTTTTATTCTATCAAGGATAATTTTTGTACAATTTTTAGAAAGAAAATCCCAATCCAAAATAATTAAAAATGCATTTTTCCCATTTTTATTGCATAAAAAAAACCTAAAAGACCATTAAGTATTCCCCAATTATTAAAGGGCAATTTTTGTTGTCAAGAATAATTTAGGAGAGTATTTTATGGTGCCCAAAAACATTTAATACATTTTTAATAGGTGCACCTTCACTTCCATGCCCAAAAATTCAAAATTCAAACTCAAAAAGAAGGAAGTGTCTTCAATAAGACAAAGACCAAAAAAAACAAGTTTTTTTTTCTTTCCTTCCTCTTCTCATTTTCGCCCCTCTCTCTCTCTCTTCCCCCAAATTCTTCCACACTCTTCTATTCCTTATCCCTTAAGAATATGCTTTGTACTATTCTTAACTTTTCCCTTTTTAGTGACCCTCACTCACTCTCACATAGATTCATACCCTCTTTTGTAAATTACCCCACCTACTTACACTCACCTCTTCACAAAAAAATACAAAATTACTTCTTTAGTAACATTCCATCTCAATTATACCCTTAACCCTATTTTTGCCTCACATCACATATGAGCCCCATTCCCAAAATAGTATAAGTTTTCACCCAAACTCTCCTCCCCTCTCTCCTTATGCGCACACCCCATGTAACACCCCCTTTCTACATAACTACTATTTAATTGAAAATCAGAGTGCGTAAAAACTTTTAGTGAGACCACTCGAGGGTGCCACATTTAAAACACCAAAATCAGTACTCCAAAATATTAATCAAAATAAACTTCAGTACATGATACATAGCACCAACAATGTCCGAGGACAAAAATACTACAGCAGTGGAAAATATAACTTAACATCTTAGTTCAAAATATAAAAGAAATAACAAACTAAACATCCCCCCGGTGCTACGTATCAGAGCCGACTCGACCACACTAGAAGAAGGATCTCTAGTCACCTTCAGTAACCGTCACCTGCAGGTTGCCGACATACGAAGCAACACGACTCAGTAGGGTGAGTCTCTATACATAGGAAATAATAGATAAAACAAGAAAGACAGTAGAATAGGCACACCAGATATACAGTCAATTCAAATACACCATTAATACAGATACACGGAAATACTGATTTACATTGTAGTAGTAGCGAAGAAAAATCCGGGAAAGGATTCTTCGAAGTTCGAAAGGAAGCCGCCACCAAATTTTAGTTTAAGGGCAAATTCGGAAAATCCCTTTAGGTTTTAAGATAAGGCGTTGTTAGGGTTCGGGAGTCGTTATGTGTGGGGAAGGTATTAGCACCCCACGACATCCATTGTCTAATTAATTAAGATTTATTTAATAATTACCCTTTTATTTGTGGAGAAAAAGACTTATTTAGGTTTTTGGTTTTTAGTGCTTGACAAGAGTTGAGTCTTGCTCCTACGTACCTCCGGATGCAATGGAGGAATCAAAGCTACGTAGTTTTTCCTGAAAAAGGTTTGTGGGTTGGTGTTTTTTAGTGTAGGGGTCTTAGGATTCCTTGAACTGCATGCACCATCGATTCCCTAGGGCCGACTAACCCGATTGTACAACCGACTTAGTCCCCTACTTTTTGAAAATGATTTTGAGTTGTTGAAAGGAATTGGTTTGGTGTGAGGTGGGTCAGTTTTAGAATAGGTATTCTAGAACTCCTGAACTGTACAGCTCATTAGTTCTAGAACGCTGACTAACCCGGTTGTACAACCGACTTAGTCCCCTATTTACGAAAAAATAATTTATTTGTTATTTTATTAAGTTTTTTGTAGTATTACTGAACTGTACAGCTCATTGGTCCTAAAATGATGACTAACCCGGTTGTACAACCGACTTAGCCGTTTATTTTTAGAGAAAAATAGTTTATTCGTATTTATTAAGTTTCATGTGGGTTACGAACTGCATGCTGACTCATTGGCCTTAAATAACGACTAACCCGGTTGTACAACCGACTTAGCCGTTTATTTGATTTCGAGAGAAAAATTATTTATGTTTGAGTTGGAAAAGAAATAAAAAGAGAAACAGGGGGTGCAGATTGTAAATTGGGTTTTATTAATCGCATGGGGGTTGTATAATTAATTGGAGGTGTAAAAAGAAAGCCCAATTCGCATAGGAGAGCCCAGTATGCGAAACTGGGCTTAAGTGGGGGGAGGCGTGCGCGTGGATAAGGGGGTGCGAATAGCAATCTGATATTTAAAATAATAAAAAAATAAGAAGACATTAATATAAGCCCAATACCAGAAAGCTGAAACCCTAAAAACCGTTTCTCCTCTTCCTCCCTTTTACTTCGGCGCCGCGGCACTTTTTAGAGAGAGAAGGGCGAAAATTTCGCCTCACTTTCCGGCGATATGGAACGCAGTGAGAGGGAGGGAGATGTCGGTCTGAGAGAGATTTTTTTGACAAAAATCTCGCGGGTTGCAGTGAGAATGGGGTGAGTTTTAATGGAGAGAGAGAGAACCAGTGAGGGAACGTGAAGACGAGGAAGGTCTCCAGCGCCAGTGGCTTCGCCGCCGACGGCGATGACGAGGGAGAGGAACTTCGCGGTGGTTACTGGCTTATTTTGGGGAGGAAGCTTCGTTTTTGGTAACATGGTGGTGATTTCGTGCTGGTTCCGTCGGTTTTGGGCTTGGTTTAATGGTAAGCTTGCTGTGGGGAATTTTTCGTGGTGGCTCGCCGGAGCCCTCGCCGGAGAAGATGACCGGAGCTCCGGCGAGCAAGCTAAGAGGTTGGTTTTTTTGTTTTTATCTCATTTTTTGTCCTTGATCCGTTTTCTACTCCCTTTCGTTCTTGAATTTTCTTAACCACTGGTTGCTTGCTGTTATATTAATGGGTAGGTTTCCTTTTAACTTGTTTTCCTAAACATCAAAAAACTTAGCCTATTCTTTCGGTCCCAAATAAAACTAGCATATTCTGTTTCTGATTTCTAACCTTAATTCAACATTTCCAAACAATAACAACAATAGAGGTTTGATTAAATACTCAGAGCAACTTAAGCCTATTGATGAATTGAGAATCAGAATGATCTACGAGAAAAACGGGTCTAGTCTAACCTTTTTTTCAAATTTTCCGCATTTTGGGTTCTATGGTGTGCTTGTGATCGATCTTCTATAGTGTCTCATTATCGTTGTTGTTTCTGCTGCTCTCTGTGGATCGCTTCTACTTCATATTCGTAAATTGAAGTTGTTTTTTTTTTTGGATCAGGGTTTCGGTGTGAAACACTAATCCTATTTTTGGTGATTTTATGATCGTTTTACTGTGTTGTTTTTCGTGTCTTTTTTAATGTGGGTCGATCGCTTATTTATATTAAAAACTTAGGGTTAGCATTTAATTACCTTTGGTGGCCTTTTGACTTTTGCGGATCCGGGATGTGGGCTTGCTAAGAAGTCCTAAAGATTGCTGATGCTGCTCCCGTTATTTTTATTTGTACTTTTTGTATTTTTGGACTCTTGGACAATTGTAATAAATTTTAATTTTAATTTTATTGTATTTTTGCGATTTTATGATATTCTATTATTGGTTATATAGACAGTAAACAAAATTAGAACTAAACCCAATCGAGTGAAACACTAAGATCAAACCCAAATAGCAATGAACTAACTAAGCGTTGACCTAATTAATGAAGATCGACTCACAAGTCTGAGAACTAATCTCGTTGATCTAGACATGTGAACTAGCAGTAAGAAAAAGAAAGAGAGAGCGGACGAAATTGGGGTATAACAACCAGGATTACAGTCACACCAGAAATACAGTTCAGTCAAATACACCATTAGTTTATGAACACCCAATCAGTCACCAGAACATGTATGTAATGTATGAAATGCAACCTAATACTCCACGGGCATATGCATGTGGATCCATCACCAAAATAGCCTTGAGGGCATTCACCAATAATTTAAGAGGCCGAGGCCTATTCACCAAAATATGCATATGATAATGCGACACCATGACTATGCACCAGAAACACCAAATCACCAAAATAATGCAATAGCATGCTCACCAATAGCCTTGAGGGCTCACCAACACCAAAGAAAGGTCATAGACCCAATTCACCAAATATTTATTCACCAATAATACACCACACCATAAATAGTAATTCTATAGGGACTAAAAGATCACCATGACTAATTCTACACCAAAGGACTAAGCCACTCCACGAACTAAAGTCAACACCAGGGACTAAACCCACACCTAGGGACCAAATCACCTCCTAAGGACCATTTCAACACCCAGGGACCATTTTGACACCTAAGGACTAATTTGACACTTCAAGGACCAATTTGACACCTAGGGACTATTTTGACACCATAAGGATTAATTTAACACCTAGGGACTATTTTGACACCTTGGAGACCATTCTGACACTTAGGGACTATTTTGACACCACAAGGATCAATTTGACACCTAGGGACTAATTTGAACTCACACCTAGACACAGGCGCCACCAGACGCACTTGGGGCAGCCAAATGGCGCCCCTGCGCATCACACCAGTACACACAGGCGCATTGGGGCAGCCAAAATAGCGCCCCCCTTGCACAACACACACACCTGCACGCGCACACAGTGCACTAGGCGCACTGGGCCTGCCAATTTGGCGCCCTGCTGCGCCACGCCCCACCAGACAACCCAGCAGCAACATGCTGCACACCCAGGCGCCAAATTCCCTGCAAGTTGGCGCCCCTGCTCCTGCTCATCCCCATCAAACACAACACCGCTTGCGTGCACCAGCGCCGATTCTGTGGAATTGGCGCCCCAGCGATCTTTGCACCCTCACGCAGCAACCAACAATAACACAGGCGCCTAAAATCCTGCAATTTGGCGCCCCCTCTCCTATTCCCAGCACAACCCGAAACCTCTCCCCAAACACCACACCACCAAACCTCTCCTATTCAAGCAACCACCCAAACACCTAGTAAACACCCACTTTCTCCTATTTAATTTATGTTGAATTGACAATTAATCACCCTATTACAAATTGACATACATCAAGCCATTCAAGATACAACAAAGAACCATATTCACATGTAACAACACACACCATACAATCTTGTAAAACATTATCATGTTCATTCAAGCAAATCATCAAACACCTAGCCATCACTTTAATTCTACCTATTATTCTTCATTAAAATCATGTTATAACACCTTAATATCAACAATCAATGCAATAATATTTCAATCTCCATACAACAATTAATATAATCACATATAAAATCAAACCATCACCCAACCACTCAAATACTTCATGAATCAATTTAAACAACTACTCCTAACACCTAATCCCTATGATTTCTTGATTTATAGATTATTAACTATGAAAGAGAGCCCCCATACCTTGTTAATTGAAGAAGAAGACCACACCCTAAGCAATTCTCCCAAAATCACCAACCCTCCAAGCCTTATTTCCCCTCCAAAGCTTCACGCCAAACCCCTCTTTTCCCTAGCCCAGCCGTCGCGCCTCCTCACTCTTCTCTCCTTTCTAATTTTTTTAATCCCTTTGCTCAAATGAGGGTTTCTCCTAAGACCCTAAGGTTTTATTAAATGGGTTTGGGCCACTTAACTCCAATGGGCCCTAAATGCACACCCCTAGTTACTTTCTCATATCCTCCCTACTTAATTAAAATACTCCCCATTTATTTACTACACCCCACTCCTTAATTAAATTAATTACCTTATTATTATTATTATTTTAATATGGACAACTAAAATATTACTTAATTAAATTAGTTAAATAATCACTTAATTAATTTTGGGGCGTTACACCCCACTCTACCTCACTCTCATTTTTTTGTGTTTTCTTACTACCCACAATCCAAGTGATCTCTAATCCTAGCCCTTCATTCAAATTTAAAACCCAATCCTAGGGCACCTAACCAATGACCTAACTACCCTTAAACCTAAAAAACTCTATAAATACTCTCTCATTTCCACTCATCCCAATATTTTGCTTCTCATTTTTCCTACACAAAAACCCCAGCACACCAAAAACCTCTCCCTCTCCTTCCCTCAAAACCGTAGCCACCACCTCCCTCTCCTTGATCTATTTTTGATTTTCTCTTCACCCAAATAACACCAATTTCACCTCATTTTCATACCTCTTTCACATATCTTCTTCATTCAAGTTCAAACATCATCATCAAGGAAGATTCATCAAGTTCTCTTGGGTTAGAGTTGAGGTTCCTTGAAGATTTGTTGTTTTGCTCTAGTTTCTTTCTTCAATCTTACTTCCTAGCTTGGAGATAAGGTAAAATCTCTAAAACCCTTGCATCATCCCCAACATTTTTGCATTAAAACTCACTTTTCTTCATCATATTTTTGCATATCATCATCACTTTTCTATAATGTAGTTTGTTGTTGTAACACCCTAAATAATTTAATTAATTATTTGATTAAATTATTTAAGTGTTGCATTATTATTATTTTAGTTATATTAAATTATTAATATAGTCTTTTATTTTAATTGAAGGGAGTAGTAATCGGTAAATCCGGGATGGCAAGGAATGGCCCAAGAGCCCAAGCCCATTGACTTAGGCTCCTAGGGTTGATGCAATTCACATCATTTGTGTAAGAAAGAAAGAAAATAAATAAAGTAGCGAAGAGAGGAGAAGAGAGAAGAGGTGAAATCGGCGCAACTGTAACACCCCCTTAAGTTCTAATACTACTTAGCAATTAAATCAGAGTTTTCAAAAACCACTCAAGGAGTGCTACATTTTTCTACAAGGACTTAACCAAGCAAAACAATCAAACACAACAAGTCACATTTGCGCAGCTAAAACAGTGATAGTGTAATGTACATACAGTACCTCGGCCAAGAAGGAACCGAGCTCAACAAGTCATATGTTATTAGTTACAGCATAATCAAAATAATACAAGTCCAAAAAGGCATAGGTTTACAACACAACATAACCTACATACAGACCACTACACTACTCGGCCCCCAGTGTTACACTACCAGAGCAAAATGACGACGCCAACGACTGTGAGTGAGAACTGACCTCTACTCAGGGATACCTGCAAGTTGCCACATGAGAGCAACATAAAAGCAGCTAGGGTGAGTCTCTAAGCACATGTAATAAGGTTTATGACAAGTATCATGCTAAGCAAACACATATAAACACCTCGGCACAGCACACAAATACACGATTAATTAGTGCATGAGTCATATGAATGATGCAGACCCATACTTCCAGGGTATATGCATGATGGATCCATTAAGACCAAAGTCTTCTGCTATCACCTTCGGACCGAAGTCCTTAGGACCGAAGTCCTCTACTATCACCTTAGGACCGAAGTCCAAAACCGAAGTCTTCTGCTATCACCATATGCTTATGATTTATGCGACGCCATGAACAATGCATAACACACAACATATACATTATTCAATTAAATCACAACACCATTTCAGTCACTCACCAATTAGACCATGACCTTTTATTCATAATAGGGTCGAGGTCCTCTCGCTTCACCTCTAGGACCGAAGTCCTCTGCTTTCACCATTTTCATTTATTCAATGCCCCTCAGGGACTTCAACGTTTAATTAATTCTCTCCTCGTAGCCCTACGGCCAAAACAACTCTCATATGTCATTACGGCACTAAGGCCGACGTCTCTGCATCGGCCTACAGCGCTAAGGCTGTCGCCCTCAGCTCATCAACCACCTCGGCGCCTAGTAGTGGACCAAATAGTCACTACGAGGACTACCGTGCCACTTAGGACTAAAACGTCCGTTAGGGACTAAAATGACTACACATTTAACCCCTCACGCACTTGGCACTCCAAAACGACACTCACCGTCGCGCCCAGCAATAACCTGCGCTACACTAGTGTTAAAACCACACCTCGGCACCTATAGCACCTCAGCACTCTCGGCACACTTGGCACCTCGGCATGCCTACACTCTGCTCCTCTCGTAGTCACTCCCTTTCACACTAAACGTACATCTCACTTCGTTAAGTGCACCTAGGTAATGATCTACTCTACGTCTCGGCCATAACACCTCGGTTACTTCACGCTACACGTTGTCAACGGCACTTCAGCAGCTAAGCCTAAGTACTTTACCTCGGCCTAAGCATCTCGCCCTACTTACTCTACACCTCAGCAAGCCTAAACCGATCCTTATACCTAGTCCTAGGTACTCGTACACTTAGTTACTTGTGCTATATCACTCACCTCGGCTTCTATGACCTCGTTACTACGTTTTGACTTACGATCATCACTTAAGCTTCGTTATACTAGTGGTAGGTAGATACACCTCTACAACCCCAAGTCAACCCCTTCGCTTAAGCTCAGACACACGTTCTCTTGTTAGGAACACTTAACTCCAATCTACACTTCGGTAGTCTAGTGTTCTACTCCATAAAATCCTTACACTCTCACGTTTCTCAATTTAGCTCTCACTCTAGCTCACTGGGACTGAGAGTTTCCTCAGCTCCCATTTCACTCAGTAGCCTCTCGTGACCAACACCTCCACCTCTCCACACAACCTCACTGAAAACGAGCTAAACACAACATTTAGCAGAATCAGAAACACACAACATGCAACACAGCTCAAAGAAGGAACAAATACAACTACTCACACATAACACTCATCATACTACAGTATTATACGTGAGAAGAGAGCCCCCTAACCTTGATCAGTTGAGTAAACGACCCTCTCTTCACCGATTCCTCCAGTTAACACTCGCAGCAACACGTCTCCGTTGAGCTTGAGCTTCTTCTTCGCCAAGATGCTCTCCCTTCTCTCTGGAAATCTGATCTCACCTACCAACTTCTCTCTCTTACTTCTCTTTGACTTTTCTAAGATTCTCTTTGGTGGAAACATGCTTCCTTACCTTCGACACTCCCCTTTAATGCAAGACCTTGGGCTTCTAAAGATTCATGGGCCTCATTTGGCTCATGGGCCTCTACGCTCACTTCTCCATTTCACTTAAGCATCCCCTAAATGAAATAAACTCCTAATTAATACTTAGCTTAATTAAAAAGTTGTAAACCTTAAATAACTCAACTAAATAATTAATTGAACTATTTTGGGGTGTTACAGCAACCCCAAGGAGAGAAAGAAGAGTTTGATCGTGCGCAAGGAAGGAAAAAGGAGGAAGGAGTCTTTGTTGCTGTGGTTTTGTTGGTGACTCCGTAGAGAGAACTCCGAGTTTAATCAAGGTAACGACGGGTCTATTGACCAAAGTTTAAAATGACGATGTATGTAAATCGTAGGATTCTTATTGATCGTTATTTGATGTTAAAATTGTTTTTGAATGATTGAGTGAATTATGAAAATTTCGTAGGAATTGATTTGCATGTGAATTGTTGTGAAAAAGTGTATTTGATAGTGTTAGGAGAATTAAGAAGTGTTTTTGAAATGGTTGTTGATGATTGAGTTTAGGAGAAATTGGAGAAATTTGGTTTAGGGAACCCTAGGCACCCTAGGGCGCCAATTGCTAAGGGAAATGGCGCCCCACTGTATGTTGTTGTACTGGGCGCCAGTTGCTGCCCAAAATGGCACCTGTGTGCGCCTGGTGTCTAGGCAAGGGCGCCTGGTAAGGCGCCAACTTGCTGTGTGTTGCGCATGTTGCTGTGAGTGTGTGTGCTGGGTGTTGTGTCTAGGTGCAGGGCGCCAAAATGTGGCTGCCATGCGCGCTGGTGTCTTTGGTGTCCAGCATGTGGCGCCAAAATGTGGCTGCCCATGCGCCTGTGTGTGGTTTGTCTAGGTGGAGAGCGCCAATGTGGCTGCCCCATGGCGCCTGGTGAGGCGCCAAGTTGCATGGTGCTGGGTTTGTGTTGTTGTGCGTGATGTTGGGCGCCAATGTTGCTGCCCAGGGCGCCTAGTGTGGCGCCAAGTTGCTGTGGCAGTGTGTGTGTGCGTGTGTGGTGCTGCACAGGGCGCCAAATGGTTGCCCTGGCGCGCCCATGTTGTCGCCAGGTGTGCATGCCTTTGGCGCCAATGTTCTTTGCCAGGCGCTGTGTGCGCCTTTGTCTCAGTTTGTGTCTTAGTCTGTGTCTAAGTGCTGTGCTGAGTTCCTGGGCGCCAGTGTTGCCCAGTTTGGCGCCAGTGTGGCTGTGTTGCCATAGCGGCGCCAGTTTCCTGCTGTTTTGGCGCCTGTGTGCCTGTGTGCCTGTATTGCCACAGGGGCGCCAGTTTTGCCTGTTTTTGGCTCCTTTGTGGCTGTGTTGCCACAAGGGCGCCAGTTTGCTGATGTTTTGGCGCCTAGGTGGTTGTGTTGCCACTGGGCGCCAGTTTTGGTTGTTTTGGCGCCTAGTGCTGCCTGTTCTAGTCCTTGGGTGCTGTTTTGGTCCTTAGGTGTTGTTTTGGTCCTTAGGTGCTATTTTAGTCCTTAGGTGATGTTTTAGTCCTTGTGACAAACTTTTTATGACGAAGTTGATGATGCATGATTAGATGATGATGTTAATGACGACGGGTCTATTGACCAAAGTTTAAAATGACGATGATGTGAGAGATGATGTTGATGATGTGTAAATTATGATTGTTGGTTGCGCATGGAGTCTCATGCATTACATGTGCATTTTTATTGACGATGTGAGGCTTCGGCCTTCGAGCTATTGACGATGAATAAGGCTCAATTATTGACGATGATGCCCATAGTGTAACACCCCAAAATAGTTCAATTAATTATTTGATTGAGTTATTTAAGGTTTACAACATTTTAGTTAAGTCAAGTATTAATTAGAAGTTTATTTCATTTAGGAGAGGCTTAGGTGAATGTGGAAGGTGGGCGTAGAGGCCCATGAGCCATGAGAGGCCCATGAGCCATTAGAAGCCCAAGTTGTTGACTCATAGAAGAGTGTCGAAGGAGAGGGAACATTCATTACCAAAAATTATCAAGAAAAGTCAAAGGGAAAGTAAGAGAGAGAAGTTGGTAGGTGAGATCATTTTCTAGAGAGAAGGAAGAGCTTTTGGCGTGCAGAAGAAGCTCAAGCTCAAGGAGAAGAGTTCTTTGCAGTGTTAAGCTGGAGAGTTTCGGTGAAGAGAGAGTGTTCTACTCAACTGAACAAGGTTAGGGGGCTCTCTTCTCACGTATAATTTTGTGTTATGATGAGTTGTTATGTGTGAGTAGATGGTAGTTATGTTTGCTGAGTTGCTTTGCATGCTTGATGTGTTTTGATGTTTTTGATGTTGTGTTTTGGCTCATTTCAGTGGAGTTATGTGGAGTGGATGAGAGAGTTGATCATACGAGGGATCAAGGAGTGAAATGGGAGCTGAGGAAACTCTCAGTCCCAGTGAGCTAGAGCGAGTGAGAGTGAGCAACATAATCATGGAGAGGTTCTTAAAGAGTAGGCTTAGGATAATAGAGGAGTAGCTGAAAACGTACATCATAAAGTGACGAGTGTGCGTTTGAGTTAAATGGAGTAGTCGGTTTAGGATTGCCGAGGTGAGGTTACATTCCATACGTAAGCTGGAACTTAAGTGAATAACCGTAAGTGTCAAGAACGTAAGTAACGAGGTCATAGGAGCCGAGGTGAGTGGTAGAGCACCAGAAACTAAGTGTATGAGTACCTGAGACTAGGTATAAGTATCGGTTTGTACTTGCCGAAGTGTAGGGTAAGTAGGCCGAGATACTTAGGCCGAGATAGAGTACTTAGGCGTAGATGCTGAAGTGCCGTTGATAACGTATAGAGTGTAGCAACCGAGGTTTTATGGCCGAGATGTAGAGTATATCATACCTAGGTGTACTTGCCGAGGTGAGATGTTGCGTTTAAGCGCGGTGTGTCCAAGCGTAGAGTAACTAGGTGGTGTTATAGAGGAAGTAAAGTACGTTCGCGTGAATTGAAGTGACTATGAGTGGAGTAGAGTGTAGGCGTACCGAGGTGCCAAGCGTGCCGAGTGTGCCGAGGTGCTATAGGTGCCGAGGTGTTGTTTTAACGCTAGTGTAGCACAGATTATTGCTGGACGCAACTGTGAGCGTCACTTTGAGTGCCAAGTACGTGAGGGGTTAAATGGTGTAGTCATTTTAGTCCCTATTTGACGTTTAAATCCTAAGTGTCATGATAGTCCTCGTGGTGACTTTTTGGTCCACTACTTGGAACCGAGGTGTTCGGTGAGTTGAGGCGACGATCTTAGCGCCAGTAGTCGTCTGAGACGTCGACCTTAGTGCCGTAATGATGTATGAGAGTTGTTTTGGCCGTAGGCTACGAGTAGAGGAGTAATAAATGTTGAAGTCCCCGAGGGCATTAAATAAAACGAAAAGGGTGAACGCAGAGGACTTGGTCCTAGAGGTGAGCAGAGGACTTAGGTCCTAATTATGAATGTAAGGTCATGATCTAAATGGTGAGTTCTTGGAGTTGTGTTATGATTAAATTGAATGATGTATATGATGTGTGTTATGCATTGTTCATGGTGTCGCATAAATCATAAGCATAATGGTGAAAGCAGAGGACTTCTGGTCCTATGTTGAAAGCAGAGAGGACTTGGGTCCTAAGGTGATAGCAGAAGACTTGGTCTTAATGGATCCATCATGCATATGCCCTTGGAGTTTTGGAGTGCATCATGCATATAACTCATGCACTAAATAATTGTGTTAGTTGTGTGTTGTTCCGAGATGTTTATATGTGTTTGCTTAGCATAATGCTTGTCATAAACCTTATTATATGTGTTTAGAGACTCACCCTACTGCTTTTATGTTGCTTCTCATGTTGGCAACTTGCAGGTATCCCCGAGTAGAGAGTGTCCTCACTCTCAGTGTCTTTTGGCGTCGTCATTGCTCTGATATGTAACACTGGGGGCCGAGTAGTTTAGGGGTCGTTTTGGGTTGGTTTTTGAAATGTACCTTGATGTTATTTTGGAACATGTTTTATTCCGACTGTGTTGTAAATTATAACATGTGTTTTTATGAACTCGTTCCATTTGGCCGAGGTGTTATATGTCACGCTGATAACTGTTGATGTGCGCCATTGCTGCTTGTTTGATTTTCTTGTAGAAAATGTAGCACTCTCTTGCGAGTGGTTTTTGAAAAACTCTGATTTAATTTGCTAAGTAGTATTAAAAGTAAGGGGGTGTTACACATAGTGGCTAAAATTATTGACGATGAATGGTACCACATGCATGATTGCATTTCATTACATTCATTCTCATAAATGATAAATGCTCTGCTGGTTGATATCTGACGTGACTGTTGACTACTGTAAAAATGTATGTGTGATGTTGTGATTGATAAAATTCTGTGATCTATTATACTGCTTATTATAAGCCTTATTATGTGGTTTGAGACTCACCCCTTATGTTGTTTATTACCACAGGTAACCATGAGTGAAGGCTTATTTCCTTCACATCCCGAGTCGGTCTGCTTTGATACGTAGCACCTAGGGGATGAGCTTTAGACTTCTATTTGTTTAGTCTTGTTTGGCTGTTGAACAATTTATTTGGGATTATTATGTTATTGCTGAGACTGTAGTTTATGTTTCTGAGATTAGATTTTATTCTGCTGCGTGATGTGTAATTTTCCAGTGCGTGGATTGACTTAATATATTTTTGAGAACCCCATTCCACATGATTGGTGTTACGTATTATTTTGATTTAATAGATGGTTTGTTTTATTTTGTCGTTGTTTTCAATGAAGTAAGTGTAGCATCCCGTTTGGATGAATTAAAATAAATAATTTTTAAACTCTGATATTTATTATAAATTGTCGGGTAGAAATGGGGTGTTACAGTTGTTGTTGGTGAGGGGAGCCTTAAACATTTTGACAAACACTTTGGGAGGTTTGAGTGTTTAAGGTGCCTCTCACCCTTGAATAAATTGATTCATGTTGTTTTTGTGTTGATCTTGTATTTGTGGTGAAATAAAGTGGTTGTTTCATATGTTATTTAACTCACATATCATATTGAAGTTTGTTTTTAATTTGACTTTGTTCTTCTTTGATGTTTAATCTTGTTGTGATACTTGATTTTAGGGTTTTAATGCTTAGATCCTTCAGTTTAGTTAGCAACTTTCCTTTCCTTACTCATATATGTTTTTTTCACAAAAATTGAAAAGTCTAAGAATGAATGTTGATTTGAGGTTCTTAGTGTTTGATTCATGTGATTAATTGTTCCTAAGTCTTGCTAGTATCTTATGCTTGCTTGGTTTGGTGAGTTTGATGAATAAATTTGTTGTTTGACCATGTGGTGGTTTCGCAAATCATGATAAATAATTAGGGTTTTGTTGTTTCTTGGCTATGTGGTTTGCAATTGTGCTTAAAAAGTGTTTTCTCAAGTTGTTTTGATGGAATCTTGCTTGCAAGTAATTGTCATGTTGATGATTGGCAAAATGACTCACACTTGTGCTTTTGTGCACTTATTTGATAGTGTTGAGGATTGCCTAAAAATGATTCAACTTGTTTTGGGGCTTACAATATTGAGTTTAATTGTAAATTTGTTGATGATTGGCAAAATGACTCACACTTGTGCTTTTGTGCACTTATTTGATAGTGTTGAGGATTGCCTAAAAATGATTCAACTTGTTTTGGGGCTTGCAATATTGAGTTTAATTGTAAATTTGTTGGTGATTGGCAAAATGATTCCCACTTGTGCCTTGGGCACTATTCTTTAAGTGGTGAGGATTGTTCAATAGGATTCAACTCCTTTTGAAATATAGTCTTACTTGTTCTTTTGCATTCATTTCTAACTTGCATATTCACATGTTCGTGCATACTCAAATATTCATACCTTGCACAATAACTATGAACAATGCATTCATAGTCTTGTATGCTCAATCATTCATTCATGCATAGTCTTGTATGCCTATTTATTCATGCATAGTCTTGTATGATCATTCATTCATATCCTTGTATGCTCATGCATTTGCATATTTGCCTAATCACGCGCATCATTACTTGCATGTTCATTCATCTAACCTAGATCATTCTATGCCTATAATCAATTGTATTCTCTTGTTCATGATGCCATTTAAATGTCTTGATTTAATTGTGTGCAATTCCTCCCCCATGCATGTACTTATATGAAGACGTAAGCCTACTTTCTTGTTTTAGCATAGAGTCATTAAGATGAGTGCACCCCTTTGAGATTGTTGCCCGTCCCGTAACAATTCTCACCCACACAACACAATTGTTTTGAAAACTTTGTCTTGCATCTTTGATAATTGAATTCCTTGATTGTATTGGCATGCTTAATCTTGGTTGATGAATAATATGTTCATGATTGCTTGATTGTTGAAGTAGGAGTCTTGTTCATTCATTTGCATTTGGTTATGGATTTAGAATTGATTTGAAGTGTTCTACTTCTTTTCTAAAACCCATTTCCTAGATTCATTTTTAAAAAACCCTTTTATTTTTTCAAAACAAGAATAAAATAAATTGTCGTTGATGACCAATCGCGCCGTTGCCGTTTAGCTTGTTAATGATGATTTTGTTTTCAAAAGGAGTTAGTAGTGAGGCCATTATAATCGTTGTTGTTCGGTCTTCGCAAAAGCTCAATCCTATTTTCGAAAACTTATTTATTCCTCAAAAATAAATCAATTGTCATTAATGATTGTTATACCCCAATTTTGTCCGTCTTCTTTTCTTGTCCTAGTCGTTTATTTTTAGTAAGGGCGTGTTTCAGAGTCGCATGATTACGAGAATTATTAGTGAAGAATCCCGGTTACCAAACCAAACCAATTTCAGTCACTCCGTTCAACTAAATCGAAATACCGTTATTTAAATTAGGCACGCACGCGAATGATCGATCTTTTCGTGCGTTGTTCGATTTAATATCTGTATTCGAGTTTAATCGTACGTGAACAGGTCTACCAAATTCATTTTTTCTCAAAAGTTGGTTTAAATTCAGACTTAAGAATGCGATTCCGAGTTAATGGTTTTAACGCGCCCATTCCTTCTATTTTTGGTCTAGTCTTAGCACAGTTGTCAAGTCCGGTCCGTTCTCGTCTCTGTATTTGGCCTGACTCCCTTTTATTATTATTATTTTTATTCTTATTTTGTTTATTTAATTTATTTAAGTATACATACGATTTAAAGATGTCAAAAATTCAATTTAGGTTAATTTACAATGTTTAAGAGTCCAATATGTCTAAAAATGTCAAAAAAAATTCAATTTAATTTAATTTACAATTTAAAAACATTTAATAGTCCCAAAAGTCCAAAATACAAAAAATAGTGATACAAAAAATATAAAAAAGGCATAAATCCGAAAATAAAATAAAAAAAAGGGGAACAATGTAGCTCTAAGCCTTCTAAACCCTAATCCTAGCTTCCCTAGTTGCTCACCAAGTATCCAGCTCATACAAGCCCAAACCCAAACCTGAAAATCAATCAAAACACAATCCAAATCGTTAATGTGTTGACCTAATTTTTAACTATAAATAAACAGTCCAATAGCAGTCAAAAACACAGAAATCAGCACAGAAAAAGCTGCTAAAATCACCAAAAAATAGGATTAGAGTTTCACATCGAAACCCTAATCCAAAAAAACACGTTCTAAAATCTGAGTTAGAAGAGAGTAACTTGGCAAAGGTGGTCGTAAGGAAAAGACACGATTGCGGTTGGTTACTATTACTCAAACAAACACGCAAGGAAACCAAAACAGAGGCTGGAGTGAAGGTAGGTTTTGTGAAATATGTTCTTAATTCTGAAATCAATGTAGTAATGTTCAAACTTCATGTGATCTGTTTATGTCAAAAACGTGTATGCTAATTATATTCAAGCTTCGTACGTGAAAAACAAATAAGATCAGATTAGGTTTATTTCAAAGCTCTGTTTTCGCTTGTCATGGTTTAAAATCAAATAGTCTTCTTTATGAGTAGGAAATCGGTGAACATAAGGTACAAATAACAAGTTACAAGAACATATACACATAGAAATCCCAAAGCAAACATGAGATACCAATCGGACGCAGAAAGAGTAAAAAAAGCACGTAGAATAAGAAAAGAAAACCGACCTTAAGCTCGCCGGAGTTCAGTCGTCTTCTCGGCGGGAGCTCCGGCGACGCCCTTAGAAACCAAACAACCACCCGAAGAAGCCGAACCCACTTCATCATCCTCCCACTCTCTCCCCAAAACGAGTCCTGGCTGCCACGGTTTCACCCAAAAACACAGATCGTGACTTTCTTTTTAAACAATGAGAGAAGAAAAGAGAAGGAACCAAAGCGAGGAACAAAAACAGAGAAAAACGAACTCAAAACCGTGGGGTTCCTTCCCGCTTCAATGCCGCCACCGCATGACCACAAACGTCGTGGCCTTCCTCCCCTCTCATCGCGAACCCAAGCTTGGTTTCGTCTTCCATGGAAACCGCACAACCGCGCGCATTTTTCTCTCTCTCTCAGAGAACCAACGGAGATCTCGCCGGTGATCTCGTTTCTCTCTAGTGCTTGCATGCTGCAAGGTGAAGGGGAAGGGTTGAAAGATTTTTAGGGATCGGTTTATTGGGCTTAGGGTTATATACCCGTTTCCCTTTTTTTTTTAATTTTTAATATTCAGATTATTAGTTACACCCCTCTTATTCACGCACGCACCTCTCCTCACTTAAGCCCGGTTTAGCATCTTTGGGCTCTCCTATGCGAACCGGGCTTTCCTCTTTGCACCCCTTATTAATTATACAACACCCTGCTATTAATAAAACCCAAATTTACAATCTGCACCCCCTGTTTTAGTTTTTAATTCTTTTCCAACTCAAACGTAAATAATTTTTCTCGCGAAATTAAATAAACGGCTAAGTCGGTGGTACAACCGGGTTAGTCATTATTTTAGGGCCAATGAGCTGTACAAGTCAGTAACCCTACAAACCTAATAAATACGAATAAACTATTTTTCTAAAAAATAAACGGCTAAGTCGGTTGTACAACCGGGTTAGTCATTATTTTAGGGCCAATGAGCTGTACAGTTCAGTAACCCTACAAACCTAATAAATACGAGTAAACCATTTTCCTAAAAAAATAGGGGATTAAGTCGGTTGTACAACCGGGTTAGTCAGCGTTCTAGAACTAATGAGCTATACAGTTCAGGAGTTCTAGAATACCTATTCTAAAACAGACCCACCTCACACCAAACCACTTTCTTTCAAAAAAACTATAAATTTATTTTCAAAAAGTAGGGGACTAAGTCGGTTGTACAATCGGTTTAGTCAGCGTCCTGGGAATCAGTGAGCTGTACAGTTCAAGGAATCCTAGGATCCCTACACTAAAAAACTCCAACCCACAAACTTTTTCAGGAAGAACTACGTAGCTTTGATTCCTCCATTGCATCCGGAGGTACGTAGGAGCAAGAATCAACTCTTGTCAAGCACTAAAAACCAAAAATATAAATAAGTCTTTTCCTATATAAATAAAAGGGTAATAATTAAGTAAATCTTAATTAGACAATGGATGTCGTGGGGTGCTAACACCTTCCCCACACATAACGACTCCCGAACCTTAACAATGCCTCGTCCTAAAACTTAAAGGGATTTTCCGAATTTGCCCTTAAACTAAAATTTGGTGGCGGCTTCATTTTCGAACTTCGAAGAATCCTTTCCCGGATTTTTCGGTCGCTACAATGATCAATCGCGCTGTTGCCGTTTAGATTATTAATGGTGATTTTCTTATCCCCAGTGAGTTAGTAGTGAGGCCATTCTAACTGTTGTTGTTCGGTCGTCACAAACGCTCACCCAATTGCAAAAAAACTCTTAAGCCGTTTTCAGACGCAAAAAAGCGAGAACTACGTAGCTTTGATTCCTCATCACAATGGGGATACGTAGGACCGGTTTCATGTCCCGTCAAGCACACTCTCAAAAAATCACAAAAAAGCCGAGAACTACGTAGCTTTGATCCCTCATCCCAGTGAGGGTACGTAGGAGCGGGGTCTTGTCCCGTCAAGCACCTTTTTAAAAAATCTTTGTTTTGTCATGATTTTCAAAGATAACCAAAAATATTCCTCTTCCCCTCCTGTTTTCAATAAAACAAACTCTTAAATAAAAGAAAAGAAAAGAAAAGAAAAGAAAAGAAAAGAAGTAGAACAAGTTGCTTTCAACTTAAACTTTTGTCAAAACCACACATCAAGTTAAAGGTTCCCTTTCGGTAGAAAGGATGTGTGGGGTGCTAATACCTTCCCCACACATAACCGACCCCCGAACCTACATCTCTGTGTTTTCGAAAGACCATCCGCTTTTCCAAAAAAAAGGTTTTTTCAATGTTTTCCTAAATAAATATTTGTGGCGGCTCTACTATTTTTCACGTTGTCAAACGAGAAGTCCAAACTGGATTTTTCGGGGCGCAACAAGGAGCCTTGCTACCCTTGGAGATAGAGTGTGCAGAAACACTCTTCTCATCAGTGATTGTCCTTTCAGTGTCACTGGTGCCTTGTGCACTCTTCTCAAGCCAATTAGAGGAATCTTCCTCAATTGGTTGAAATCTTCCTTAGTCTTCTCCTTTTTGGTTTCCTTACCCTTCTTAGGTTCTATAACCTTCTCAGAACACTTAGCAGGGTCATTTTTCTTCTTTGATCTCTTCTCTTTCTTAAGAGCTTCTGTTAGAGTTTCTTCATCATCATTATCAGTGACAACCTTCTGCTTCTTGAGTTTTCCCTCATTTTGCTCATCCCTAGGAGCATCACCTAGTTTCATAAGCTTGAGATTCTTGGAGGTGAATGGCTTAGACTCAAAATTTTTTTCTTTCTCAGGAAAGCTAAAGAGATGGTGATTAAACACAATGGTTAGGATTTTTCCAAGGTAGGGAGTTTTGGAGTTTGGCTGCTTTAATGGCATTTACCATGTGATGGATCATGAGGTAGAGAAGACTCAGAGATTTCTTCTCCATGAGATGGTACAGAATGATGCAATCACCTGTAGTAACCTTCTCAAAGGTTCCTGCCCTAGGTAGAAGGTGTGACAACTAATGTGATGGAGGAGCCTTACTATAGATTTGAGGTTTGGAGTAGAAATAGTAAGAGAAGGGTCCTTCAGAAGGATGGTTTTGAGTTCCCGTGCAGAAATGCCTAGTGCATTATACCAATTCTCTTCAAATATCTGAATGCCCTCACTTGGACTAATTAAAGTGCGACCAAGGGTGTAGGGAGAGATGGTGAACTCTCTACCATCAATCCAAGAGGTGATTTGAAGAGGTTCTAGAGAATATTGAGCATTTGCATAGAATTCTCTTACCTTATCTCTATAAACTAGAGGGTTTTGATTGATGAAGTGCTCCCATTTCTGGAAACTCAGAAAAGGGGCGATCGTCCATCCATTTTTCTCAATCTGTTCTATTGAGTAGTCAGTTCCAGAGACTATGGCCTTCTTGTTCCAATAACTCATGTCTGGTTTCTTCATATTTGTTCCTTGAGATGGCTTTTCCTTTGCAACATCTTCTTTCTCAGCCTTAGACAACTTCATTACACTCTTCTGACTTGCTAGTTTGTCCTTTCCCTTAATGGTTTCCTTCTTAGATGATGATTATGGTTGCTCTGCAACTTTCTCAGAAGCAACGGTTTGCTCTGTTGCTTGAGAGGAAACTTTCTCATCTTTCTCCAAGTCTATTGGAGCACTTGGGTCTGTTCCAAAATTGTTTTTAGCAGCAGATTGTAGGATAATACGTGAAGATCTTCTTTTTTATGGTGCATGCTTCATTTTTGCAGGACGTGATTTGAGAGGTTTCGCATTACAAATGGGTTGAGGGGGACCGAGAAGGATGAAGTTTGGAATTCTATGGGTAGATTCGAGTGAAGAATCATAGTAGGTTGAAGTGGGTTGTGGGTTCTTTGAGCGTGTCATTCGAATAAGAAGAGGGAAGAAGAATGTTCACATTCAACGGTTGAGTGTGTGAATGAGGAGAGAAGGGAAGTGTTTTTAATCACTTTCAAACGGTTATTGTCCAATGGTTACAACATCATTGACTGATGTGTGTAACCTTTGGAAAAGATTGAATGAAATGACAAGTTACCACTAAAGGGAGAGCCGTTTAACGGCTAGAAACCAATTTTTGGGTTTTTCCTAAATAAACTATTTTAAGCTAAAAAGCATAAAAGAAAACACATCATTTAAAGCAACAAATCTACTTAGAATTAATCAATACACAAGCACATAAACAAGCATAAAAAGAAATAAAATAAAATCTTTTTGGATTTTTTTCATTTTAACTGTCATGCAAGAACTAATGACCCTTCTCAGAACTGAGATGGCAGGGTAATGACCCTTCTCAAGCTTGAGAAATGATAACTCATATTTATATGAGTTATTTATGCCTTTATTCTTATAATTAAAGTGAGTTCTTGAGTAATTTTAGTATCTTACTTATCTTATTATTGTAGTTGTAGGAAAAGAAGGGCTAGAATCTGTTTTGTGTTAATTTGGCACATCTGGTGCCCTTGTGAACAATTTAATGTGTTTTGTGAGTGATGCAATGTTAAGCGCTATAGCGTCTGATGCTATAGCGGTAAGAGGGCAGACCAGCTGAGTATTTAAAGCAAAAGTGCATTTTTGGCGCCAAGCTCTTTATTCCAAATCTCGTTTACTGTGCCCACTATTCAGCTGACACGACCGGATTTTATTGGATATCAAAGGACACTTGGCATTTCTTGGGTGGAAGGCTAGCTTTAGTTGGTGAAAGGGTTACATCACCTTTTGTACTAACTTTGGAAACACCAACAACAACAACTCCTTCTTCTCCCACAATCCCATACCTTCGAAGATAGGGAGAGTTTAGAGGGAGAGAGAACTTAACAGATTTTCCTCCATTCTTAAGCACTTTCAAGCTTTTATTTTTATTGTAATTTTTCGTTGACCATTCTCTTCGGTGTAGAACTGACGTTATAGCGTCGTCTTGGTGAATGATTTGGAAGCTTCGGTGTGTATCTTTTTCCACCATTCCTTCTCACTTTGTTCACGGTAATATGAGTGTTCTATCTTGTATTGTCTTGATGATGCTCAACATGAGCTAAACACCTTGAATTGGATTGCGTAAGTCTTTGTAATGAACCATTAGTATTGTATGTATAATATTTCACGTTTTGCGTTTCAATCTTTGTGTGATACTTCTTTCAAACTTGTTTTGGGGTTGGCCACTTAAAATGGGTACATTCGTGGGTTCAGATATGGTCCATGGATAGATTTCAAAGATTGATATGAATGAAAGTTTGTTTAAAGACATTTAAAAAAAGTTTGCTCCCTCTAGACATAGAAATGCAATAGTTCATAGAGCAAAAACTGTGGGTTCCTCATTATACAGGGGTGAACTTATTTAGAACTTAGACATAGGCATCTTGTAATGAAACCCTGGTGTTAGTGACTGAAAAGCACAAAAATCATTTGCAACAACGCTTGACGCTATAGCGTGTGACGTTATAACGCTGTGCTATTTGGGAATTTACTTAGATAAAGCAATCCAACTTACTTCTCTCATATCTTAAAACCACTCTTTTACTGTTTTCCTTAAACAATCATTTTTCACTGATAACTTGTGATTACCAATATTTGCTACTTATTCCACTAAGTGCTAGTTTAGTTTAAACTCTAAAACTAACATCAATCCCTATGGAGAACGATCTTTACTTATCATTGTATTACTTGTTGCGATTGTGTACACTTGCACAGCACCTTTTCGCACAACAAGTTTTTGGCGCCGTTGCCGGGGATTGCATTTAATTTTTATTGTTTAAGAATTCTTGCATTCTTAGTGAAATTTTACTCTGGTATTTGTTCCTAGTGTTATAGCAGGAAACGTTATAGCGTATGCCCGTGATGATGAGCCACCTGATTTTGAGTTTGATCCAGAACCTGAGAGAAGATTCAGAAGGTTGAGACAGCAACAGAGGTTACAACAACTCAGGCCAACTATGTCTGAGCATAACACTGCAACTACAGGTAGAGGTACTCTTGGTGGAAGAACTCCTTCTCAAGTTGGAGGCAGAACTCCCAGAGGAGGAAGAGCACAAAGAGGTGGAAGGCAAGGTCCTTTTTATCATTCATCGAACCGGATGAAGAATATTGGTACAGAGATGATTCATAAACCAAGGACCTAATCAAATGGTAAATGACAGAGACAAAGCCAATGAGACTACTATGTTTTTGATCCAACCTCAATGGAAACAAGCATTACCAGGCCTACTGTATTTGCTACTCATTTTGAGTTTAAGCCAATGATGTTCCAAATGCTCCAAACCAATGGTCAATTTGGAGGGTCCACTCAAGAAGATCCCTTTGCTCATTTGAGAAATTTTCTGGAAGTTTGTAGTAACTTCATCATACATGGCGTGAGTGAGGATGCTTTTAGGCTAAAACTCTTCCCATACTCCTTGAAGGATAGGGCAAAAGCTTGGTTAAATTCCTTGGAATCCAGCTCTATCACAACTTGGGAAGAGATGACAAAGAAATTTTTAGAAAAATACTTTCCTCCTAACAAGAACGCCAGGATGAGGAATGATATTACATCCTTCAAGCAAAAAGATGGTGAAACATTGCATGAAACTTGGGAAAGATGGAAAGAATTGCTAAGGAAATGCCCTCACCATGGGATTCCTATAGTAATTCAAATGGAAACCTTTTACAATGGGTTGGAAGCAAACAAGGTCTATGTTAGATGCCTCATCTGGAGGTGTGATTTTAAACTCCTCTTACAATGAAGCTTGTGAGCTTATAGAGCGTATTGCCATCAACAGCTCTTCATGGCCTACTGAAAGATTAAACCCTGCCAAAAAGGTAGCAGGAGTTCATGAAGTGAGTGAAGTTTCTGCTCTCTCAACTCAAGTGGCAACTCTCACAAATATGATCAAGGGTTTGGGTACTGCCAACGCTATAGCATCTGACGCTATAGCGCCTAAGGAATCAATTGTGGCTGCCATTGAACAAGCTCCACCTGGAGAAACTAGTTGTGTATATTGTGGAGGACCCACCTTTATGAAGAGTGCACTACAAATCCTGCTTCTGTGAATTATGTGGGGTACAATAAGGGAAACAACCCCTATTCTAACACCTACAACCCTGGTTGGAAGAACCACCCCAATTTTAGATGGGGGGGGGGTAATACTGCCAACACAAGTACAAATGCTCCAGCTATGGACAACTCCATGGAATCTTTGCTGAGGTCTTTTATTAGTGATTGTAAAACAACTATGCAAACCCATGAAGCATCTATAAAGACTTTGGAGAACCAAGTTGGCCAAATTGCTTCTGCTCTCACTCAAAGGCCAAGTGGTGGACTTCCTTCCACTACTGAAACCTCAACATCTCATGTACCGGGAAAAGAACATGTGAAGGCAATAACTCTGAGAAGTGGTAGGGATGTGAATGATGCACCCAAAGTTGCAGGGTCAGGTGTTTCTGAAAAAGAAAAGAAACCTACTTGCGTTATAGCGCCTGACGCTATAACTGTTGATAAAGCACCTGAACCTAAACTTGTGCCTGAATACCCTGCTCCACTTTATCCTCAAAGGCTAAAGAAGGCACATGAAGACAAGCAGTTCAACAATTTCCTGGAGGTCCTGGAACAACTGCACATAAATGTCCCTTTGGTGGAGGCATTACAGAAAATGCCTAATTATGCCAAGTTTATGAAGGATGTCCTTACAAAAAGAAGAAGGCTTGGAGAGTTTGAAACTGTTGCTATGACGGGAGAGTGTAGCATGTTAATGCAAAATAAACTCCCAAGGAAATTAAAGGATCCTGGCAGCTTTACTATACCCTGCTCCATTGGAGATTTTTATTCTAGTCGTGCCTTATGTGATTTAGGAGCAAGTATCAACTTGATGCCAAAGTCCATTAATACACAACTGGGTATAGGAACTGCCAGACCTAGTTCTGTAACCCTTCAGCTTGCTGATAGGACTCTTGCCTATCCTGAGGGGATATTAGAAGATGTCTTAATAACAGTTGACAAATTTGTTTTTCCTGTGGATTTTGTTATTTTGGATTTTTATGCAGATAAGGAGGTACCTATCATTTTAGGGAGACCATTTCTGGCTACAGGGAAGACACTTATTGATGTTCAGAAGGGAGAGCTGACAATGAGGGTTAATGACCAAGAAGTCAAGATTAATGTTCTGAATGCCTTAAAGCTCCCTGAGGACAACACTGAAAGATGTTATTTTGTTGTTTCTCTTGACCAAGTGGTTCAAAAACATTTTCAAAAAGCCAATAACCACTTGGGAAGAGTTCTGAAAAACAATGAGGAGCCTGAGTTTATTGAAGAAGGAGCAACTCTAGAAGAAGAAATGACTGTGAAAGAGGTTTGGGCTAGAAGATATGAGTCACTTGAACAAGAAAACTCAAACCTCAAGAAACGTGTTCCTTCCATTGTTCAAGCACCAATCCTTGAGCTCAAAGATTTACCTAAACACCTGAAATATGTTTATTTGGGGGAAAATGAGTCTCTTCCTGTAATCATCTCTTCTGGTCTCACCAAAGATCAAGAGAATGAGCTCATTGCAACCCTAAAAAGACATAAGAAGGCTATTGGGTGGCAAATGGCTGATATTCATGGGATTAGTCCAATTATCTGCATGCACAAAATTGTTTTGGAGGAGAACTCTAAACACAACATTAAAGGGCAAAGAAGACTTAACCATATAATGAAGGAAGTGGTGAAGAAAGAAATTCTCAAGTGGCTAGATGCAGGCATTGTTTATCCTATCTCTGACAGTGCATGGGTGAGCCCAGTGCAGTGTGTTCCAAAGAAAGGTGGGGTAACAGTGATCACTAATGACAAGAATGAAATAATTCCTACAAGGACAGTGACTGGGTGGAGGATCTGCATGGACTATAGAAAGTTGAACAAGTCTACAAAGAAGGATCATTTCCCTCTCCCCTTCATTGATCAGATGTTAGATAGGCTTGCAGGTAAGGAATACTATTGCTTTCTAGATGGTTATTCTGGTTACAATCAAATAGCAATAGTTCCTGAGGATCAACAAAAGACTACATTCACATGTCCCTATGGTACATTTGCTTTTAGAAGAATGCCATTTGGTCTGTGTAATGCTCCTGCAACCTTCCAAAGGTGTATGATGTCTATCTTTTCTGATTTCTTTGAGAAATCTGTGGAAGTTTTTATGGATGACTTCTCTGTGTTTGGGGAGAGTTTTCAAATGTGTCTGACTAACTTAGAAGACATCTTGGTGAGGTGTGAAGAAACAAACCTAGTCCTAAATTGGGAAAAGTGCCACTTCATGGTGCAAGAGGGTATTGTTTTGGGACAAAGAATTTCAAAGAAGGGATTGGAGGTTGATAAAGCGCGCAAAGATTGAAGTCATTGAAAAATTTCCTCCTCCCACAAGTGTTAAGGGTGTTAGAAGTTTTCTTGGTCATGCTGGATTTTATAGGATATTCATTAAAGATTTCTCAAAAATCTCCAAGCCTCTATGCCATCTACTTCAGCATGACACTACTTTCACCTTTGATGATGCATGCCTTGAAGCCTTTCAGAAGTTGAAGAAAGCTCTAATCACTACACCTATCATTATCACTCCTTCAACATTTCTAGCTATAATTCATAGCCATAAAATATGAATCACTACTTCACCATATATTGACATCTCAAGACACCAAAAAGAATAAAACAACAGTAAGTTATCATTCACCACAGCAATATACAGGGAGCACAAAATATCACGACAAAATCAACGTTATTTTGACACACAACTATTTTATTATAATTTATATAGAAGTTAGAAATACTAAAATAGAGATGGAATTGGGGTCTAAGGCTAACCCCTCTACCCACAACCATTGTTATACCCATGAGTAAAGTAATCTCCCCCCTTACAAATCAAAGAATACATATAACACATCACATTCCCTTGAAGATTTAACCAACTAAACTGGTTAGCTTCACGACTTTCAAGAATCAACAAACAGTACATTCAACTCTATTCAGAGTTCACACATCAGGAGACACAACAGATAATACAAATGGTAGGTTAGGGCGACACGCACTACAACATAAACAACAGTTAGGAATAAAAGACTCTACGACCGGACAACTTGGTCGGACAGACCGAACTGCTCTGATACCACTAATGTAACACACCATTTCTACCCGACAATTATAATAAAAATCAGAGTATAAAAATTCATTTTCTTTATTACATCCAAACGGGATGCTACACTTACGTCATCACAATCAACAGCAAAATAACTTAAACGCCTCTTTAATTCAAAGGATACGTAACACCAGTCAAAGGACGAAATTCTCAATCTTCATTAAGTAAAGTAAGCATCATACATTACGCAGCGGAAAGTAAAACAGTTCTCAAAGAGACAAAAACACGCTCTCAACCAAAATATAGAAGCATCAAGTATAACAGTTCACAGTGAACCACAAAAATAGCTATAATCCTAACCCATCCCCTAGGTGCTACGTATCAGAGCAGACCGACTCGGGAATAAAGGTAGTAAGCCCTCACTCATGGCTACCTGTGGTAAATAACAACAGAAAGGGATGAGTCTCAAACCATATAATAAAGACTATAATAAACAGTATATACAATCACAGCATCCAACAGGCACAGTTACACAACACAACTAGTCATAATTATCAACCAACAACACTCATGCTTTTATGAGAATGAATGCAAGCAGCAATGCGATCATGCATGTGGTACCAATTGCCCCCATGGCATCATCATCAATAAATTGAGTCCCCATGACTCTGGCCCCCATGGCCTGGCCCTCATGGCCTCATCATCACAATATAAACGTCGCGACCGCAGCCGAATGTATGCATGAGACTCCATGAGCATACCACAAGCACAATTCATAATATCACAATCTACACTTTATTTCTCACCTCATAGTCAATCTCAGTCAGACCAACTCTCATCTCATGGTCAATTTTAATGTTAGCCCCCATGGCTTTAGCCCCCATGGCTCATGCCCCCATGGCATCATCGTTGTTGACATCATTCACTTCATTATATAATTATGTCCCAATGACTACACTTCACTAGAGGACTAAAACCTCACTCAAGGACCTAAACACCACTTAGGACCAAATTAGCACTTAGGGACTAAAACAACACCTTTAGGACCAAACTGTCACCTAGGGACCAAAACAACACCTAGAGACCAAAACCACACCCTGAGGACCAAACTGTCACCTAGGGACCAAAACAACACCTAGAGACCAAAATATCACTTAGAACACACTTTGGCACCACCAGGCGCCAAAAACCCCACAATCTGGCGCCCCCCCGTGCACACCAGCACATGGGCGCCAATTCTCCCACACACTGGCGCCCCTGTGCCACACACTAGCACCCAGGCGCCAAAACACTAGCAACATGGCACCACTGTGCAACACAGGCACTAGGCGCCAAGAACACAGCAATCTGGCGCCACTCTAGGCGCCATGGGCAGCCAAAATGGCGCCCACCACTTAGACACCCACGCACACACCCACCTAGGCGCCACAACAGGCGCCACAGGGCAGCCATTTGGCGCCCTGCACTTGGCACAACACACCCAGGCGCATTGGGCAGCCACTTATGGCGCCCTGCACCTAGACACAGCACACACAACACGCAAACAGTGACACAGGCGCCATTCTGGGCGCCCTGGGGCAGCATTTGGCGCCCCTGTCACTGGCACACACACACACACAACCACACAACAAGCAGGTGCATCTGGCGCCATTTTCCCAAAGAACTTGGCGCCAGCGGTGACACCCGCACACAGACACCTGCAGCAAGAACCCAAAGACACATGAACGGTGCCTGTGGCGCCATATTTCCAAAGAAATTGACGCTGTGCAAAGACAACACACACCACCCACCCCGCAACAATGACCCAGGCGCCATTTCTCTAGGGAATTGGCGCCGCACAAAGAACAAAAACACAAAACCACATCAAGCACAAAGGCACACAGCGCCATTTCCCTAGCCATATGGCGCCCTATAGTGCCTCAAGTCCCTTAAATCAATTTTTAACCAATATTTCTCAAAACCTTTCATCAACAACAATCCTAAAACACGTTATAATCATACCAACACTCTCAACTTCATATTTTAATCATCAGTCATGGATCAAAACGCAAATCAACACAATCCAAACCCTAACACTAGCATGTAATCAATTTTCACCCAAATCACAATTCTAATTCAACAACGATTCAATCAACAAGCAAACATCGACAAACAAGGACCCTATGACCTACATACGTTCGATTATACTCCCTATTATAGAGTGAGACTCCCCTTACCTTGATTAACCGGAGACGAAGCTCTCTCTACGGAGTCACCAACCGAACCACAGCAACAGCTCTCCCTTCCTTTGACTCAATGCAAAGACGAACAATTAGCTCTCATGCGTGATCTAAATCACGGTCCATTGACTCGAACTCATATAATCAGGCAACAAAATTACGTTCAATTAGCTATCTAGAAATAATAATAAAACACTTTCCTTCAACTAATAAATCGGGTTTTCCAAACGAATTACCTAGTCGAATTTCAGAGGACGATGAAAACACGTTGAAATCATGACTCTAGAAGCGATTTAGCCACGTATTGGAAACCACAAGGGTGAAACCGAATCTGTGACCACCTGCACGAGGAAAGGAAGATTCGTACATGGTTCTTCTTTACAGAATCACATCAAGGTTCGTTGCTTGAACCACTGCAGCTGCGCGACGGAGAGAAGGGTGCCAGATTTTCTGGTGTGATTTCCTTAACAAAATAAAGCCATAATCGATCAAACCAAGGTCATAATCGAAATCAATGGCCAATTTCGAGTGGGAGGGTGAAGTTTGAGGATCAACAATGGAGAGAAGAGGGAGAACGCGACTGAGAGAGAAGGAACGGCGTGAGGGTTGCCGTTTTCGCGCAGCAGTTCACGCGAGGAAGAAGAAGAAGCGCGCCGGGTCGGGTTCTGGGCCACGCGTCCGTGGGTTGCGCAAGTGTGGGCTTAAGTGAGTTGCAGTGGGGGTGCGCCCCAGCAGTGCAGGGGTGTATGCGAGTAAAACAGCCCAAAAACTCATTTTAAATATTTTTAGAGCCCAATATCACTATAACTATTATTTTAACACCTCAATAGCCCAAAATAATTTCTAAAGAGATAATATCTGAAACACTAATATTTACTAGAAATAAAATAAACATATAATATTAGTCATATATTACCAATAGCATATAAAAATACCATATTTCTATTTCTAATATTTTTCCACAATTTAATCCCCAATAATTTATTAAGTAAATATCCAATAATCTTTGGGGAGTTACAACTCTCCCCCACTTAGAATTTTTCGTCCTCGAAACTTACCGACCAAAACTAAACAATCTCCCACTAACAAACTACAGCCATCTAGACAACTAATGCTATCTATCTTGTGTTGCGCCCGAAAAAGTCCCCGAGGGAGAACCTTCCTCATTTACAACTATTCTAAAAGAAGTCGATCAATGAAGCCGCCACTAATATTTATTAAGGAAAATATTAGGAAAACCTTTTGGAAAGCAACTGGTCTTTCGAAAACTCAGAGATGTAGGTTCGGGGGTTGGTTAGGTGTGGGGAAGGTATTAGCACCCCACACCTCCTTTCTACCGAAAGGGAACCATTAATTCGATGTGTGGTTTGGATTGTTTGATTTGAAATAAATCGTTCTACTTCTTTTCTTTTCCTTTTTATTTGAAAGAGTTTTTTAGAAAACAAGGGAGAAATAAATCTTTTTGGGATCTTTGAAAAGTGAAACTAAACTAAGATTTTTTTTTAAAGAGTGCTTGACGGGATGTGACCCGCTCCTACGTACCCTCAATGAGATGAGGGATCAAAGCTACGTAGTTCTTAGTTCTTTGCGTCCGAAGACGGCTTTGTGATTTTTTTGAAAGTGTGCTTGACGGGATGTGACCCGCTCCTACGTACCCTCAATGCGATGAGGGATCAAAGCTACGTAGTTCTTGGTTCTTAATTCTGAGAAAATCTGTGTTTTGTTTTTATCTTATCTTTTGGGTTTTGGAAATATGACTCAAGCGTTCATGAATACCAAACAAGCAATGGCTTCGAGTGGCGTTCATTACTAACTTGAAAGAAAAGTGTTGGAACCGGTAATCAATCGAGCAATTACTCAAGTGATCACTAGTTGCAACGTTTTATTATCTTTTTTGAAAATGTTTTGGAAAAGGATGAGTCTTAGTGATAATTACCACTAATGGCTCATATTATTTTTTAGGAAATTTGAATTGGGTTTTTGTTGTTTAATTAATGTGTGGGAGCTTTCATAATAGTCAAACAAGCAAAGGCTTCGAGTGACTATCACTAATAATTCCTCATTAACGATCAAACAAGCAATGGCTTCGAGTGATGGCTAATGATTTGTTTATGAAAAAGATGCCTTAGGTTTTTTATTAGAAAAACAAGTGATTTCAAGTTTGAAAAAGAAATAGAACATTTCAAATCTTTTCAAATCCAAACCAAGGCAACAATAAGAACACAAGTATAGCAATCCTAAAGAATATTCACAAATTGTTGAGAACAAATTGAATACATGATTAAGCTAACATGTGGGTGTATGAACATGTGAAGAATGATGCAAGATACAATATTAATGAATGCATGATTATACAACAATGAATACAAGACATAATATTGAGGGATGCATGGATATGTGATAGAGTATGTGAATGCAAAAGGTATAGGCATAGACAAATGCATGAGCATGTGGAGAGTATGAATGCAAAATATATAAACTTATATGAGCACATGAATGGCAAGATGCAAAGTATAAAAATCTTTTGGGTATTTTTGCAAATAAACAAGTGGTAAAAACTTGTGGTAAAAAGTTAGTAAAGAGTGAAACAAGCATGCATGAAGTGTAAGGTAATTACTTAATGAAATGGTAAAGTAAAAAAGTAAAAATGTTTTCTTTTTTTTTTTACTTATGGTAAAATGCTAGTGAGTGGTAAAGTAAATATGAAAATGAGTGGTAAAAAGTTTAAGAACACATTCACATTCTTACACATTTCTACACAAAATCAAACACACATTTTAAGCACTAAAATGAACCCTAAAATGGCCTCTAAGGCCGAAACCTTATATGCACAAAAACAACACATTATTTCATGCTTAAATTCAAGATCAACACATGAAGCAAATCACACAAATCAAGCATTTTATTCACATGAATTAAAAAGAGGAAAGGAAACAACAAACCCTAATTTTTAAGACCTTAAGGCCGAAACCTCACATGACATAAACAACACATTATTTCATGTTAAAAATCATAACTAGCACATAGAACAAGATCATAGCAAATTTAGGCACATCAAGCATTTATTTACACAAAAATCAAAGAGTAAAAAGGGAGGCAAAAACCCTAAATCTTAGAAGCCTAAAACCGAACCCTCACACTCAATGAATCAAACCAAAATCTCAACTTGCAAGTTATGACATGAACAATAGGATGCATATATCATGTGGAAATTTTTATTCATGCAAAAAAATGACAAAATGAGTATGAAAAATGCAAGAACATTATGGTGAAAACACAAGAAACCTCTCCTCAAGGCCAAGGGTTCACTTCAAACACCCAAGGCTCCCAAAGTCCTTGACATAGTGTTTGAAATGAACCCTCTAAGCCTCTTGGAGAGGATAGAGGAGTAGAAGAGAGTTTCACAAGCTAAAAATTAAAAATGCAAGAGATTAGATATTTACCTCAAGATCAAAGCTACACAAGAAAAAGGAAATGAAGATCAAGAACAAAAATCTTCACAAATCTACCACAAGTGTCACGCAAACTTCAAGAAAGCAAGCTCCTTTATGGTGTAAAAATGGAATCAAAGATGGAAAGAAGAAGATCTACGAAGGTGGAGTAGGTTTAAGGTGATTTGGTGGATGAAACTTGAAAAAAACAATGGAAGAGAGTGAGGGAGAGGCTACGGTTTTGGGAGGAGGAGGAGAGGAGAGTTTGCTAGCTAGGGTAAAATGAGAGTGTGTCCACCTTTGGTCTTATTTTTGGGTTTTTATATGGGGTGAAAACTTAAGGGTATTTATGACAATGTATCTCTTGTAAATCAATAGGATTTGAGAAAGAAATTGAATCAATGGTCAAGATGCATTATCACATGGATTAAGGGCAATAAAATGAGGAGAGAGAGGGCTGGGTGTGCAGCATAAGGAGAGGTGGTGAAGGATAAGCTCAATTACAAAATTGTATTTTTCTACAAAGCTTATTACACAAGTGCCATTTTGATTCAAATGAAAGGTGAGGATTGATTTTCACACTTGAATGGATGGCCATGATTTAATACAATTTGCAAGCAATAAAAATAAATGAAAATGGGGTAATCATGGGCTGTTATGCGCAGCTATGTAGTGGAGAGTGAGTGGAATTGCAAATTGTACTATTGTTCTTATCCTTAATTCAAAACAGTGTAGAATATTCCCTTCTAGATCATTCTTCTTAATTCATGCCATTTTGGGCCATATCCTATGATTCAATGATTGGGCTCTGAATTTTATGATCTCACCAATCCCAAAATTGATTTATTTACCCCACATCAAAGGAAAAGACCATTTTACCCCTCCATCCAAAAACTAGGTTTTTAGCAAAAAGGTTTAATATTTATGCACAAAAATAATCACAATGGAGCACAAATATCTCTCAAATAAATCATTGATGATTATTCAAGGCTTTGGGACAAAAGACCGCTTTTATTGTGAAATGACCAAAATGCCCTTTCACTCTAAAAACCCTAGTTTTTGCCTGAAACACATTTCCACTTCAAAAATGATTTTTCTCCCTAGGAGTGACCTCTAGTACCTTGAAATGCATGTTGGATGACTTGTTTTGAGGAATTGTCCCTTATTTGTGAAATGACCAAAATACCCTTTTGTACTAAAAAACCCTAATTTGTCTAAAAAGTGCATTCTAACTCCAAAAATGATTTCAGAAACTTTGAAAGGACTTTAGAAACCTAAATGCAATGCATGATGCTTTTTTACTTTTTAATTTAATTATTTTTGGGGAAAATTAGGGTTTTGACCTACAAGGTAACACTTTAAGCGCCTACAAGGTAACAACCTAATCCCTAAGGATCCAGGCGAGCACTAAAGCCCTACATGATAACAACCTAATCCCTAAGGATCCAAGTGAGCACTAAAGCCCTAAAGATATGACCTAATCCCTAAGGATCCAAAGCGAGCACTAAAGCCCTAAAAGATAACAACCTAATCCCTAAGGATCCAGGCGAGCACTAAAGCCCTAAAAGATAACAACCTAATCCCTAAGGATCCAGGCAAGCACTAAAGCCCTAAAAGATAACAACCTAATCCCTAAGGATCCAGGCGAGCACTAAAGCCCTAAAAGATAACAACCTAATCCCTAAGGATCCAGGTGAGCACTAAAGCCCTACAAGATAACAACCTAATCCCTAAGGATGAAGGCGAGCACTAAAGCCCTACAAGATAACTGGTTAAAGAATTTCCATATTTTGTTATGTGAGGATGCAAATGCAATGCTTTGATGCATGATATGACATGAATTTTTGGGTATTTAAACAGTTTTGATGAACATTTTTGTAATGACGAGACACGAGACTTGGATGCAAAAAGTGGAGGTGAATCTGGATCATTCTTTTTGAAAAAAGCTAATTTTGATTTAAACCCCGGTGTCAAGGTTTTTATTTACAAACAAACTCATTTATGTTTTCCTCCATTCCATGATAACTGAACTTTCAATAACAATCTTGTGCTTTCTCTATGAAACATTGCCAAGTGAACACACATGAATATGCAGACGCCTTGGTGAGTGTTTAGGATGAATGCCAAGTCGCCCCAATTCAGCCTTTGGCATCGTGGAATGAATGACTTGCCTCGTCTCCTCGTGGTATTGGCAACCGCAGTGTGAAAGGAAGCGGAGTGAAAGAGCAAATACATAAGAACTAGTGCCACGGTGCCGACACCGTGAAAGGATGAATGGCCTGGATGGATGGACATCGAATGCATTTTCCCGGACTAGGGTGGTGGGCGGGTGGTGAAGAGAATGCCCCAACTTTTAGATCTGAGCGGTGTTCTCAGTGCAATTCTTTGGTTTTCTACTAATGTCTTGGCCTTTGGTGTGAAAGAAACCTCACTTGGTGATCACTAAACCTTGTTTCAATGCAGTTTGAATGCGTTTGAAGTGCAAGTCTTTCTTTTCTCGCCGACTTTCTTTTTCCTCGATCGTTTGTTTTTGTTCCTCATCTCTTTTCCCGAGGGTTTGTTTTTCCCTGATCAGCTTTCTTTTTTCTGATCGTTTGTTTTTTTCTTTTGAGCGAACACATTGTAAACAGATAAACTTAGTTGTCCTAAGATTTAAAATTTGAGAAAACAACAGCAATCAGTCATTGATCGGAATGGACTTTTCGGGGTTGTGGTGTTTTGTGGAGGAAGGATGATTGGGTTGGATGAAGTGCTTAGGGCTAATGGTAGGTGATTTTTATTTGGCGTTAATGACGATCGACGATTTATGATGGTTATTTGGTTTGATGAGGTGCTTGGAAATTTTATTCCGGCTAAGGGTTTGTGGAGAGCGGGATTCCGCGGTCAAAGGAAGTGTTTTTGTTTATGGAAGGAGGGTGTATGGGAATGATGAAGTGTTTGAAGGTTTATTGAGACAATGATCTTTTATGTTTTGTGGTAACATGTATCACTCACCACTTACATTTCTTTGTGTTTTCCTTTGTTTTGGGATTTTCATTTTTGAATCCCCCTTTTTTGATTTTTTCTTTTTTTTTTTTTTTTTTTTTTTTTTTTACTCGGGTGAGTGATAAAAAGTGATGCACCTTTTTTTTTGATATTTGAGATGATCCTTGTCTAGGGTGATTTGAGGGTATATTTTTGAGTTTAGTTTTTTCTTGGCTTAAGGTAGGTAGGAAAAGGACTTTCTCGGGATTTTGGGTTCTTGACTTGGTATGGGAGATGGCCATTCTTCATTTCAAATTCTCGATTGCTTATTTTTCAGTAAAACATGACAACTTGATTCATCTATCTATATGTGTTTACTCCTTTCTTTGCATTTGTTTTTTTTTTTTATGCCCTAACTTTTGCTCGACCGCTCTTTTTGAGTTTTCAATCCACCGGCGCTTTTTTTTTTTTTTTTTTTTTTTTTTGCCTAGGTCGCCCTTTGCGGGTTTTCAAACTAGCGAGCTTATTTTCTTGTTATTATTATTTTCTAAAGGACTTGCACTGAAAGAATATGATATTAACAAGGGAAATTAGTGACCTCAAACTTGCCCCAGCATGGAGGACTTAAAGCGTTAAAATGAGCCAAAAGTCAAAGATGCATGGATGGAATTATGATAAAACAGGGGCAATGACGAACTTGAACCAAAGTGACTGAAAAGGATAACTTTTATTGATGACAGTGCTGAAAAGGAAACCTGTACCCTTATTGAAATATCCTAAGGCCTTGGGCAGAGCCAGAGGATTGCATTACATAAAAATGCATGACGAAAACACAAATGCTTGACGATCAACACCTCGATCCTCTTCAACTATCGCCATCCCTACTGATGAAACTCGATCTCAAAGGGTTTAGTCCTTCACTTCTCTCATCAAAGGTCAACTGTTTTGTGTCAATAAGATTTTGAACCAACTGCTTCAAAGGATGACAATTCTCAGTAGAGTGGCCAATTGCACCAGAATGGAATTCACAGGCAGCCTTTGCATTGTATCTTCTTGGGAATGGAGGTTTGACTGGCTTCATCCCACGAGGAGAGACCAACCCATGGTTGATTAGATAGCCTGCACAAATCAGTGTATGACATAGGAATGGGGTCGTACTGACGTGACTTTCCTTGTCCCGCTATAGCATTGATTCCTCCGTTTTTCTTTGCGGGCAAATCATTAGCATTGTTGGCGCCAGTAGGGTTGCAGGGGATTCTTCCTCTTTTCATCCCGACTTCAAGCCTTGCCCCTACTTTGATCACATCTGAGAAGCTTAAGGACCCACTTCCAACCAGTCGTTCATAGAAAACAACTGGGAGAGTCTCCATGAACATAGACACTATTTCCTTCTCGATCGGTGGTGGCTTCACAGGCAGCCGATTTTTCCATCTTTGAGCATATTCCTTAAAGGACTCATGATCTTTCTTGCTCATATATCGTGATCCGAATCCGATCTGGAGCCATGTCTTTGTTGTATTCGTACTCCTTTAAGAAAGCCTCAGAAAGGTCCTTCCAACTGTGGATGTCAGAAGGCTGCAACTGCATGTACCAGTCCAGAGATGCCCCGGTTAGGCTGTACTGGAAGTAGTGGATGAGCAGTTTGTCGTCGTGATTGTATGCGGTCATCCTTCGGGCGTACATGGTTACGTGTCTATTTGGGCAGCTGGTACCACAATATTGGTCAAAGACCGGCACCTTCATCTTTGGGGGAATAACCAAGTCTGGAACAAGACATAGATCACGGGCGTCTTTAGCTTTGGTTTTTGAATCCTCTATGGTTTTCAAGCGCTTTTCCAATTCATGCAACTGATCTCTGGGTTGAGAATTCTCGAATAGGTGACCTTGAGGATCACCATTCACATTGAAAAGAGAAACCTCATGTGGATCAGCAACTCCCAGGGCGTGAGCAGGATGATTGACCCCAAATCCCGGATGAGGAATAGCAGTCACAGCTTCAGCGGGTCCCGAGGTAGGAAGGATGGTTGCAGCCTCTCCTGGGTTTACGACAGCAGTAGCTTCGGTAGTGGCCCCATTTTTCAAAGCTTGCAGGACGTCCATCATTTCAGTCATCTGCATTCTTATCGCATCCATCTGCATTTCTATCACCCCGACTTTATTATTTAACGACTGATTCTCTTGGACTAGTGCCTGATTCCCTTGGACTAGCTGCTTGAGGACTTCCACAATCGGATTATCTGGACAGGATAGGAATTTTGACGAACTTCTTCAGTCATTTATCGAGGAATGGAGGAGATGCAAAATTTTTTTATTTTCTATTATATTTTTTTCTATTTATTTTTTTGAAAGAATGACTATTTCGCAAAGCCGTCTCGTCTCTCATCAAAACCTTTATTGTATGTGAAAACATTATATATGCAAATGCGTGGAAACATGATCACTTAAAAAGTGCAATTATTCTAAGAGGTTTTTGTGATTTTGATGCAAAATGAAATGCATTTCCGAATGATGTGAGAAAGACACTTTTTCAAAATGAAATTTTTATTTGTTATGCTTGACGGGGTGGACCCGCTCCTACGTATCCTCCTTGAGGAATCAAAGCGTACGTAGTTCTAACTGTGCCTTTTTTGAAATAATGCTTATGCATGAATGCCATGTTTTGGATGAACTTGGCGAGGAGCTTTTTCCTCTCTTTTGATTATAAATGAAATGCTTATGCTATGAAGATGATAATTGTTTTTTTTTTTTATGTAATGAAATGGAATGCATGATACTAGCAATTATTTTTAGTGCGTGGAAAGATATGATTCTTGTGAAAATGCATGCAAAATGAGATGTTAATGTATTATTTTTTCATGATTTGTGAAAAAGGAAAACAATAATGCATGAGACGCGACACGATTTTTTTGGATCTTTCGAGACGATTAGGGAAAAAGCCTTCCGTGAATGGAAATGCACACGCGCGGAGAATGCACTCCTAACAAACCTTAATGAGATAGAGAAAAAATGCATGTATGAATTTTATCAAGTTTTTGTTTTATGCAATGCGGGATGTATGCAAATGACGATGATGCTTTATGCAAATGCAAGGTTAAAAAAACTTTATTTGCGATAACTCAGTTTCCTTTTTTGAAAGTACGGACCGCATACACGCTTCATATAGACCCGGTAGGAGGAAAGCTACAACATGATAACTCCCTTTTTTTTTTTGAAAATGAAGTGGGTCATATGTCGCTTTATGCGGAACGGCAAAAGAAAAGGCTACAACGGCAACCCTTTCTTTTTCTTTTTTTTTTTGAAAATCTTCTTTTTTTTTAGGAAAGACATGTCTAAACTACAATGCAACACACAATTTGTATGTCCTCGTGTCCTAAAAAGGCGGGAATCCTAAGTTCTAGGGCAGCTTCAAAGGTTCCTTCCATGTAGTTCTAATTCACACTCACAATGGCTACCAGAGCTATAGAATCCTCATGCCGACATCCACAAGTGTAGAGAACTACCAAGTGTGAAGCGTCATGAGAAAGCGCACTGGTTGAGACTTTCATGAGTATCGCATGGACAAAGGTCTCGAATGACAGTCACTAATCGTCTCCACTCTCCTAGATGTTTGTTGGATCCGGGTATAGGAGCCCACTCATAACATACAAAATGTAAGGTGTGAAAGTGTGTGATTGAGGACATACTTTCTAAAATCTACCCTCCCCACCGCAAGGAAAAACCAGACCACCCGCATGAATAAACAAGTAACATGTCGTCTACCCTAAGGTTTAGTATCACTTCAAAACAAATGAACTAACCTAAGGTGTCATCAACAACCATATATAGCTTACCTCAAGAAAGGGAGCAGAGAAGAAGGGATTATAATAGATGGGGGAAAGCATGCATAATTATAAGCATATGAAGAAAGAAAAGGAAAAAAAGGTAAGGAAATGAGGAAGTAAAAATGAAAAATAATTCAAATCAAACATTTTGAACCACACATCGGATTAATTAGGTTTGACCCACTTATATTTTTTTTAAAAAAAAAAAAATTTCCCCAGTGAAGTCGCCAGCTGTTGCGCCCGAAAAAGTCCCCGAGGGAGAACCTTCCTCGTTTACAACTATTCTAAAAGAAATCGATCAATGAAGCCGCCACTAATATTTATTAAGGAAAATATTAGGAAAACCTTTTGAAAGCAACTGGTCTTTCAAAACTCAGAGGGATGTAGGTTAGGGGGGTTAGGTGTGTGGGAAGGTATTAGCACCCCACACCTCCTTTCTACCGAAAGGGAAACCATTAATTGGATGTGTTGTTTGGATTGTTTGATTTGAAATAAATCGTTCTACTTATTTTCTTTTCCTTTTTATTTGAAAGAGTTTTTTAGAAAACAAGGGAGAAAGAAATCTTTTTGGGATCTTTGAAAAGTGAAACTAAACTAAGATTTTTTTAAAGAGTGCTTGACGGTATGTGACCCGCTCTCTACGCACCTCAATGAGATGAGGATCAAAGCTACGTAGTTCTTAGTTCTTTGCGTCCAAGACGGCTTTGTGATTTTTTTGAAAGTGTGCTTGACGGGATGTGACCCGCTCCTACGTACCCTCAATGCGACGAGGGATCAAAGCTACGTAGTTCTTGGTTCTTAATTCGAGAAAATCGTGTTTTGTTTTTATCTTATCTTTTGGGTTTTGGAAATATGACTCAAGCGTTCATGAATACCAAACAAGCAATGGCTTCGAGTAGTGGCGTTCATTACTAACTTGAAAGAAAAGTGTTGGAACCGGTAATCAATCGAGCAATTACTCAAGTGATCACTAGTTGCAACGTTTTATTATCTTTTTGAAAATGTTTTGGAAAAGGATGAGTCTTAGTGATAATTACCACTAATGGCTCATATTATTTTTAGGAAATTTGAATTGGGTTTTTGTTGTTTAATTAATGTGTGGAGCTTTCATAATAGTCAAACAAGCAAAGGCTTTGAGTGACTATCACTAATAACTCCTCATTAACGATCAAACAAGCAATGGCTTCGAGTGATGGCTATTGATTTGTTTATGAAAAAGATGCCTTAGGTTTTTTATTAGAAAAACAAGTGATTTCAAGTTTGAAAAAGAAATAGAACATTTCAAATCTTTTCAAATCCAAACCAAGGCAACAATAAGAACACAAGTATAGCAATCCTAAAGAATATTCACAAATTGTTGAGAACAAATTGAATACATGATTAAGCTAACATGTGGGTGTATGAACATGTGAAGAATGATGCAAGATACAATATTAATGAATGCATGATTATACAACAATGAATACAAGACATAATATTGAGGGATGCATGGATATGTGATAGAGTATGTGAATGCAAAAGGTATAGGCATAGACAAATGCATGAGCATGTGGAGAGTATGATTGCAAAAGATATAAACTTATATGAGCACATGAATGGCAAGATGCAAAGTATAAAAATCTTTTGGGTATTTTTGCAAATAAACAAGTGGTAAAAACTTGTGGTAAAAAGTTAGTAAAGAGTGAAACAAGCATGCATGAAGTGTAAGGTAATTACTTAATGAAATTGTAAAGTAAAAAAGTAAAAATGTTTTCTTTTTTTTTTACTTATGGTAAAATGCTAGTGAGTGGTAAAGTAAATATGAAAATGAGTGGTAAAAAGTTTAAGAACACATTCACATTCTTACACATTTCTACACAAAATCAAACACACATTTTAAGCACTAAAATGAACCCTAAAATGGCCTCTAAGGCCGAAACCTTATATGCACAAAAACAACACATTATTTCATGCTTAAATTCAAGATCAACACATGAAGCAAGTCACACAAATCAAGCATTTTATTCACATGAATTAAGAAGAGGAAAGGAAACAACAAACCCTAATTTTTAAGACCTTAAGGCCGAAACCTCACATGACATAAACAACACATTATTTCATGTTAAAAATCATAACTAGCACATAGAACAAGATCATAGCAAATTTAGGCACATCAAGAATTTATTTACACAAAAATCAAAGAGTAAAAAGGGAGGCAAAAACCCTAAATCTTAGAAGCCTAAAACCGAACCCTCACACTCAATGAATCAAACCAAAATCTCAACTTGCAAGTTATGACATGAACAATAGGATGCATATATCATGTGGAAATTTTTATTCATGCAAAAAAATGACAAAATGAGTATGAAAAATGCAAGAACATTATGGTGAAAACACAAGAAACCTCTCCTCAAGGCCAAGGGTTCACTTCAAACACCCAAGGCTCCCAAAGTCCTTGACATAGTGTTTGAAATGAACCCTCTAAGCCTCTTGGAGAGGATAGAGGAGTAGAAGAGAGTTTCACATGCTAAAAATTAAAAATGCAAGAGATTAGATATTTACCTCAAGATCAAAGCTACACAAGAAAAAGGAAATGAAGATCAAGAACAAAAATCTTCACAAATCTACCACAAGTGTCACGCAAACTTCAAGAAAGCAAGCTCCTTTATGGTGTAAAAATGGAATCAAAGATGGAAAGAAGAAGATCTCTACGAAGGTGGAGTAGGTTTAAGGTGATTTGGTGGATGAAACTTGAAAAAACAATGGAAGAGAGTGAGGAGAGGCTACGGTTTTGGGAGGAGGAGGAGAGGAGAGTTTGCTAGCTAGGGTAAAATGAGAGTGTGTCCACCTTTGGTCTTATTTTTGGGTTTTTATATGGGGTGAAAACTTAAGGGTATTTATGACAATGTATCTCTTGTAAATCAATAGGATTTGAGAAAGAAATTGAATCAATGGTCAAGATGCATTATCACATGGATTAAGGGCAATAAAATGAGGAGAGAGAGGGCTGGGTGTGCAGCATAAGGAGAGGTGGTGAAGGATAAGCTCAATTACAAAATTGTATTTTTCTACAAAGCTTATTACACAAGTGCCATTTTGATTCAAATGAAAGGTGAGGATTGATTTTCACACTTGAATGGATGGCCATGATTTAATACAATTTGCAAGCAATAAAAATAAATGAAAATGGGGTAATCATGGGCTGTTATGCGCAGCTATGTAGTGGAGAGTGAGTGGAATTGCAAATTGTACTATTGTTCTTATCCTTAATTCAAAAGAGTGTAGAATATTCCCTTCTAGATCATTCTTCCTAATTCATGCCATTTTGGGCCATATCCTATGATTCAATGATTGGGCTCTGAATTTTATGATCTCACCAATCCCAAAATTGATTTATTTACCCCACATCAAAGGAAAAGACCATTTTACCCCTCCATCCAAAAACTAGGTTTTTAGGCAAAAAGGTTTAATATTTATGCACAAAAATAATCACAATGGAGCACAAATATCTCTCAAATAAATCATTGATGATTATTCAAGGCTTTGGGACAAAAGACCGCTTTTATTGTGAAATGACCAAAATGCCCTTTCACTCTAAAAACCCTAGTTTTTGCCTGAAACACATTTCCACTTCAAAAATGATTTTTCTCCCTAGGAGTGACCTCTAGTACCTTGAAATGCATGTTGGATGACTTGTTTTGAGGAATTGTCCCTTATTTGTGAAATGACCAAAATACCCTTTTGTACTAAAAAACCCTAATTTGTCTAAAAAGTGCATTCTAACTCCAAAAATGATTTCAGAAACTTTGAAAGGACTTTAGAAACCTAAATGCAATGCATGATGCTTTTTTACTTTTTAATTTAATTATTTTTGGGGAAAATTAGGGTTTTGACCTAAACCGGACAAAATTGGGGTATGACATCCTGCTGATTATCATTTCATTGATTACCGGCGGTGAGTGATTGGGCGGCCGTCCCTCCTACTTCTTCAGCCAGGTAACTCAAGAAATAATAACCAGACTCATTCATACAAACTTACTCAAGAGATGACTACGCCATCCCCATCAGACTCAACAGGCTAATAAACAACAACAAGGAAAATGCGATAGTACCAAATCCAAGCCTAGCAACAGTCACACAACCCGACATAGAACCAGTTAATATGGAGCAACTATAAACTCACTACTAAAAATAAAATACCAAGAAGGCAGAAGTCACGCAAGCACAACAACCACGTTACACATAAGTCGTTCAAATCCAAGGAGTACATTAACGCAGAGGATATTGTTATAATAACAGTTTTGAACAATTTCAAAGATTACATACGTAGGGATTCTATCCACATATATTAATTATTGATTCATGTAAAAGTGCACTATATAGCATTGAAATTTGATTCTTCAAAACACAGTCACATAATACAACTCCCACACAACTTAAACAACATAGAAAAGTGGCTTACACAACACAAGTCCTTTTCTCTTCCTTTTTTATACTCAAAAGAAGATGAAATTTATACAAACAAATTGAAGACAGTCGAAAGTAAGAATATTGTGGTTAGAAAGCATCAAAGCAAACAACACTAGCTACAAAATACAAGAGTTTTACATGTGACAAAAGAAAACAATTGAATGGTTTGTCTATGTGGTCAATTTGTAAAATATTCCCTTGAACAAATTTCAAAACGTAAATTCGCATCAGGTCTTCAAGTCTATTAAACTGCAAGGCAACTTGCTAAAGGAAAATACTTGACAAAACAATAATTTTCTCAACTATGTCATGCTAGTACTAACTCACATCTCAAACCTGGGAATCAGGTCGTAACGCACATCATACAAATATACACGCGTTATAACAAAGGATTATTTTCAAGACTTTGTATTAATTAAAATAAATATATGGGGTACAATGTGAACACTTAATAATAAAAATTAGTTCAATATAAGTTTACACACGTAAAGCACAACATACCCTCAACACAATTGGTTAGTCCCACAACTGTAAAGAATCTAATGCCCATATTTTTAAACTAACAACGCGAATTCTAAAATAACTAAAATATCAAATAATCCATCTAGTCTATAAACAACTAGAATTCAAGGTCTTGGCCTAATATGTTTAAAATAATATTAACATCTTAAACGCTAGACCTCTCAAAATTACAAACGAATAACAACATATAATCTATCAACTCATGTGATATTTGCATTCTCCTATTTATAAAATTCACCTTGTCCTACTTCAATTTAATTTTCCTTCTCTCATATATAAAATTCACCTCGCTCTATTTTTACTAACTTAACTTTGCTCTCTCTATATAATTAAAAATTCAATAACACATAGCCTTTCTAATTAGTCTCAACTAAACTTACAACTATAATTAATCTATATTTCCTATCTCCGTCATATACTTAGTCACAATCACAAAAATACATACATCATCAATAATTATGTTGAAACCAATTTTAATGGTTATGTTCATATAACTAATAAACCCAGTTTTTTCACCATATAAAATACAAAATACCTAATGGAACTTAATCATTACAAATCAAAGTCTTAGGCTAAAACACTCAAACTAAAATTAAAATCGTACACTCTACGTCCCTCCTAATTTAAGAGGAATCATTGCCTATTATTTGTCAACGGTATACTCACATATCTATAAAATTTACCTTGCTCTATTTAATCCAATCTCGTTATCTTAAAAAACCAAACATTACAAGTCTCTATCACCTAAAAATTCAGCTTAACTCATTTCCAATAAATGACCAAAACTTGTTTTATAACTTCTGTTTGTATAATTAGATACCACAACCATTTGCATACCACGCTAACCAAGTTGGTCTCTTTTACAAAACTTTATTTTGTGTGTCTGCCTTACATCCATTCCTAAGCCCATTCTTCTTGTCACTTAATTATTTTCTAGTGTTCTGCACCCGCACTAGTTCTTTTATTAATATACTAACATATATCTATAAAGGTAAGCATATCCTTACAACCATAGTCCAATTAGCACATACTAGTACTAACAAATAACATTCTAGTAATATTACCATTCCTAAGTACTTCTCTTTAACTATATATATAACATGATTTGGATCTTCTATCTATTTCATTATTAGTGTGGGGCTGTTTGCTTGCACACCACAAATCATTTTCTAGGTCCTTCAACATTTCTAGCTATAATTCATAGCCATAAAATATGAATCACTACTTCACCATATATTGACATCTCAAGACACCAAAAAGAATAAAACAACAGTAAGTTATCATTCACCACAGAGAATATACAGGAGCACAAAATATCACGACAAAATCAACGTTATTTTGACACACAACTATTTTATTATAATTTATATAGAAGTTAGAAATACTAAAATAGAGATGGAATTGGGGTCTAAGGCTAACCCCTCTACCCACAACCATTGTTATACCCATGAGTAAAGTAATCTCCCCCCTTACAAATCAAAGAATACATATAACACATCACATTCCCTTGAAGATTTAACCAACTAAACTGGTTAGCTTCACGACTTTCAAGAGTCAACAAACAGTACATTCAACTCTATTCAGAGTTCACACATCGGAAGACACAACAGATAATACAAATGGTTCGGTTAGGGCCGACCTGCACTACAACATAAACAACAGTTAGGAATAAAAGACTCTACGACCGGACAACTTGGTCGGACAGACCGAACTGCTCTGATACCAATAATGTAACACCCCATTTCTACCCGACAATTATAATAAAAATCAGAGTATAAAAATTCATTTTCTTTATTACATCCAAACGGGATGGTACACTTACGTCATCACAATCAACAGCAAAATAACTTAAACGCCTCTTTAATTCAAAGGATACGTAACACCAGTCAAAGGACGGAATTCTCAAGCTTCATTAAGTAAAGTAAGCATCATACATTACGCAGCGGAAAGTAAAACAGTTCTCAAAGAGACAAAACACAGTCTCAACCAAAATATAGAAGCATCAAGTATAACAGTTCACAGTGAACCACAAAAATAGCTATAATCCTAACCCATCCCCTAGGTGCTACGTATCAGAGCAGACCGACTCGGGAATGAAGGTAGTAAGCCCTCACTCATGGCTACCTGTGGTAAATAACAACAGAAAGGGATGAGTCTCAAACCATATAATAAAGACTATAATAAGCAGTATATACAATCACAGCATCCAACAGGCACAGTTACACAACACAACTAGTCATAATTATCAACCAACAACACTCATGCTTTTATGAGAATGAATGCAGTGCAATGCAGTCATGCATGTGGTACCAATTGCCCCCATGGCATCATCATCAATAAATTGAGTCCCCATGACTCTGGACCCCATGGCCTGGCCCTCATGGCCTCATCATCACAATATAAACGTCGCGACCGCAGCCGAATGTATGCATGAGACTCCATGAGCATACTGTCATACCCCAATTTTATCCGGCTTAGGTCAAAACCCTAATTTTCCCCAAAAAAATAAATAAATAAAAGAAAAGCATCATGCATTGCATTTAGGGTCCTAAAAGTCATTTCAAAGTTTCTAAAATCATTTTTAAAGTTGAAATGCACTTTTTGGACAAATTAGGATTTTTAGGGTAAGGGGCATTTTGGTCATTTTTCGCAACAGGATGATTTTCTCGTCAAAAATATGCACACACCAGAAGTACATTTTTCTTTTATCCAAGAGAATTTTTGTACAATTTTTAGAGAAAATATCCTAGCCTAAAATAATTAAAATGCATTTTCCCTATTTTTATTGCATAAAAAAATATTAAAAGATCATTAAATATTTCCCAATTACTAAGTGACAAATTTTGTTGTCTAGAGTAATTAGGGAGATTATTTTATGATGACCAAAAATGTAACATTTTTCTAATAGGTGCATTCCCATTTTGCATGCCCAAAAATTCAAATTTCAAAAATGCAAAAATGGGAAGTGTCCTCAATAAGACAAAAAGACCAAAAACAAGTTTTTTTTTCTAATTTCCCTCTCCATGTTCAGCCTATGCACGAAAATATCTCTTCCTCTCTCATAAAAATCTTCTACACACTTCTTTTCTTACTCACCAAGTTTGGATTTGATCATATCTTCATTTTGCCCATTTTGGTAAATTATTCCACACACTTACACTAACCTCTTCACCCAAAAATGCATTCTTTCCTTTTTGATAACATCCCTCACCAAATTACCCCCTAACCCTATTCTAGATCCTTCTCACAAGAGTCACCATTCCATAATTAGATTTTTGTTCACAAATTTCCCCTTCTTTTTTGTTCACACATGCGCCCCACTCTCTCACACACTCACCTTCACTTGTGTTTTCTAAATACCCCTAATCCATGTGATGATTCATCCCAACCCTCCATTTAATTTTAAGACTCAATCCTAGAGGCACATCAAAAACAAAAGACAATTATACCCCCCAAACCTCAAAAGTCTATAAATACCTCTTCCTCTTCACACACTAAGGACTTTTGCCTTTCATTCCCTTCAAAAACACAAAAACAATTCTCCTCTCCTCTTCCTCTCTCTAAAACCGTAGCCTCCTTCTTCTTCCCTTCCTCCATTAATTCATTTTCATCCACCAAAATGCCTTGAATCCATCTCTCACCACCTTAGCTTTTCCTTTCTCCCTCAAGAAAATCAAGAACAAAACTCTCTCCTCCATCACACCCCAAAACCGTAGCTTCATCCTCCTCCTCTCCTCTATTTTTTTTTTTTTAAGCTCTTCCTTTCTCTCTTAGGAATAAGGTAAAAACCCTTGATACCTTTGCATCATCTTCAAGCATTTTACATTAGAACTTATTTTCTTTTCTTCATCTTGCATTTCCTTCATCATTTCGCATAGTTATCATATTCATTTTCATAATGTAGCTTGTTGTTGTTGGTGGGTGAGATTTGGTATCTCACCCTTAATAAATGGATTTATGATGCTTCATGCTAATTTTGTTGTCATTTCACTAAACAAAAAAATATGCTCAAGTTAATTTTATGTTTCTTCATTGTGAGTATTTTATTTTAGTAGTAATGTTGTTCTTGTTTAGTTGTTGATGATCTAGTCATATGATCTATCACTAGTGCTTAAGGCACTTTGATTTGAGTGATGGAGATGACTAGAAAGGATTCAAGTTCATTTCATAGCTTAACATTATGTTCATTTCGCATGCTCTAAATAAATTAGGTTTTGCTTGATTTTTAATTTGTTTTGTTGATGATCTTGCAAAAGGATTCACCACTAAGCACCTAGTTGCTTTTGATTTAAAGTGGTGAAGATTGCAAGAAGAGATTCAAGTTCATTTTCATAGTTTAATATCATACACATTTCGCATATTGTGAATAAATTAGGTTTTATTTAATTTTGATGTGTTTTTTGGTTTAGTTTGTTGATGATCTTGTAAAGGGATTCACCACTAAGTACTTAGTACTTTTGATTTAAAGTGGTGAAGATTGCAAGAAGGGATTCAAGTTCATTTTCATAGTTTAATATCATACACATTTCGCATATTGTGAATAAATTAGGTTTTATTTAATTTTGATGTGTTTTTTGGTTTAGTTTGTTGATGATCTTGTAAAGGGATTCACCACTAAGTACTTAGTACTTTTGATTTAAAGTGGTGAAGATTGCAAGAAGGGATTCAAATTTATTTCATAGTTTAATGTTATGTTCATTTCGCATTGTGTGCAATAAATTAGGTTTAGTTTGATTTTTGATGATCTTGCAAGAGGATTCCCACTAAGTACCTAGTACTTTTGATTTAAAGTGGTGAAGATTGCAAGAAAGGATTCAAGTCTAGTTTAAATGTTAGTGTTCTTGTGACTTAATTATGTTGTTGTTATGTTGTTGATGATCTTGCTAAATGACTCCCACAAAGTGTTTAGAGTATTCAAATTCAAAGTGGTGAGGATGGCTAGAAAGGATTCAATTGATTCAATTTTGTATAAGTTGTCCTTTCATCCTTTACTTTATCTCCTATTAAGTCTTGTAAGATAACCATAGATTTTTGCTTAATGCTCAAAGTTTTCCTTGCATGTTTAGTTTTGGCTATTTCATTGAATAATATCTTCTATTGTTTAGTCTATAATTAGGGTTTGATTTTAGGGTTTTTGGTTTCACCATGTATACCTTCGGTTTAGGGTTAAGTTCTAGGGTTTAGATTGTTAATTTGTTCTTTTGAATTTTAGGTTGAATAAGTGTATAAGTTCTTTGTTTTTTTTATTTGTATTTGGTTTAGGATATAGCGTTGATTGAGGTGTTCTACTCGCTTTCAAATTCTTTCTCCAAACTAGATTTCTTTTCTAAAACCAATCTTCAAAAAAATCAAAAATCAATCGTTTTCTTAATAAAACCCTAAGGCGTTTTCATAAATAAAATCATTAACCATCACTCGAAGCTTCGCTTGTTTGATCGTTAATGATGGAGTTACTAGTGGTAGTCCAAGCCACCGCTTGTTTGACTATCATGAAAGCTCCCACACCTTAATCAACTACGAATTAGTTAAAAACTCCAAAAATAATATGAGTCATTAGTGGTAATTACCATTATGACTCACCCTTTTCCAAAATCATTTCAAAAAGATAATAAAACGTTGCGACTAGTAATCACTTGAGTATTTGCTCGATTGATTATCGGTTCCAACACTTTTCTTTCAAGTTAGTAATGAACGCCACGAAAGCCGTTGCTTGTTTGGTATTCATGAACGCTTGAGTCGTATTTCCAAAACGCAAAAGATAAGATAAAAACAAAACACAGATTTTCTCAAAGATAAAGAATTAAGAACTACGTAGCTTTGATCCCTCAGTCATTGAGGGTACGTAGGACCGGGTCATATCCCGTCAAGCTCGCTTTCAAAAAACCCCAAAACAAAGAATTAAGAACTACGTAGCTTTGATCCCTCAGTCATTGAGGGTACGTAGGACCGGGTCATATCCCGTCAAGCTCACTTTCAAAAAAACCTTAGTTTAGTCTCGCTTTTCAAAAATCTCAAAAAGACTCATTTCTCCCTTGTCTTCTATAAAACTCTTTCAAATAAAAAAGAAAAAGAAAAGAAGTAGAACAAAAGTTATCTCAAATCAAACAATCTAAACCACACATCGAATTAATGGTTCCCTTTCGGTAGAAAGGAGGTGTGGGGTGCTAACACCTTCCCCACACCTAACCGACCCCCGAACCTACATTTCTGTTTTCGAAAGACCACCCGCCTTTTGTAAAAAAGACCTTTTTCTAATGTTTTGGTCTAAAAATTAAAATATTAGTGGCGGCTTCACAATTTTCACGTTGTACACTGAGAAATCCCAAACAAGATTTTTCGGGGCGCAACACATACCACAAGCACAATTCATAATATCACAATCTACACTTTATTTCTCACCTCATAGTCAATCTCAGTTTTATACATCATTCAGACCAACTCTCATCTCATGGTCAATTTTAATGTTAGCCCCCATGGCTTTAGCCCCCATGGCTCATGCCCCCATGGCATCATCGTTGTTGACATCATTCACTTCATTATATAATTATGTCCCAAGGACTACACTTCACTAGAGGACTAAAACCTCACTCAAGGACCTAAACACCACTTAGGACCAAATTAGCACTTAGGGACTAAAACAACACCTTTAGGACCAAACTGTCACCTAGGGACCAAAACAACACCTAGGGACCAAAACCACACCCTGAGGACCAAACTGTCACCTAGGGACCAAAACAACACCTAGAGACCAAAATATCACTTAGGACACACTGTGGCACCACCAGGCGCCAAAAACCCCACAATCTGGCGCCCCCCCCGTGCACACCAGCACATGGGTGCCAATTCTCCCACACACTGGCGCCCCTGTGCCACACACTAGCACCCAGGCGCCAAAACACTAGCAACATGGCGCCCCTGTGCAACACAGGCACTAGGCGCCAAGAACAAAACAATCTGGCGCCACTCTAGGCGCCATGGGCAGCCAAAATGGCGCCCACCACTTAGACACCTGTTGCGTTTGTGTAATAGTATGATTTTTCGCAATTATAGTGCAAGTATACACATCGTACAAGTAATAAAGTGGATTTAAGTAAGAGATCGTTCCCACGAGGATTGGTTTGCTTTTCAAAGTTCAAGATCAAAGCACAAGAAAATCAAGTAACAAATCGGCAATAAGAGTTGCTTTTAAAGCTAAAGATGTGATAAAAGCAAGTAAACAAATGTTGGTTGTGAGTATGGATGAGAGGTGAGCTGAGTTGTTGGATGCAAAATAAATCCTTTCTAGTCAGACGTTACAACGTCTACACGTTATAACGTACAAATGCTATATTGTATAGACGTGGCCACGTTTGAACGCTGTTGCAAAAGAGCTATGCTTTTCAGCACAAAACATCAGAGTTTCAAGTATAAGAGGTCCTATGTCTAGGTTCTAAATAGGCCCACACTCGTATTTTAAGCACCCACAAAGAATGTTCTATGAACTATTTATCCGTTCTATGTCTAGACTTAGATAAAAATGCCTAAATGTCTTTAGTGCACCGTTCGCTCATATAAATCTTTGATTTCTTTTCATAGACCATGTCTGTACCTATGAATCTACCTATTTTAAGAGGCCAACCTCAAAACAAGTTTGGAAATATTTTCACACAAAGATTTAAAACATGCACGCCAATACTTTATAACATTTGACTAGAAATTCATTATAAGCAAAACAACAACTCAACTACAAAGTGCTTAGCTCATGTTGAGCATCTTTACAGAATGAAGTGGATTTAGAATCCAAATACCATACATTACAGAAAAGAAACTAAGTGCACAAGATGCAACTAAGTAGCTCTTCAAAGATGTATACTGTGATAGACGCTATAACGCCCGAGCTTTACAACAAAGCAGAAAATAAAACTAAGTTCAGACCAGTAAAATATAGAAGTCTGTTTCCAGATCTTCTTTACAAAACTAATTCTGAGTTTAATGGGGGGATGGTGGGGTAATGAAGATGAAGTGTTTCTGAAGATGTATGGAAGAGATGATGATCGTGATCGTGGTTGGTGATGCCTCGAGAGAGAGAGTGAGCCTTCATTAAATAGCCACCTTGCTTACGCGCGTCCGATGTCACTTACTCACCTACCAAGCCCGCTTTCCTATCTTCTCCCGATAATCGCTCAACGCTACGGTGTTTCGCGTGTCACCATGGGGAATAGAAGATCTTCCGACTTTTATATCTTTGACTATCATTGCTTAGCGCGCCAAAATTAAGATCTTTCACCCCGCTCTCTTTGCACTTTGGTAGACGTGGTGAGGGACGTGGTAACGTTCAAAGATCGAATTTCTGCACAAGCACAAAAAGCATCAAAACGCGCTCTCGAGGGCACCACTTGGTGCCTAAATGCACTGATTTATCTATTTAAACTCTTATTCACTTAAAACTCGTAAATCATTATAAAACTAATTAATTAAACCTTGTATTGCTAGAGAACTTGCATGATTTATTCGTGAGTGAGTATAAATAACTCATATAAATATGAGTTATCAACACCCACGCACACACCCACCTAGGCGCCACAACAGGCGCCACAGGGCAGCCATTTGGCGCCCTGCACTTGGCACAACACACCCAGGCGCTTTGGGCAGCCACTTTTGGCGCCCTGCACCTAGACACAGCACGCAAACAGTGACACAGGCGCCATTCTGGGCGCCCTGGGGCAGCATTTGGCGCCCCTGTCACTGGCACACACACACACACAACCACACAAGCAAAGGTACTCGGGCGCCATTTTCCCAAAGAACTTGGCGCTGTGCAAGTGACACCTCGCACACAAACACCTGACAAGAACTCCAAAGACATGAAGCGGTGCTGTGTGGCGCCATATTTCCAGCAAATTGACACCCAGGCAGCACAACACACACCACCCACCCCGCAACAATGACCCAGGCACCATTTCTCTAGGGAATTGGCGCCCTGCACAGCAACAAAACACAAAACCACACTGCTACAGTGCACAGGCGCCATTTCCCTAGCCATATGGCGCCCTATAGTGCCTCAAGTCCCTTAAATCAATTTTTAACCAATATTTCTCAAAACCTTTCATCAACAACAATCCTAAAACACATTATAATCATACCAACACTCTCAACTTCATATCTTAATCATCAGTCATGGATCAAAACGCAAATCAACACAATCCAAACCCTAACACTAGCATGTAATCAATTTTCACCCAAATCACAATTCTAATTCAACAACGATTCAATCAACAAGCAAACATCGAGAAACAAGGACCCTATGACCTACATACGACCGATTATACTCCCTATTATAGAGTGAGACTCCCCTTACCTTGATTAACCGGAGACAAAGTTCTCTCTACGGAGTCACCAAACGAACCACATCAACAGCTCTCCCTTCCTTTGACTCAATGCAAGGACGAACAATTAGCTCTCATGCGTGATCTAAATCTGACGGTCCATTGACTCGAACTCATATAATCAGGCAACAAAACGTTCAATTAGCTATCTAGAAATAATAATAAAACACTTTCCTTCAACTAATAAATCGGGTTTTCCAAACGAATTACCTAGTCGAATTTCAGAGGACGATGACAACACGTTGAAATCATGACTCTAGAAGCGATTTAGCCACGTATTGGAAACCACAAGGTGAAACCGAATCTGTGACCACCTGCACGAGGAAAGGAAGATTCGTACATGGTTCTCCTTTACAGAATCACATCAAGGTTCGTTGCTTGAACCACTGCAGCTGCGCGACGGAGAGAAGGGTGCCAGATTTTCTGGTGCGATTTCCTTAACAAAATAAAGCCATAATCGATCAAACCAAGGTCATAATCGAAATCAATGGCCAATTTCGAGTGGGAGGGTGAAGTTTGAGGATCAACAATGGAGAGAAGAGGGAGAACGCGACTGAGAGAGAAGGAACGGCGTGAGGGTTGTCGTTTCGCGTAGCAGTTCACGCGAGGAAGAAGAAGAAGCGCGCCGGGTCGGGTTCTGGGCCACGCGTCCTTGGGCTGCGCAAGTGTGGGCTTAAGTGAGTTGCAGTGGGGGTGCGTCCAGCAGGCAGCAGGGGGTGTATGCGAGTAAAACAGCCCAAAAACTCATTTTAAATATTTTTAGAGCCCAATATTACTATAACTATTATTTTAACACCTCAATAGCCCAAAATAATTTCTAAAGAGATAATATCTCAAACACAAATATTTACTAGAAATAAAATAAACATATAATATTATTAGTCATATATTACCAATAGCATATAAAAATACCATATTTCTATTTCTAATATTTTTCCACAATTTAATCCCCAATAATTTATTAAGTAAATATCCAATAATCTTTGGGGCGTTACATGCTAGGTCAAAGGTATGACAAAATCTTCCATTCTATCTATTATGCAAGTAAGACACTTGTTGAAGCACAATTAAATTACACAGTTACTGAAAAAGAGCTATTAGCTGTGGTGTTTGCTTTTGATAAATTTAGATCATACTTGGTAGGCACAAAAGTTATTGTTTTCACTGATCATTCAGCCATCAAGTATTTGATCTCAGAAAAAGATGCACAACCAAGGCTAATTAGATGGGTTCTCCTCCTCCAAGAATTTTATTTGGAAATTCGTGATAAAAAGGGGGTGGAGAACCAAGTTGCTGACCATTTGTCTAGAATTGAAGAAGAAAATGCAGGTAAAACATTTGGTGAAATCAAGGAGATCTTTCCTGATGAGAAGTTGTTAGCAGTAACTGTGCAAGCATGTAACGCTATAACGGTTGCCGCTATAACGTAAGACGCTGTAGCGGATGATGCTACTACACCTTGGTTTGCTGACATTGTGAACAACTTGGTTAGCAGAATTGTGCCTGCAGATTTGAATTATCAACAGGGAAAAAGGTTCTTCCATATAGTGAGAGAATACTATTGGGATGAACCTTTCCTCTATAAAAAGTGTCAAGATCAGATAATAAGAAGACGCCTTGCAGAAGAAGAACAACCTCAAGTGTTAGAGCACTGTCATGCTTCACCTTGTGGTGGACACTTTGGAGGAACCAGAAATGTAGCAAAGGTGCTACAATGTGGCTACTATTGGCCTACTTTGTTCAAGGATGCTCAAGAAATGGTGAAGAACTGTGAGAAATGCCAAAGGTCTGGGAATATTTCCAACAAGCATGAAATGCCATTAACCAACATCCTAGAGATTGAACTCTTTGATGTATGGGGCATGGACTTTATGAGGCCCTTTCCTCCTTCTCATGGGAATTCATACATCTTGGTGGCAGTAGATTATGTTTCTAAATGGGTTGAAGTTGTTGCTCTTCCCAACAATGATGCCAAGTCAGTAAGCAAGTTCCTTCAGAAGAACATCTTCACCAGATATGGAACACCTAGGGCTATTATTAGTGATGAAGGATCTCACTTTTGCAACAAGTTCATTGAATCTCTCTTATGAAAGTATGGGGTGAGGCATAAAATTGCAACTGCTTATCATCCACAAAAAATTGGGCAAGCTGAATTGTCCAATAGAGAGATCAAGAGGATGCTTGAGAAGATGGTGGGACCTTCAAGAAAGGAATGGTCAATTCACTTGGATGATACTTTATGGGCTTACAGGACAACCTTCAAAACACCTTTGGGGATGTCTCCCTACAGACTTGTGTTTGGAAAAGCCTGTCACCTCCCTATTGAATTGCATCACAAGGCTCATTGGGCTATCAAGAAGTTGAATTTTGAGTATGATAAGGATGGGAAAGCCATAATGCTGCAATTAAATGAACTAGAGGAAATTAGGCACTGTGCCTATGAGAGTTCAGCTATTTACAAAGAGAAGACCAAGCTGTGGCATAATAAGAAGATCCAGAAAAGGGAATTGATTGAAGGAGGTCAAGTGCTTCTTTTTAATTCAAGACTTAAATTATTTCCTGGGAAGCTCAAGTCCAGATGGTCTGGTCCTTTCAAATTGGTAAAGGTTTATCCCCATGGAGCTGTAGAGTGAAGCAATACTATGGTGAACATGTGGTTAGGGACAAGACCACTATTGATCTTCAAGACCTCTAACATTAAAGAGGGAGTCTGGTTGAAGACTCTTAAAGCAAGCGCTCTTGGGAGGCAACCCAATGGTTTAACTAACCAAAATTTTTGAGTTTTTTATTTTTGTTTTGTGCAGGAGTGAAAGTGGCATGTTGGATATTTTTGCATGAAGTGTTGGGGAAGCTTTTGGCGCTATAGCGTTGGGTGTGTCATTAGCGCTATAGAGGTAAGGTGTGGTGACTGATAAATTTTTAAAAAATAAGTTTTTAGTGAGCCTCGCATTTAGTGGTGACGTGGCGCGCGCGTTTCTGATCCTGTTAACTGCCATTGCCTAGCGTGCCACATTTCACCAACTCCCATCACGTCAGCCATTCCTCCCATCACCAACGGTCAATTCATAAATTTTCCAACTCCCAATAACCTCCAATCCACCCACTCTCCTCTCTCTCGCAAATTATAACCGTTACCCTCTCTTCTTCAATCTCCCCACTTCGCCCATCTCTCAATCTCCCTTTCTGAAACCGATTCTTGCATTCCCTCAAAACCAGAAAATCCCTAATCTCCTTTTTAATTTCCAACCCGTTCAACAATGGTGAAAAAGCAATCCACTGTCAAATCCCCTAGAAAGACCAAAGCAACTGAACCCAGTTCTTCCAAAACATCTGATCCTCAGAACGACCCCAATCGTTTCTGGAGAATGAACATCATAGCAGAAAGGGGTTTCAAATCTGACAAGGCGCCTGATGCATTCACGTCTACCGTTACAGCGTTGGGTTGGTCAAGTTTTGTGAAGCATCGTGGAGACTATGTTGTGTCGGTGGTGAGAAAGTTCTACCAGGGCATCCCACCTCCAAAGGAAGGAAAACCCCAAACCTATTCTGTGGTTAGGGGTGAGATTGTTGACTTCAGTCCTAGTGCAATCAATGAGTTTTTCAAGTTGGGCTATTCTGGAAAGGCATTGGAGAAGAAAATCAACACCTGGGGCTGAGAGGAAATGGAGGAAGTAAGAAAGAGGATCTGTTCTGAAGAATCAACCTGGGAAAAGTTTGGGTCCGAGTTCAAGCTAAAGAAGACATTTTTGGTGGATGAGGCTGCCAAGTGGTTCACATTCATCAGGCATTCCCTGATGCCCACCTCCCACACCACCTTTGTGGAGAAGGATAGGCTGATAGTCCTGGATACAATTCTGGAAGGTGAAAGCATTGATGTGGGGAAGATAATTGCAAGAGAAATTGAGAAGAGCAGAATCAAAACAGATGGTAATCTCTATTTTCCTTGTTTAATAACTGAATTGTGTAAATTGGCTGAAGTAGAAATAGAGATTAGAGATGAGAGAATATCCCCTCTTGGGGCTATCCCTGTTGTGTTCAAGCCAATGCAGAGAAGTGCCGCTATAGCGTCTGACGCTATAGCGCTGAGATAGCTAAAGAAAAATCAGCAAGCACTCTGCAAGTTTGTTAAGGTTAAGTTTGAATGGAAGAAGTTTGTTCTGGAGAATTTTTCAAGGGGAAAAGAATTGATGGAGCCACCAGTGTTCCCTGAGTGGTTGATAGATGATGAAGGTGTGCAAGAGCCACTTCAACAAGAGGAAAGGGTCACCAAGGAGGCTGCTTTTGAGGAGCTAAGGAAGAGAGCAAGAAGCCCATTATTGAAGAAGGTGAAGAGCCCTGCAAAGAAGAAGAGGAAGGTGAGCAGTGAAGAATCACTTAATACTGAAGATTTGGAGGAGATAAGTGAGGAGGATGAGGAAGAAACAAGGCAATTAATGAAGGAAGTTAATGAGTCTGAGGAAGAAGGAGATTCTGAAGATGAGGAGGAGTCTGGTGTGGACAACCCAGAGGGAGAGGAAGGCTCTGAAAGTGAAGAGTTGGAAGAAATTCAAGCTGACCAACCACCTAGCCCTACCAGACCACATTCACCATTGATCACATCTCCACAAACCAACAACCAAACCATTCCAGAAACACCCCAGTCCGAAACACCCATTCCCCCACCTAATCCAACAATAACCAAATCACCTCCATAACCACAACAACCACTACCAAAACCTACACCATCCCAAACAGAATCCCAAACACCATCACCCCTAGGCACAGAAGAGTCAATTCCAGAAATACCACCACAACAGCAAAAATCCCAAAGTTGTGATAGTGAGGTTGTTGGCGTTATAACGCCTGACGCTATAGCGTCTCCTGAGCAGTCAATTCAAGCTGAATTTGTGGCAGTTGCAACCAAGTCTCCTAGGGTCAAACAAAGAGCAAATAGGAGCCAAAAAACAAAATCTCATGTTATTGCAGGTACAGAGCAAGAGGCCCAAGCCATGGAAAGGCCAGAGCCCATGGAAAGGCCAGAGCCTGTGCTAAAAGAAAAGCATGCTACACAGAAGAGGCCAACATACGCTTCAGTTAGAAGAAGTCCAGGTGCCAAGCTTGCGGAATATTACTAATTAGCCAATTTAAAATCAGAGTTTTCAAAAATACTTTTCCACGCACCACAAAGAGAGTGCTACATTTCTTCAAAACATAAAACAACACGTTGAAATTTCGTAAAACAACTAGTGCGTGATATATAGCACATCAAAGTAGGGCGGACCCTCAAAAATATCTTTCTTTTGTTTTTACAACAACTAGAATATAATTCACCAGCACAGCGGAATATCGACAAGTCTAAAAGTATTTTAATACATCATCAAATATCAGACTAAATACATCAAGATAAAATACTAAGTGACTAGGACTTCCCGCCCCCGGTGCTACATATCAGAGCATGACCATCACTAGACTACATCATTTGATATCACCTGCAGGTTGCCGACATGAGAAGCAACACGAAAGCAGTAGGGTGAGTCTCTTTACATAAATAATAGCAAATAGGATTAGCATTATATTAGGGAAGGCAACTAGCATTATTCACACTCCAACAATTAGCATTTAACATTAAGTACAGCACATCAACTCACATCCATCACAAAGCAACATCAACAAGCAGCACAACGGCACATCAACAACAACATCCCCATCAAACGTCAACATCATACATCAACAACACTGAGCAAAGCTCTAGACCGCAGCCTTTAAACAACAACACTAAGCAAAGCTCTAGACCGCAGCCTTTAAACAACAACACTGAGCAAAGCTCTAGACCGCAGCCTTTAAACAACAACACTGAGCAAAGCTCTAGACCGCAACCTTTAAACAACAACACTGAGCATAGCTCTAGACCGCAGCCTTTAAACAACAACACTGAGCATAGCTCTAGACCGCAGCCTTTAAACAACAACACTGAGCATAGCTCTAGACCGCAGCCTTTAAACAACATAATCATACATCATGCACAACAACAACATCATCAACACCATCATTTGGTCAAATATATATATCAACAACCGTCTTAAGCAACCGTCTTAAACAACCACTTTAAATTATTAAACAATCACCATCAAGGATTAATCAATCACCATCAAATATTAATCAACCACCATAAGATATTACTCAACCACCATCAAATTTTAATCAATCACCTTAAATTTATTAAAACCTCATCAACCACCAACTCTAGGACTAACACCAAAGTCAAGGACCAACTCACCTCTAAGGACTAAACCAACACCCCAAGGACTAAACGGTCACCTAAGGGACTAAATAGTCACCTAAGGACCAAAACAACATCTTAGAAGGACCAATAGTGCATAGGGACCAAAATAGCATTTTTGACACTTTGGGCAACATTGGCAACACCCGCACAAAATGCTGGATTCCTATAGCAGTACACCTACTTCGGCGGATTATTTAAAATAGCAAACGACATCGAAAAATTACAAAAGACCACTCGTCGGAAAGCCACGGATGTGTAGTTCTGGATATATCTTTAAAGTTTCAAAACAATGAGCCAATTAGTACAGTTTTTATAAACAACCCTAACAGCTCCCAGACTGGACAGATTCTGTCCTCCCACTTCATTTTACTCTAAAATGACTTAAACTTGACCAAATGGGACAAAACCTTAGCCCGAACAAAAGCAATTTGAGTATAGTTTATAATGGAAAAAGAATCGTTCAAAACGGAGTTCATTTGAAGACATAAAACCTACAAAAACCGAACCTACTCACAGTTTGACTCTAGAAATTTGACCCGACTTTGCAGACTCATAACTGGAGCTACACAACTCCGAATTTAACGAAACCAGTGCCAAAACGACCGGCTTTAAGTCTATTTTCGAAAACACTCAACCACATAATTTTTGAATCGACCAAACAGTACCAGTTTTAAAAAGACCGAAACAGTGTCCAGAAACGCGCAAAACCATAAACAAGAAAAACTCATCATGATTAATCACCCAAACCAATTATAATCACGGCACAATGCCTCACACTCCAATTTCAACACCAATTCATTTAGGCAAGTTATCAAACACCTTGCAATCATCATATTTTCATACTCAATTTCATTGAGGCAATACATCAAACACCTTGCATTCATAGTTCATATCATGTTCATCTTAACAACAATTAGCATGGGTTCATCAATTTTAATTCAAACATAACACCAATTAATTCAAACAACACATAAACAATCAATTAATTCAAACAACACATAAACAACCATTTAATTACCCTAAACACCTAACCCACACATAATTACTCATCTTACAACCTATTATATATGAAAGAGAGCCCCCTAACCTCAAAATTGAAGAACCCAAGTAGCCTCTCCTTCAACAACACAAGAACCACCAAAAACTAGCTTCTCCAACACTTGAGCTTCAAACCCCATCCATGGTAAAGTGAAAATGGAAAGGAATTAGTGTATGAAACTTACACTAAAAGATAGAGAAAGAAAAATGGAGAAGATTGGTACCCAAAACTCACTTACCCAACCAAAATGAGAAAAATGCTCTTCCTCCCTCCTCACCCATGCTGCTGGCCACGCACCCTCCCCCTCTCTACCTCTCCTTTTTCTTTTCTTTCTTCAAATGAGAAGGAAACCCTACACCCCTAAGGTTATTTCCTTCAATTTGGGCCCATTAGTGGGTCTTGGGCCCTTTATTTGCACCCCCTAGCTACTTCAACCACTCCTTATTTTAATTAAATCACCACTCCCTTATTTACTACCTAACGCCTCTTAGTTATATTAAACACCTTATTATTCTTTAATATAACTAATCACTATAACACCTAATTAAATAAAATTCCAAATTAATTATTTGACTTAAATAAATGTTGCAAGCCTTAAATAACTTAATTAAAGGAATAATTAATTTATTTTGGGGCGTTACATGGTTGAGGGGGATGATAAAGAAGAAGAGAAAGAAGGGAGCCAAGGACCTGAAGAGGAAGTTTCTGAGCAGGAGAAAGAAGCTGCTAGCAAGTTAGCAGAAATGATGGTTGCTAAAGGAAAGGGAAGTTCCAGTTCTAGCGCTATAGCATCTGATGCTATAGCGCCTGAAGAAAGCAAGGGAGCAAAGAAGAAAAGAAAAGCCACCAAGTCCACTCAGCCCAGCCGTGTCAGTGCCAGAACCAGGTCTGTCATCATTAAGAAATAGTTTTAACCCTTCTTTTGTAGTTTATGTAGTTTGTGGTTGCAAATAAATTGTGAAGCGCTATAGCGTTGTTCTTGCGCTTCACAACTGTTAAGAACTTGTTTAATTGTGTTTTTGTTTAAGTCATGGGCTTCTCCCCAGTCCAATCAAGCAGTGAGGACACTGCTCCCTTTTATTTGGGGGGGGAGGACCTAAAGGTTTGTTTTAAAAAAAAATTAATTATTATTTATATATTTCCTTAGTAGAATTGCATGACCAGTGCTTTGTTTCCAGTTTATATTTAATGAATACCTTTTGTTTGGGCTAATCTTAGTGAAGATTGTGTTAGTGAGTAAAGAGAAGCCATGCGTTTAAATAATATATGTGTTTATTGTTGCTCCCACACGTAAAAATCTTTGTTCTTAAGTAGAAACTTAGTTAGCCTAGGACTATCTGATGCTTAGGTTAGTCTTGGTTAACCAAGGTGAGATCAAGGCTTGACTAAAAACGTGAAGAGCTTTTTAAGCAAAGTTTGGGGGTGCTCAGGTTATATTAAGGTTAAGTACAAAGGTCTTAGGGTGGTCAGTGACTCAGAAATTCAGTGTAAATTCTCTATGTTGTATATATCATGTAAAGGCTGTAGTTGCCCGAAACAAAAGCTGGGTTGTTCCAAAGGCAAAGGTATATTAAAAAAAAGTTGAATAATTGCTAAGGAGCCCAGTAATGAGGGGGCTACAGCTAGTAAGTTTGTTTATCATAGTCCAGCGCTATAGCATCAAACGCTATAGCGTTGATGTTTAGTTTCAATAAGATAGGAACACTGGCCATAGACCTAAAGTACCAAGTTAAGCCCTTTGTCATGCCTGGAATCCCTTATTTCGGTGTGAAATTGTTAGTGTAGTCTTTGTTTTGAAAAAGTTATTGATTTCACCAAAAGAAGACCACTCTTTCCAAGGCTAAGAAAAATCCAAATCTAGCTAGGAATTAAGATAAGTCAGAGATCACACACACACTATTGAGCAGTAATAAGCTTAGAAGTTGTTGAAATGCATTGGCGTGTGGGTGTGAGTGTGAATCTGAGAGGTTAGCCCCTTGAGAATATGTTTGACAAAATGTTCTTTGGAAATGTAAAATTGATCATGTAATGAGTGTTGTACATACATGTATGTAGTTTTGTCTTAGTTAAGTGTCATTACTTGAGGACAAGCAATGGTTTAAGTTTGGGGGTGTGATAACTCATATTTATATGAGTTATTTATGCCTTTATTCTTATAACTAAAGTGAGTTCTTGAGTAATTTTAGTATCTTACTTATCTTATTATTGTAGTTTAGGAAAAGAAGGGCTAGAATCTGTTTTGTGTTAATTTGGCACATCTGGTGCCCTTGTGAACAATTTAATGTGTTTTGTGAGTGCTGCAGTGTTAAGCGCTATAGCGTCTGACGCTATAGCGGTAAGAGGGCAGGCCAGCTGAGTATTTAAAGCAAAAGTGTATTTTTGGCGCCAAGCTCTTTATTCCAAATCTCGTTTACTGTGCCCACTGTTCAGCTGACACGACCGGATTTTATTGGATATCAAAGGACACTTAGCATTTCTTGAGTGGAAGGCTAGCTTTAGTTGGTGAAAGGGTTACATCACCTTTTGTACTAACTTTGGAAACACCAACTACAACAACTCCTTCTTCTCCCACAATCCCATTCCTTCGAAGATAGAGAGAGTTTAGAGGGAGAGAGAACTTAACACATTTTCCTCCATTCTTAAGCACTTTCAAGCTTTTATTTTTATTGTAATTTTTCGTTTACCATTTTCTTCGGTGTAGAACTGACGTTATAGCGTTGTCTTGGTGGATGATTTGGAAGCTTCAGTGTGTATCTTTTGCCACCATTCCTTCTCACTTTGTTCACGGTAATATGAGTGTTCTATCTTGTATTGTCTTCATGATGCTCAACATGAGCTAAACACCTTGAGTTGGATTGCGTAAGTCTTTGTAATGAACCATTAGTATTGTATGTATAATATTTCACGTTTTGCGTTTCAATCTTTGTGTCATACTTCTTTCAAACTTGTTTTGGGGTTGGCCACTTAAAATGGGTACATTCGTGGGTTCAGATATGGTCCATGGATAGATTTCAAAGATTGATATGAATGAAAGTTTGTTTAAAAACATTTAAACAAAGTTTGCTCCCTCTAGACATAGAAATGCAATAGTTCATAGAGCAAAAGCCGTGGGTTCCTCATTATATAGGGGTGAACTTATTTAGAACCTATACATAGGCATCTTGTAATGAAACCTTGGCGTTAGTGACTGAAAAACACAAAAATCATTTGCAACAGCGCTTGACGTTATAACACTGTGCTATTTGTGAATTTACTTAGATAAAGCAATCCAACTTACTTCTCTCATATCTTAAAACAACTCTTTTACTGTTTTCCTTAAACAATCATTTTTCACTGATAACTTGTGATTACAAATATTTGCTACTTGTTCCACTAAGTGCTAGTTTAGTTTAAACTCTAAAATTAACATCAATCCCTGTGGAGAACGATCTTTACTTATCATTGTATTACTTGTTGCGATTGTGTACACTTGCACATCACCTTTTCGCACAACAAGAAGGTTGATGGTCACAACCCTTCTCATCAGAGGGGTTTTCAGTAATATGTAGCATGCTTTTGATGTAGCTAAAATTCTCTTCAAGAAGAGCGTTAGTGAAAATGTCAGCTAGTTGATGTTTAGTGTCAACAAAAACAAGTTCTATATCCTTCTTTTGCACATGATCTCTAATGAAGTGATGTTCAATATCAATGTGCTTAGACCTTGAGTGTTGAATAGGATTTTTAGACAAATTTATGGCACTAGTATTATCACAGAAGATAGGAATACCTGTATAGCTTAGAGAGTAGTCCTCAAGTTGATTTTTGATCCATAGTATCTGAGAACAACACCCTGCTGCAGATACATATTCTGCTTCTGTGGTTTATAAGGCTATTGTGTTTTGATTTCTGCATGACCATGAGATAAGTGATTCTCCAAGGAGTTGGCATGAACCACTAGTGCTTTTTCTTTCTACTTTGTCTCCAGCATGGTTAGCATCACAATACCCAATTAAGTCAAAATGGGTTCTTTTCTTGTACCACAAGCATGTGTTAGGTGTACCAACAAGATATCTAAAGATTCTCTTTACAACACATAGATGAGATTCCTTAGGAGTAGTTTGAAATCTTGCACACAACCCTACTGAGAAGACAATATCTGGTCTACTTGCAGTTAGATACAATAGAGAGTCTATCATACCTCTATAATCTTTCTCAAACACAGACTTACCCTTCTCATCCTTCTCAATACTTGCAGAAGGGTGGTGCATAGGGGTTGCCATAGCTTTAGCATCACTCATTTTGTATTTCTTAAGAAGGTCTTTGATATACTTTTCTTGAGAAATGAAAATACCATTCTTAAGTTGTTTTATTTGTAAACCAAGAAAATATCTTAGTTCACCCATTAAGCTCATTTCAAACTCACTCGTCATGAGCTTTCCAAATTCATTACATAGCTTTTCATTAGTTGCTCCAAAGATGATGTCATCAACATATATTTGCACAACTAGCAGTTCATCTTTTATGGATTTTCTAAAAAGTGTGACATCAATTTTTCCTCTTGAGAAGCCATTTTTAAGAAGAAAGGTACTCAGTCTTTCATACCAAGCTCTGGGAGCTTGATTCAACCCTAAAGTGCCTTTGTCAGTTTAAGAACATGGTTTGGGTGCTTCTCATCAACAAAACCAGGAGGTTGATGCACACATACTTCCTCATTTATAAAACCATTTAAAAAAGCACTTTTCACATCCATTTGAAAAAGTTTGAAATCTTTGTTAGCAGCATAAGCAAGAAGTATCCTAATAGCTTCTATTCTAGCAACAGGAGCAAAGGTTTCATCATAGTCAATACCTTCTTGTTGATTATATCCTTGAGCAACTAACCTTGCTTTATTTCTGACCACCTTACCATTTTCATCGATTTTGTTTCTGAACACCCACTTAGTACAATAACAGATTGATGTGAGGGAGAAGGCACTAAGTCCCATACCTCATTTTTCTCAAATTGAGCCAGCTCTTCTTGCATTGCTTCAATCCAAGAATCATCAATAATTGCCTCATTTATGTTCTTAGGTTCTATTTGAGATATGAGAGCACTTTGAGATGCTTCTCTTCTAAAGGAGCTTCTAGTTCTTACTGGTTCAGATGTTTCTCCAATTATTTGGTCTTGAGGATGATGAGTGACTAGTCTCCAACTTCTAGGTAGGTCAGAAGCTTGAGTAGGTTGCTCATTTGGTGTACTAGATTGTCCTTGTTGTTCAAAACATAACAATCACAGCCAAACACATGAAATATGAGATGATAGGTTTCTTTCCTTTCCAAAGTTCATATGGGGTTTTGTTTAAGATTTTTCTAACTGTAGCTCTATTCAAAATATAGCAAGCAGTGTTGACTGGTTCTGCCCAAAAATATTTTTCTATTTTAGAATCATTGAGCAATTTTCTAGCCATCTCTTTTTTTCTTTCAACAACACCATTTTGTTGAGGAGTTCTTGGACAAGAGAAGTTGTGAGACACTTCATTCTCTTCAAGAAAAGTTTTAAATAAAGCATTTCAAATTTTCCTCCATGGTCACTTCTAATTGCAATAATGTTAGAACCTTTCTCATTTTGAACTTTCTTGAAAAATGTTTTAGAACTTTCAAAAGCTTCATCTTTCTGTTTGAGAAAAATCACCCATGTGAACCTAGAGTAGTCATCAATAATAACAAAACCATATATTTTCCCACTAAGACTAGCATGTTTAGTTGGACCAAAAAGATCCATATGCAAGAGTTCCAAGGGTCTTTGAGTTGAAATCATATTAATAGGTGTCAAAGATGACTTGACAAGCTTTCCTTGAATGCATGCCTCACGATTTATCCTTCTCATATTTGATCTTTGGGAGCCCTCTGACCAAATCAAGTTTGGATAGTTTTGAAAGAGTTTCCCGAACTCGTTCTTAAACTTCGCAAACCGTTCCCAAATCGAACTCGAACAATCCCTCAAGCCTCTACACCCTATGTACAGCAACCAATGCTAAATACAAACCCTTGAATGGTGGAGTAATCCCCACAATCAGAATACCAAATACCTATCTTCAAGTGTTAGCTCCAAAACCGAAATTCTACAAAACCGATTTCCATAGCTTCACAATTCTTTTAACTCCCACTCAACCTCTAGAAAACAGCACCCAAAACTTACTCTCAAATCGTTGAAATGCTAAATCGTTTTCCAATAACCCAATAATCTGCTCCTATCCACAACCCATTAGCTCCCAAAACTGAATTTTAAGCAAATGAACTCATTTCCTCCAATTTGAAGCTCTCTCTAGAGCGAATATGGTGATAGGAGGGATGGGAATTAAATGGTGATTAGAAGGGGATGGGAATTAAATGGTGATAAGAAGTGGATGGTTAGAATGAGAAGGAAGTGGTGATTCTAATTGTTTTAAAACATCTCACATGCATCCAAGTGAGGTGATTTTCTCTCCTCCCCACCTCCCTCAACCTCACGCTCTCTCTCCCTTTCTTCTCTTTCTTTTCTTTCTTTTACTTCAGCCGATGTGGGAATGATTGGTGGTGCTTGTTTACAAATTTTGAAGGTAAAAAAAAGAAAGAAAGTAAATGACGTGAGCAACACAATTGGAATTCAGAATAAAAAATTGAAGTACATAACAAAAAAACTTTCCCACTTAAGATTGGAAAACTCATGTATTTCCGCATACATGAGTAAGATAAGATAGGAGGTTATCAACTTGCTAGATTTGGTTGTCCAAGCTTTGACCTTAACTACCCATTTTAAGTGTATAGGAGCATAAACAACAGGCTAATCACACATATTAGATCAACTCATAACACAAACAACTTAAAGTTTTAAGATAAACAACAGCCTATAATAATGTTAGCTATATTCATCAAATGTAACAATAAAAACTTAACCCATAATACGGTTGTACTAGGTTTGAGGGATTAGTCTCTAGAGTTGCACGTAGTGGATACCCAGTTTATATAATAAAAAAATGTAAATATAAAAACTTAACTCATAATTAAAGAGAAAAGAAGACTACATAATTAGAAAGTGAAACACGGACGTAAGTATCATGCAGAGTTTGATTTAAAACTAAACACCAATTTAAGTATGCTTCTAATACTTGTTGATGCGAAATTATCTAAATAAAGAATAAAATACCAATTTGGACATGTAAATTATGTTTTAGATTCTAAAGTACCCCAAAACACATGGCCTAGAATCACTGTCAACATAGCAATTTGGACATGAATTTTTTTCCATTAAACAAAATATTAAGGAATGAACATTGCGTATTCACTAGTGCAAAAAAGGCTTTTTGTATCGGTTGTTTTGCACTTTTAGTATCGGTTATCTGTCGATACTAATTCTACCGATACTAAATGTCACTTTTAGTATCGGTTATTTAAATAACCGATACTAAATGTCACTTTTAGTATCGGTTATTTAAATAACCGATACTAAATGTCTTTTCAACATTGTGTTTACTCTCTAAAAATAGACATTTAGTATCGGTTATTTAAAAACCGATACTAAATGTCACTTTTAGTATCGGTTATTTAAAAACCGATACTAAATGTCACTTTAACATTGTGTTTTTGTCTAAAAATGACATTTAGTATCGGTTTTTTAAATAACCGATACTAAAAGTGACATTTAGTATCGGTTATTTAAATAACCGATACTAAAAGTCTATTTTCTTAAAAAAAAAGGTTCTCAGTTCACATTTTACCACACACACTACATATAGTAGTGTGTGGTAAAATGTGAACTGAGAACCAAAACTAACATCAAACAACTAAAATTGAACATGAAATTCATAAAATGAGTCAATTAATCATTCATTCAAAAGCTTAGTGAACACTAAATAGGATATCCAACAAATCCATTTTATCTCTAAATCACAATTACCAAATTTGACAGAAAACAAAAACTCTGGCAAGTGCAAGTGAATTGTCAATTTACATGACATAGACACTATCAATGTGGTGAGGGGTTTACACTGTCAATTTACATGACATAGACACATCCTAAGAGTAATGTATACACCATCTCGTGAAGTATTTCCATGGATGACTTGCTGTAAGTCTTGCCTGTAGTCGTCAAACTACATACAGAGAGAACAGCAGAAGTCAAACAAATGACATAGGATACATCTATTGTTTTATGATAAAATAAACATTATTATTATTTGAAAAGCTCACAGTATGAGAAGTCAGAAAACCAAGGGAACCAAGGTTAAACGACACAATAGGGGGAACAACATCTCTGAATAGATTTGATGCATGCAATATGACACCATCTCCGCCCAAGCATGTAACGAAATCTACTTTCTCATGCAGATCACTGAATGAAAGGCATAACTTTATAAGGAAACAAAAATGCTCTCAAGTGGGTTAACAAAAATTTACAATTACAAACTCCGATTACAGTATCATGACTATAGAAGGTCCGAACAAATCCAAAACCTGGTATTCTAGCAAATGCATCATGCACATCATGTTCCACAATAACATTCATTTTCTCTTGGTGATGTAGAAAAGAAGCAACTGCAGATAAGACAGAAACTGGACTGAGAATGGCTGCAGTAAATTATTTAAGAGTCAATAGGCATTTTCTCAAACACCACATAAGCAATAAGCAATATGCATATCAAAATGAAAATCCTTTCAGGTTCCCTCCTTTTAAAAATCCAGACAAAATGAAGAGAAGGGGAATGTAGAAGAAGAAAAACCTCAATTGGAATCCAAACTAACTATCCTCAGAAACTCATCTCATAAAAACACAAACAATAAAAATTAGAGTTCAAGAAAATCGGAAATTTCGAATTACGATATAGGGTTTTCAATCAGATTCAGCAATTTCTATTACAGGTTTAATAAATTTTCCCAAACAAAAACAATTTCAGGAATTTGTAATACCAACCTGAAAAGATGAAGATAAACTTATGATCAAAGGGTGCTGTCATCAATCTCGACCAGTTTCGAGCGGTCTCTCCAAGACGAACAACTCAAATCATTAACTTTTATTAAAACAATAGCTTATCTTCAACTGAATAATGAAACTATTGGCGATGTTTTATATTCTTCAACTGAATAATGAATTTGTACATGTAGGCAGTTATGCACCTTGTAACAGAATGCTGAATCAGCTTGTAAATAACAAACTTACTTGCAGATGTAAGTACTGCTATTATCAAAGGGAATGGTACTTCTTTTGCTGTCATTGCAAAAAATTCTGCATCATGCATGGCCTTTTCCAAAACTTATCTGAAATTTGATTATGAGGCAACATGTCAATTTGTATTGTGCCACAAGGCAAGGAAGAAGTCAAGGTTACATATAGGAGATGGAAGAATATCTATGTCCACATTGGTAAGTGTATCTTCTGATCATCACCTCAAGGTAACTAATGACTATATAAATTTTGAGCTTTTTGTATCTTGATATCATTATGCTTCTACTAATTACTTCATTTCTTTTGTTACCACTTCGTTTTGGTGTGGTAAAGGAAGAAAAATGAATAACGTACTTGTTGCAAATACTTCAAGACAGATCACAAAAATATATACTTGTAAATAGATGCAAAGGATATAAGATTAAGAGAAGGTGGCACACTAAGCTAAATTTCAATTTTTAAAACCTGAGATGAATCCTTTAAATCCAAAAACGTGATTGCACCCACTTTCTCTAATTTTCTGAAGACTCAGGTAACAAAGTCCAACAACTCTAACTAATTAATTGAACAACTCTCTTGAAGGCTGTTTTAGGCATTTGTGGGAACCCTTTTCAAATGCAACGCAAATAGTTAGCATCTTTAAAACAATTCAAATCATTTTGATAACAATAAGTTCAATAAGTGTTTTCTTCACCAATTAATTAAACTTTCAAACACATATGGACATTTCAGACCCAAAAAGCAATGCTGCAGCCAAAGTGCAGAATAACAGATAAAAAAGATTAATTACAAACCAATTGACTAAAAGCAGGATCCTTAAAATATTGTTCAAGGACTCACAAGTAATAGTCTTCACTAACCTGAACTAAAAACCACGTAGGCTGAGGCTAAACTCATTTAAGAGTCAATAGGCCCAGTTAAGCAGGCCTTTCCATTTGACACCTTTGTCTGAATCCAATCTAAGCAATGATATTGCCTATATGTCGACGTACAGAGTACAGACACACCCATCAAAACACTCTACACAAGTAAAACAAAAAAGGCAAAAGAATAGGCAATATGCAAATGCAAAATAGCCATTTCAACAATGGAATATGCACTTTAGAGGAGAAGCAACCTGTGAAACAAGATTGCGCAATTGCCGTACTGCTTGAGAAGAACCATCCATATAATATAATGCACTGATAATCCCACACGTACATCCACCCGATTTAATTCAAGCTCTGTTAAATTTAAGACCTGAAGCAATTACATTCGTCATGAGGGAGAAACAATGTAATAAACATTTGATGAAAATCTCTGAATAAAACAAACAATAGCCTTTGCCTATTTGATTTAAACTTGATGAAATCAAGCAATACTATCAACGCATTGAAATATCTAAGGCATGAATACTTAAAATCAGTAATAGAATTTCTTTATAAAATTATGATCCCCATTTAAGAAGCTATTGAATGCGAGAATACAACAATTAGCAACAATTTTTAAAAACTTGTATTGTCCTTTTGACTGGAATATTATGCACACACTATTGCAACATCCTTACCAATAACTTGGAACATTAGATTTCACATGATAACAAGATTGTATTTTCTTCCAATAAACAATACCAATGTCATAAAGCATGTATCTGAAGTTCAGAACACACCTATTTGTGCTTACATACAAGTAAAAATGATGAAAAAACTAAAGTCATGGAGAGCTTGAGAATTGGAGTAACATTTAAGGGTTTTTATTCTAAAGTTAACCTTCACAACATTTCAATAATTATAAACACCAAGGTTCGGATGCTATTGAACATACATGCTATTGTCAGAATAAGAAATCTTTAGATGGAAGCAATGCAGAAATTTAGATGTAATAGTTTGTGTACCTCACGTAAGTCCCTGACTAGTTCACGTTGCAAGTTTTGCAATCTAGTCTCATTCAAAATTTGGTCCTGAGAAGCTCCATCTTTGACTCTTTTTACACCGCCCCTAGTATCGTATATGCAGCATAGCCTAACAAGCAACTTCAAGTAGCAGTCAATCGCATACGTACGGCCATCACAATCCCATTTAACGCAAGGCCGGCAAACTTCAACCACTTCCAAAGCAGGTTCAGTCCAGTTTAATGCACCATAACCAGTTCCATATGCCAAAGCTCCATTCCCTGTATTACACATACCATCAAATGCCAATTAAAATTTCAGCATGGTAGCATATTATAAACAAGGGAGATCCTGAAAGTGACAAAAAACTGACCAAGAAAACCGCACTAAAGATTGATACAAGTATTAATACAAACATACAATTCTTAAAGCATGATACATAAAAAGTCAACACTCACAAACCAGTACAAACTGTAAGGCATACAGCATATTTTTTATTGATGAGGCACACTACTTTAGAAAAAGAATATTCAGTGAATGCAACATACCAAGCCCTTTACATCCAATATTGTCGTGGTTGAAGTAATCCGTCTCTTTGACGCAATGGAGAATGCTGTAAATTTCTCTTGCAGAGCTCTCTCAAACTCCTGGACACGGTATTTTAAATATCGATCCATAGTTGTAATGCGCATCAAGTGGCTAGGATGAGCTTTCCCAAGCCTCTCAATGTAAACTGGCCTACCTTCCTTATCAACTCCATGATACCCTTGGGGGTAATACTGCAACACTTCTTCCAACTCTTCAAATTCAAAATCCTTCAAACATCAACATTTTATCAAACAGAATGTGTGCAATCATGTTATAAAAAGTCAAATAACATAAATAGTGGAATCAAAATACAAAAGTAAAATAAAAATAGAACAAACATATAACATACATCTTGAATCACAGCAACGAGAGAGAAGAGGAGAGATTATACCTCACCGCACCTCCGCTTCTTTGCTTCGCTCTCGGGGGAATTTCTAATCTCTGAAATAGAAAATAAAAACACCGCAAAAGAGATAACAAAACTGAGAATAAATGGAAATCAAAGAAAAAACCTAAATCAATTTGTTAAAATCAGCAAAAGAGGAAAAAACTAAAACCCTAAAGCATGAGATTGAGAGACAGAGAGAGAGAGATGGAGTGGCAGATCTGGGCCGTGATCGTGGTGAACGAAAGAAGGAGAAGGAGGCTCGTGAGTGAGGAAGACGAACGAGAACTTCAGAGAACTTCGTCTTCGTTTGTGAGAGTGAGAGATAGTCGGCGGTGAGAGTGAGGAAGGTGAGAGATCTTCGTGAGAGTGAGGAAGGTGAGAGATCTTCGTGAGAGTGAGGAATGGTGAGAGATAGTCGACGGTAGAGTGAGAGATAGTTGGCGGTGAGAGTGAGAGAGAGAGAGATCTTCGTGAGAGAGGAAGGGTGTCGTTCTATTTTAGAGAACTTCAGAGAGAAGGAGCGTATAGAAAAAATAAACAGGCCTTTAGTATCGGTTGTTAGGAAGCCCGATACTAAATGTCTTTGAAGAGAATGAAATAACGCGTTGACAAAAATTAAACGTCCATGTAAAGACTTTTAGTATCGGTTGTTTAAACAACCGATACTAAATGTAAGCGTGAAAATTGAAAACTTCCATTTAATTTCAAAATTGCCACCGCGTCTACATTTAGTATCGGTTGTTTAAACAACCGATACTAAATGGTGCTGTCTAAAGTCATTTTTGCACTAGTGATTTGAACATCTAAAATTTTTTCTGGACCCTTAAGTTCCCCAAAATACACTGCTAACATCGCACTTTACGTATTTAGTCACGAACTTATTATTTTTTACCAAACCGGTTATTTACAAAGAAACTTCTAGTATTCGAAGAGTTAAAAAAAATTCTGAATTCTAAAGGTCCCCCCAAAACACACTACATAACATTTCACGTTACACGTTCTACAAAATAATTTTATCCCCATCATGTACACCAAAACATAAAAGAAGAACATTGGGTGTGACAAAAACTCTGTTGGAAGGAGATAATCTCACAAGGCGACAAACAGAATACTGCGTGGTCACCAACTTCCCCGATGTAGATTAGTCGTTGGTAAAGCGATAAAAACTTCACACCACGGACGTTGTAACAAAAAAAAAGTAAAAAAAAAGACAAACTAAAAATAAAAGGCCAAGTGAACAAAAATTGGAAGTTGGAAACAAAAAAATTCCCTCCCAAATTGTGCAAGCAATGCCAAGTAATATAAAAACTTAACCTATAATTAAAGAAAAAAGAAGACAACATAATTAGAAAGTGAAACACGTACGTAGGTATCATGCAGAGTTTGTTTTAAAACTAAATACCAATTTAAGTATGCTTCGAATACTTGTTGGTGCGAAATTATCTAAATAAAGAAGAATATACCAATTTGGGCATGTAATTTTTTTTCTAGATTCTAAAGTACCCTAAAACACACAACCTAGAATCACATTTTATGTATTTTGTCATGAATATTTTTTCCACCAAGCAGATTATTGAGAGCGAACTTTGCGTATTTGAACATCTAAATTTTTACGGACCCTTAAGTTCCCCAAAATACATTGTCAACACGTATTTTGTCACAAACTTATTATTTTTATCAAACTAGGTTATTTACGAAGAAACGTCTATTATTTGAAGAGTTAAAAAAATTTGAATCCTAAAATACCCTAAAACACACCGCCTAACATTTCACGTTATGCGTTTCTTCTACAAAATAATTTTTGTCCCCATTAAGTACACCAAAACACACTCTTTAGCATCTCACTTTACTTATTTTCTTACGAAATTAAATCTTTTTTTAATCGAAAATTGTCATATTTAAACATGTCAATTTTTCGAGATTATAAAAACACTCTTAAAATATAAAAAGAAAAAAATACAAAACCTTAAAATATAAAAAAGAAGAACTCGTAGGTGCGACAAAACTCTGTTAGGAAATAATACACACAAACCGAAAGCCAAGTACTCGTGGCGGTCGGTTTCCCGGTGTAGATTAGTAAATCGATAAAGTTGATAAAAACTGCAGACACTAATAACACTAGTAAAAAAAAAGTAAAACAAAAAAAACTAAAAAAAACTAAAAAAACCAATTGAACAAAAAAAATTGGAAGTGGCACCAAAAAATTATTCCCGCACACATTGGCAAGCCTATGCCAAGCCGCATAAGGTATCATATACAACCACATGTTTCCTTGTTAAACAACAAAAAAGGACCACTTACAATTCAAAAAAAAAGGGGGGAGAAAGGGGGGGGGGGGGGGCACTTCCCATATGTCACATGTGACCAAACGACTGAAATTTAAAAATAAAAAAAAAATTGACCAAGAAATTTAAAACATTTGAATTTTATTTTTATTTTTTAAGCAACATTTGAATATTTATTTTGGACAAAATTTGAAAGTGTTTTTGGTTTACAAACCATTCGAACTTTTTCTATATTTAGTGCATAGTAAAATAAGACACGACAAAAGACAAATGGTATGAAAATCATATATTTTAATAATTCTACTTCAAAGACAACCAAATGGTCGTAGAATAGGATAGAATTATGCATTTTAATTTCAATTAGGTGAAATTACTTCATATATCTTTTTATCTTAATTTAAAAATTGAAGTTTGACACAAATTTGCCACGCCTAGTGCGAGGGAGGGAGAGAGAGGGAGAAATTATTTATCTTGGTTCACCACCTCTTGGTAAATACTTCCGGTCCCTTCAAACACTTGAAGAATTTCTCCACTACTTTTCACAACGTTTACGAAAAATCAAGAGTATCTCCTGCTAATCCGATTATACTTCAACTTATTAGAATGACTTGACCTCAAACCTCTAAGAAAACGGCACTGTTGGGCAGTTTACAAATCAATCAAATAAAAAATTTTGTTACACTGTCAACATGCAAGGTTTTTATCAATCAAAAAGCTTTACAAGAATATATATATATATATATATATATATATATATATATATATATATATATATATATATATATATATATATATATATATATATATATATATATATATATATATATCTTGTAAAGCTTTTTTATTAATAAAAAGCTTCACTTATAGAACTTTTGATGTCAAACTCTTTCCTAGTCGAGGTATTGGTCGGAAGTTTGAACTACTGATTCCTCCATTCTTCAAGCAATTTCGCCGAGGAGGGAATTTGTTCCTCGACTATGGGTTCTCTAACTTCTCCAAAGAGTGTTAGGATAGGTGAGAGGATCGTGCAGTTGGAATATCTATTGGCATAAAAAATAAAGGAAATGCGATAAAAAGATAAAAGTAAAGACTTTGGAAACGAATTTTGTATATTGACTGATTGTGCGTGTTCTTTTCAAATATAAAGTCTACCCATACATACATACATACATACATACATACATACATACATACATACATACATACATACATGAGTCTTCGTTGGCCACTACTACGAGCCTACAACTGCTCGCCCTTTGATCAACTAAGATCAACACATTCTATTACGCCTAAACCCTCGAAACTCGAAGACATGATCCACGACCTTACTAGCACAGATTATTGAGGTAAAACCTCTCTCTCTCTCCTACATCCACAACGTTCGTCTATTTTTGATCTTAACGGCTCCAATGCTTACTATCCACGTGCATTGAATACTTTTCCTTCAAGCAAGTCTTCTCATCTCAGCCAAAATCTTCCTCGACCATGCCACTTCCTTTTCCTTCAGCCATTGCACCCTTTGACCGAGTTCCCTCTACTCAGCATACTTTTCCATACACTTGATTAATTCCAAGCCCTTTGACTCACCTTTAAACCTCTGCGTTCGAGCTCTTCCATCAAAACCCTTTACTCGACAAGTCTTACTTTCACAGAGAACTTTCATCTTTGTGGCTCACCTCACCTGCTCTTGGCCACATCCTCCTCGGCCAATAACTTAGCACATTTTGGGTGTCAATAGTACCAAGAGAATGAATTATGGTTGTTGTGTACACTTTAGTAGGTTGAATATATTCATTGTGACCAATCATTAGGGTTTCTTCACTAGGGACAAAAACATTAAATGCATGGCACAAACGTTGTTTTCCGCGGCTTGCTTTACTTGTACCATAACAGTGGTGCAGTACTGAAAATACACTATGTACAAAACTGCTTTTCAAATATCCTCTATGAGATTATCTTAATAAGGTTTTGGAACTTTTTCTTCGAAACTACTTATTCTTCAGTCCTTTTGACACCTTGTACCATAACTTATGTTATTTAATGCAAATTAACTATTGTCATTTGGCGACCAAATATAATAGCATCGGAACCATCCTTCTGGGTACACCCAAACAACCAAATGGTTCTTCTCCTATAGGTTTCTTCTTTGAAACAGTTGCTTCTATCGAATAGATTATTTAGAGACTTGATGCTATTGGAATCGATAAAGAGGTAGACCATATGTGAACTCCTTGAGACACAAAAACGAAGGCCAGATGCTCTTAGACAAAGACTAGTCTCGAAAATAACCAGATGCTCCGTCTAGTTATGGTAAATAGAAGATGACATCATCAGAAGACCATTATGCTTTTGATTTTGATTCATCATTTCCTGTTTAAAATAAACACATATATGTTTGATACACTTAAACAAATCACTAAATAAAATTGTTCTTTTATACACTTAAACAAATCACTAAATAGGGATGGAGAGAATAAATGGAAATAGTTCCACCTTACTAAGCTAACCTACTTGCTATTCATGGGACTTATCCAGGAACTCCTCGAGATGTGAACACTAAGCCGAAATGGGCTAAAAATTAACCTTTTTGTTTGCAAGATCAATTTAGATTTAGGTTGAAAAATTCTTTACCAGCTAATATGATGAAACTTCCTTTCCCTATTTTCTTCACCCTAAATAAAACTCTGCAAATCTTGTCAATATCATCACACACCCCAGTAGGAATGATACAATATTACACTACATAATAACGGAGGACATAGAGGGTTGACTTTGTGAGGGTAACTCGTCCTACCAGGGAAAGGGTTTTAGCCTTCTAAGAACTACGTCTTTGGTTAACTCTATCCCTAAAAAAGTTGAAGGTATTCTTGTTAACTCTCATACGGAATATTTGAATCCCAAGGTACTTTCTAAGGTCAGTGGTACTTTGGAATCCCTTTGTCTCCCTGATATTCACCCTAAAAGTATACAACCCATTTTCTGAGAAGAAGATCCGAGTCTTGTCAAGGCTGGCTTTCTGGCCAGAGGGAACACATAAAGTATGAAGGACATGTTGGATCACTTCAGCTTGTTCCGCAGAAGCATCAACAAAAAGAAGAAGATCATCAACAAAAGCAAGGTGAGAGATAGGAGGGCATTTTCTAGTCAATTTGACAGGGAGTAGGTCTTAGCAATGATCTCTCCCTCTCTCTCTCTCTCAATCAAGTGGAAGAGACGTTCAAGGAATATGAAAAAAAAATAAGGTTCGACAAGATCACCTTTTCTAATGCCTCAAGTAGGAGACAAATCCTCAAGAGCTTCACCATTCCTGAGAAATTGCATGCCATAAGTAGAGATGCATTGCCAAATCAAGTTGATAAGAACATCAGGGAAACATATGTCTTGAAGGGTATCCTTAATAAAATTAAAATCTAGTTTATCAAAAGTATTTTCCAAGTCAATCTTGATAGCCTTCCACCCTTTAGAGCCTTTCTTATTTCTAATAGAGTGGAAAATCTCCCGAGCCAACATTCTATTGTCTTGACATAGGTGTTTGGGAACAAAAACACACTATTCCGAACTAATAAGCATATCATGATGGATTCTGATATGAGAAGAAATTATCTTAGTATGGTTTTGTAGGAAACATCATACAGACCTATAGGCCAAAACTGCTTCATAATGGTCACCACATCCAACTTGGAAATGAGAATGATAAAAGGCTTGTTAATTTCATCAACTGTCCAAGGCTCGGAGTAGATACTACGAATCATACAGCAGAAAGAAAGGCCAATAACGTGCCACTAGCTATTGAAGAAAATAGCTTGGAAGCCGTAGGTCCAGGGGTTTTAAAAGGCCCAAAAAATTTCACAGTTCTATATATCTCCTCATCTGAAAACTCCCTAGCAAGGGAATTCAAACAATCTTCTCCCAAACTAGGGATGGAATTCCTTAAGTGTGTGTTTGGATGACGCAATTTTTGAGGGTAATGTAATCTAAGAGTGTAATTCAAATGTTTCAAGACAAATTAACTTGTTTGGATAATAAAAATGGAGAATTCTCAAAATGAATGGATTTCATGAAATATTTTAATAAGACTAAGTTTAGGGAATTTGAAATACCACCTAAAAATGAAGAATTTGAAATTTCTCTCTTGCTAAAAATATTCTTTAAAAAATATTTTTTTTTTGCACAAATAATTTTTTCAAAGAAAATACTTTTTCAAGAATTCCAAATTGGTTCACTCTCTCTCTCTCTCATGTAAGGGTTGTGTTTTATTCACAGACATGTTTTTTTAATCGTTTTATATAGCAATGGAATGTTTGTTGAAAAATACTTATCATAAACTGGAATGGTAACTTGGTTCAGTTGGACTAGTATTTTTTCTCAGTCAGGTGGTATGTTATTTTATATTTACTTTATTTAGCAACCAGTTAAATATTTTAATGACAAAAAAAAACTAGTTAAATATTTCGTTCTATCAAATACCTATAACTTATTGTAACAAAAAAAACCTATCACATATGATTCAATAAGTTTTTTGTAGTTTTTTAATTTGTTAATTTAATGATTTAAATCGATCAAAAAAAATTTGTGCAGGGGGTACTCTTTACCAATAAGAAAAAGATGAATGTCGCTGGTAGGTCTAATGGATCCGTAAGGCTTTAGCAAGTCTGGTGGTTGGCATGTTTATCAGGTCTATCGAGCTCGTCATTTGGTGGGTTTGGCTCATAGATTGTTGAACTCGCATGTCCAAAATTAAGAATTTTAAAAAATATTAAACAATTGAAGAATTTTAATTTCTCCATCTAAACAAGGAATTTTAAGAATGAATAATTTTAAAAGTTCTATCCAAACAAAGAATTTTACAAATGAAAGCAATTCAATTGAAGAAATTGAATAGCATAGAATTTCAAATTCGCTAGAAATTTGGATTACTCCATCCAAACACTCCCTAAGGGAAAAGGAATCAGGAAATCATTTGCAGAAAAAAGCTCTTTGTAATAACTAATTGTTCAAGTTCACTAGGGTTTTCAATCCAAATTCCGGCTTCATTTTGGAGAGAAGATATATTGTTTCTCCTTCTACAAATGGTGGTGATCGATCCCATGAAAATAGCGGGTGTTTATAACCCCATATTCAAGAAACTTTGCTCTAGATTTTTGATACCACAAAATTCCCTCCTGGGTAAGAACTTCTTCATAATTTTGAGAGTTTTCTGTCAAGTTGTTCTAGTTCCAAACCCATGGTCTTCTTTTTCTTCAAGATATGGCCAAAACTACTTTTGTTCCAATCCTTACGAGCAATTTGGACATCCATTATTTCTTGAGGAAAATGAGAAGTAGTGGGCCCTCAAGAATCTCTAATGATCCTACCAAAATCATTAAGAGTAAGCCAAGCCGCTTCAAAGTGATAAGGTATTCTATGCCTATTATGTATTGGGTGAGCCTCAAATTTCATCAATAGAGATCTTCGAACCCGATTTGTAAAAATGTAAATGATGCCTTCAACCTCATTAAATCTAATTCTCTAACTGAGATTGATTAGCATACAGTCATGTCGTTTCTTGGTACCATGTCTCTCTCTCTCTCTCTCTCAAGGGGTCATCAACATATCCAGCATCAATTAATTCACATTGGTTAATGACATTAATTATGCCCTGCTCTATTCTCAAGGGGTTAATTAGGGGAGGACCTCTCCTATCCTAGGCCAGAGTAATACCATTAAGGTATCCAATTATGGTCCAAGGACTAGCAGGCCGTGAGGAACCCCAAGAGAGTTGTCCCTAGCTTGAACAGACGTATATATATATATATATATATATATATATATATATATATATATATATATATATATATATATATATATATATATAAGTTATGAAGAGGCACTGAGGATCTGTTCATTCCATGTTGTAGAGTCCCAAAAGCAACACATTCCTCCAGATTGGGCCAAAGCATCCACAATGTAGGAGCTATCAAGACCACATTTATTGGCAATTCTATTGGAAGTAGAACCACTAGTGTGATTTTCAACCAAGATAATAATAGAACAAGAATAATCACTTATGGTGTCTCTCATAAGGCCAGAGAAACCTATGCACTACAAGAAAACTCGTTTTTAGCCACCAAAATTTGCCACGGAGCATAGTTCGGTCGCTAATTTGCGACGGAATATTGGCTGGTCGCTAATATGGGACGAAATATGAGTAGTTCATTATGTTACACGTATTTTTGCCACGGAATATAGACCGGTCGCTACTTTGCGACGGGTATATTGGTGGCAAATCCGTCGGAAACGGATGTATCTTCACTTAACCCTTGATAGCTCATACGATTCATTCGTATGTTTCCCTAACTCTTCTCTCAATACGCCTTCTCTCTTCTCACTCTCTCAACCGCTCCCACTCTCACTCTCAGCCGCTCCCACTCTCACTCTCAGCCATCACTCTCACTCTCCTCCCTCACCACCACACTCACTATTGTTGTCGTCCCGACCTTCTCATCTCCTGTCACCGTCGTTCTTCTGCGGCCTGCGATAACGGCCAGGCGGTTCATTCCCTCACGATCCACAACAATGCAAACATCCATTGTTCTCCTTTTCTCGAGTCACCTCTCGCCTCTCTCTCTTCTTATTAAAGGGTAAGTGGTTTTCTTCTATTTGATTGAAAATCCCCATTTTTTATTGATTCAAAACCCTAACCTCACCTATGTTTGAATACTCTGTCATTCAAACCCTAATCCCTGCTTAGTCTATGCTCTTCTAAATCTGGTCCTCTGATGATGTTTCCATATTGTTGCATTTGTCATGAATTAAGATCCAAACATCCAATTTGTTTTATTTCCATTTTTCAGGTAAAATGATACTTTGAAATTTTAGTCATTTCATCAAAGTACGAGGTAAAGTTTCCACCTTTGTCTTTGATTTTATTAGTTTGTTACCTTTCCTTCAATCTTTGCGCAAGTTCCCAAAAGGGTCGAAGGTTGGTGGGTACCCGATTCAATTATTTTTTTGTTGCATTTATCTTTCGATTCTCATTGCATGCATTAAAGTAGAAAAATTAATAGCCAATTGAATTGTTGGTTAAGAGGATAACGTGATAAATGGTCTATGATGGTGATGATGATCTTTAGTTGAATGCGGACGTTGCGGCCGCGATTGCGGCGGTGCGTTGCGTAGCGAAGGTCGGCCGCCACGCTAAGCACCGGTGTGTGGCAGTTCAGGGTTGCGGAAGGTGCGGCGCTATTGCGGAGTCGTGGGTGGGTCGATAAGCGGGTCGATCCGCAATTGTAGCGGAGAAGATGCATTTTTAGGGTTTTTCGAAAAACAACGCATCCTTTGTTATGTGTCTTTCCTTCATTTCTTTGCATTATGTGTGTTAAGAGATATATGAATATTCTAGGTATGCATCCACGTGTATTGGTTGATGGTTTTGAAATTGCAAAAAGAGCAACTCTGCAATTTCTTGAGAAGTTTAAGACTCCCGTTGTGATGGGTGATGAGCACGATAAAGAGATTCTTAAGATGGTAGCAAGAACAACCACGAGAACAAAGGTAAGCGTATTTTATTTTAGTTGACATTTGATCAATATTGGTATTATGGATAAAATGAATAACTTGGCAACATGATTTTTCGTTGGGCACAATATTCTTATTGTGTATTACTTTCTCATTTGCAGTTGTATGAGGCACTTGCGATCAATTAAGCGATATAATTGTTAATGCGGTGAGTGCATACTGAGGTGTTTATGTTTATTTTGAATCCTTGTCAATATGTAAATTTGGCATGTGACTATTTTATCATTTGAATTAGGAGATTATGGTTTTTGTTGGATCTTTTACAACAGATCTTTATTAAATTATGGTTTTGCTATGATAGGTTTTATGCATTCGAAAGCCCGAGGAAGCAATTGACCTGTTTATGGTGGAGATTATGCACATGCGACACAAGTTTGATGTTGACACGCGCTTGGTATGTTTTAGCCACTTTTCTGCTTATGAGTAGGCAGTGTTCAATATCTGCAATCTACAATAGCACAAATAGCAACCCATATTTAACTACAGTTTTCCCCTTTGTCTTACTTTGTTTTAAAATATAGACTTTATAGTGCACTTTATAAGCTGGGTTTGCCAGGGCATTTTACCAAACTACAATCTTGCAATCAATCGGCTCATCCATTTTTTCCCTCTAGGTTGAGGGTCTTGTCCTTGATCATGGTTCTCGGCACCCCGACATGAAGCGACGGGCAGAGAACTGCTATATCTTGACATGCAATGTATCTTTAGAGTATGAAAAGAGGTAATCTTTCAATATCTTCCAATTTGAATTTTTGGTGTGTGTCACAGTTGAATGGAAATGATTTTTGAGTTAAAGACACTATCATACTTAATTCCTTGGTGAACGGACACAAGTAAGTCTATAGATCAGGGGGTATTGTTGAAATTAATGCATGAAATGTTTAATTATCCTCACTCGATTTAATACAAATATCCAAAAACTATGAATTATTAATGTTGTGGTTCTGGTATTTGCCACATGTTGCTAGCTTTGCTCGAACTGGTAGGCATTGTGGTTTTGTTGTTTATTTTCTTCAGACACATTATTGTTGTGCATGGAAATGCCTATGGTCACATGAAATGTTCTCATCAGTATAGAATTTATGTTTATTTTGCATTAATAAGAAAGGAAACTCAAGCATTCTTGCACTAACACTAGGTGAAAAATGTGTGTAACCTCACTTAAAAATGTTTTTCCCATTGATATGAATTTTATGTTTACACTTTCTCAAACTTATTTTTAGTATGCAGACTTGAGAACTCCATTTCTTTAGTTTTCATTATCTTTGGTGTAGTTAACCTAGTGGAAAAACCCTTTGCTTTATTACTCTAACAAAACCAAATTTTGTCCTTTCGGTGAAGTAAATTCAGCTTCTTCTTCTGTGAATGCGGAGCAGAGAGAGGCTATGGTTGTATTTGAAAGGCGTCGGAGTTGATGAAAAAGTCAAAAAAATCATTGAGTTAAAGAAAAGGTAAAAATACTTGCTCGTATGTGTTGATTACGTGACTACTTGATTTTTAGATGTTACTTTGCGGTCTTTGTTCTATCTTTGTGTTGCAAAAATAGTATCTTTATCTCACTACTCTTGTCTACATGCCTTCATAATTGGCAATGGATGCTTTGTTAATTACTTAATTCTCGTTTTGGTTCCCCATTGTTTGCTCTCGGGTTTTTTCTCATTGAAAAGGAACATGTTCACGTAGTATAGGAAGGTACACCATCTTTATTGTTATAACATTGACGTGCTTTCATCCATTATATGATGTAAATGTCAAGTTTGTTTGTGGAGTATGGTGCAGCAAATCTATTGTTGTAATGTTCATGGCCAAGTTTTGCCAATCTTTGAGGGAAAATATTGTTAGAAAATATTGAAAGCAGTATATACTAGAGAAGTAAGTGTAAGTAAATGAGATATACTGATTCTCCGTGTTTTCATTCATTAGTACTCTAGCTGATTTAGTTTATTTTGTGGACTAAAAACAGGGGAGTCCAGCTTGAATGTTGTTGCAATCAAGGCTAGTGTACACCTTCCTTCGATCACCGGATGCTTGTCCGAACCATCTTGCTCGGTAGTAACCACTTACTGAACATCCAAAATAAACTTGGCTATTTATATGTGTCTGAAATAATTCTGCCCATGTCCACTTTAAATCTCCACTGATAAAATAGATGAAAGCCATATATATGAAATGGGTTTTTTGAATCCTCCTGAAAAGAGTTTGGGTATTAAAGTGTAGAATTTTAAAACCCAAGTATTTTTTGTTCCCTTGAAAGACTTGGTGTTAGAATACTAAAACTATTAATCTACACATGACGAGGATTGATCTACTTGCCATCTATATAGGCAATGGCTTGTAAGCATATTTGTGCATATATATCATATAGGTGTGAGAATCGAGAATGTGTTTGGGACATTTTTCATTTCCACAAGTAGCCTATGGTGCCTGACCATCTAAAGTAGTTCTCCAAGTTCATTTGTGACATTGAATTACCTTTAACCAATTTTTTTTTTTTTGCAATTTCTGGTTAATATGTTATCGCAGATGCTTTTTCATGTTCGATTCAAGTAAATGGTATTACATAAATAATAATATAAATGCAAGCTTTTTTTCGATTGCGGGTTTTCAACAGAGGTAATGTACCAGCCCTGCACAAGCTACTTTCCCATACATATTTCTTTGTCGCCAAGTTCTTACAGTATTAACATTACTTGAATGTAATGACTTTTAGTTTCTTAATAAGCGAAACTTAAGTGAGTACTTCTATACTCAACAATCCCTAATTTTTTTCTCCATATATGTAGCACGGAAACTTTGATCTTGTGGGAACTATTGTGTATGAGATAGATGAGCAACCATACCAAAGCACCTATAATGGCACTATTGAAGTTGTTGAATCTGGTAATTTTTCAGTGTGGAATCTCTTTTCTTGTTGCTCAGGAGCTTCCCTCGTTGTCCTCTTGGGGCTATGGATTGAGTCAAATTCAAAACCTATCTAAGGTAGTATTGTCTTTTTCTCGCACAAGCCACTTGTTTCCTTCCTCTTTCAGTAATCATCTCATATCCGCTCATGAATATTTGCACAGAGAAAACAAAGAGGCTCCAAAAGTTGAAGTTGGGACTAGGTCTCTGAGATGCTTCAACCGACGAATGGCTTGAGGTCTGTTCTTATGCTAAATTCTATCTCTTAACTTATTGGATGTTATGTTGTCCTTCGAAACTTCTTTCTTTGGCCGAGGCTTGCATTTGCTCGGTCTCGGTCGAACAAGTCAAAGAAGAAAAAGTAGATAAATATGTATCCTCAAGTTCAGCCACACATACTAGATATACCAAGGGTTATAGAATCCGTAACACATAATGTTTCTGATTATGAGAGAGCACGTGGAAATGGTTCTGGAGTTTTGGCTGAATGAATGACCCTACCATTCTGTTGTAGCTTAAAAAAGAATTTTCACTTTTTTTCCCCTTCTTTCCAATGAAGTTGTGTTTTTTCTAAGTTAGCCTTATAATTTGTATTTGATAATGGGTTGATTTTGTTTGTTCATATGAACATGATGCAGTGGAAATAGTAGTATAATTCATTTTCAGTTAGCAGTAAAGTAAATTACTCTTTTTTCTTATGTTTGAAGATTTTAATTTTTTTTTATTTTTGCCACGGATTTGCCACGGATTTGTGATGAAATTTGCGACGACTTTGCCACGGATATTTGCGACGGATTTGCGACGGAAACATTTGCCACGGAAATTCCGTGGCAAACGATTTGCGACGAGCGTTTTTGCCACCAATTTTTGTCCGTGGCAAATCCGTGGCAAATGTTGTTTTGCCACGGAAATTTGTGCATTTGCCACGGAAATGTCCGTGGCAAATCAGCGATTTTCTTGTAGTGATGCTTGTAGTGACCCTGCAACTCCAACAAATAACATTCATTGACATGATTTTGGAATTTGGGGTTCCGTAAACCTTGATACTTCCATAGGAATTGCAGATGAACTGGAATCACCACTCCCCCCCCCCCCAACACTAATGTTTTGCATACCCTTCCCCTATTGGTAGTATTACCGTCAACTTTCTTAAGGGCAACTCTCTCTATAAAAGGATTCTCAAGCTAGAGGATACTTCTCTTTATAGCTTCATCCATATTACGCATGCATGTGATCAAGCACCATCTCTTCCTTCTCCTTATCTTTTTGTTTTTTCTCAGCCAGCGAATCACACTGGGCAATACTAGAAGAGGCAATGTTCTCCTTGTTTGTGTTAAACACAATAGGCTTGTTGGGTTTCCACACATTTCGCTAATCCTTTGGGGACAATTTTATTCTTGACAATGGGTTTAGCAACAAAGAATTTTTGAGGAGGAATTACTTTTTTTCCTTTTTGGTGTTTTTTAACATCAGAAAGTTTTAACGAGCATTCTTTCCTTTTATTAGTCGAAAAAACAAAACAGAGTCTTTTTGAGGAGTCTTGGGCACATTCTGTTTATTTTCCTAGCTAAAGGATTATGGACCCTCTCCACAGGATGTTTATTTTCTACTTTCTTCACCTAACCATATTCTACATTTTCGTCCACAGTTGTTGAATCACTTTCAACAATAGAATCATTATTACGCACCTCAAACCTAGATACGTCAGCACAATTATATGCATGCCTGAACTTACCTTCTGATTCATTAGAGTTTTTCCTTGTCTGTACAAATTTTGGCTTTTGGGTAGGTTTTATTGTGCTTTTCTTGTGAACATTCCAAGCCCTAAAACCAGAATCATGTTGCAGAATTTCAGTGGCCTGCAACTCATTTGTATCCTTAGTAGCATCATTTCCAATCGCCATATCCTCCACCATAGTGTCATTTCCAATTTCTTTGTTATCTGTCACTATTTCTTGATTAGCTTTCCTATTTTCATCTTGCCCAAGAAATTTCCTACACTGATCCTTCTTAAGGCCATACTTGCCACACCTAAAGTAAATGTCATGGAGCCCTTCATATTCGAAGAAAATTTTCTCCCTCTTATGACAATACATAAAGGAAGCTGTTTTTTAAGGTCTATCTCCACACAAATTTAAGCAAAACGACCTCTATCATGTAAAGAGGTAAGTTTAATTATCAACCTTTAACATTATTCCAATAGAAGAGCCTATTCTTCTCAAGAAGTTATCATTACAGAGCTACAAAGGTAGGCAAGGGATACAAATCCAAACAACAATTTTGTGAGACATGGTAGTTGAAAGAGAGAAAAGACGGCCCGACCTCTTAACAATGAGATAATGGTCTACAATCTTCCAAGGGCCCTAAAAAGGAGCATGCTTATAATCCTCTTGAGAGGAAAGCCTGACCATAAAGTATCGCTCAACAAGATTGGTTATTTTTAGGGTTCCATTTTTCTTCCATTCATGATTCAGTTTATTCCAGTAGCTTGAAACTGGTTCTCTTTCCAAGAACCTTGACAATGAGTGTATTTCTCCAAGGTTTTGACCAAGTGTCAAGTTCCTCATCAATAAAGGTGATTTCAGGTCCTAAAACAAATGGCTTCAATTCAGGGTTGACCTCCATGCTTTCTTCACGGTACCATTTTCTTTTAGGTAGTTCCTCCTCCTCCTCTACCCCCCATAGTTCATCACCGTTGCTACTATCTCCAAAGGCATTGAAAATCCTATCTTTAAAGTCTTTGGAGATCCATTTTCTTCCATAGCTTCATCACAAATGAGGCCTTCGTGACTAGTATAAGAAGCTTCATTACTCTTGATTTTCTTTTTACACCTTTGCATAATATCTTCCTCTTCACCTGATGGAAGAGTGGTTCTCTTGTGCTGTGTGACAACTCTTCTAGCTAGAGAACATTTTGCTCTACTTTTTTAATGAGTTTTCTCTATCAGTCTCACTAAAATAGTGAGACCATAGGTGGATCTACCCTCTATCGAGGGGGGGGGGGGTCAGCGCACATCCTCAAAAATTAAAATTAAACCTACTCACTTTATTAACTGAATTTTTGCACACAGTGAAAAATAATTTGCACCAAAACACCTAATTTTACACTCAACCCACACTCACGTAACCACTCAAATTCCTCTCTCTCTCTCTCTCTCTCTCTCTCAAATTCCACTCAAATTTAGAGATGCAAGATTTTTTAAAAAAATAACCCCCGACCAATGAGTGAAAACCAGTGTGAATTTCATCCCTATTAGAATCAAAAAGTGATTTGGAAAACTCTGTTTTCATTTATTGATGATCTGAAACTTTACAAGATTATTTGTAGACTGATTGAATCTAAAAACTATCCTAACAGAAATGTAGATCAATCGGTTATACACACAGCAGAATCAGTTAATTTCTACAACTGAATTACAACTAATTTTACAAAGAGGAAAAGTATAACCCTAGATCTAGAACTGAGTAAAGTTAATACAGTGAAGTTTTGCTTTACTCTTTTGAGTTGTGTGTGTTGTCAGTTGAAGGCCTTGTGTCATTCTAAGCTGCAGTTTCAATCTCCTTATCTAGCAGTGAGTGTGATGCTGAGTTGTCTTTGACTTTGACTAAACTGTTTGACTTGGAGTGGTTTGAATGGTCAATAATGACCTTCTCTAATAGCCCCCCAGCAAGCTCAGTAGTTGGCACAACTTTGAGTTTGGATCTTAAGTGCAGAAACGAAGAGGTACCCAAGGCCTTTGTTAGTATATCATCAACCTGTGATGTTGTAGGAATATGTTGAACCTGAAGAGTCTTGGCAGCTATCTTTTCGCGTAAAAAATGAATATCAAGCTCAATATGCTTGGTTCTTGCATGTAGAATTGGGTTGTGAGCCAGAACTACAGTTGACAGATTATCACAATACAGAGTAGGTGTTTGAAATGGAACTCTGAGTTCAGATAATAATGATTGGATCCATAATAATTCTGATGTTGCTTGTGCCATGCCCATATGTGCAACTAAAGTATGTTTCTTTGCAGTCCATGCCACAAGATTGGGCCCAGAGTAAACACAGAGCCCAGAGGTAGATCTTCTATCATCAGGGTCACTGGCCCAGTCACTATCACTGTACACACTTAGAGAAAATTTAGTTTCAACTGAAGAAGGTTGTAATTAAATGCCATGAGTTGTTGTATCAGCCAGATATCTGATAACCCTCTTAGCAGCTACCCAATGAGTGTTAAGGGGTGAAGACAAGAATTGACACAATTTATTGACTGCAAATGCAATTTCTGGTCGAGTAAGGGTTACATACTGTAATACCCCTACTATTGACCTATATTTGTGAGGATCCTGCATAACATCAGAACCCTTTTTACTTAGTTTTATGGCAGATAGAATAGGTGTGGCCAGTCCTTTACATTCCTGCATATTAGCTCTCTGCATGAGGTCCTTGATATACTTAGTTTGTGTCATGATTAGAGAACCAGTAGGTGTTTTCTGAACTTCAATCCCTAGAAAATAATCTGGGGTACCAAGATCTTTGAGAGCAAACGAATGATTGAGTGTGGTGACTAGATCAGATATCAATTTAGTAGAGGAGCCAATGATGATTATATCATCCACATAAACTAAGGCATAGAGAGTGACACCATAATCTGACCAATTGTTGGGTAAGTCTTTCATACCAAGCCCTAGTTGCTTGCTTTAGACCATTTATAAGGCTCTATTGAGTTTGCGCACTAAGGAGGGATCATTGGACTCAAAACCCGGGGGTTGTTGCATATAAATTTCCTTATGTAGATAACCATTGATGAAAGCATTGTTTACATCAATTTGTTGCATAGACCAATTGTAAGTGAGGGCAAGGGTGAAGATGATTCTAATGGTGGTAGGCTTGGCTACAGGGGAAAAGGTTTCTGTGAAATCTTTACCTTCAATTTGGTGAAAACCTTTGGCAACTAAGCATGCCTTATATTTGTTAAGAGACCCATCAGCATTTTCTTTGATCCTATATACCCATTTGCAGCCTATGGCTTTTCTATGGGAAGGAAGAGGAGTAAGAGTTCAGGTATTATTGTTGGTGAGGGCATCATATTCGGCCTGCATAGCAGCACGCCACTGAGGGTTGATTAAGGCCTGTTTGACAGTTGTTTGTTCAGTGATAGCAAGAAGGACTTAAGGTTTAGAGTGGCCAGTTTTGGCTCTTATCAACATAGGGTGAGTGGAGGTAGTTATGTTGGTGGGAGCCTGAGGTGGTGGAGAGGGAGGTATATCAGCCTGAGAAGTGTTTGTGTCAATTGGTTGAGGTGAGGATGGTGTTTGTTGTATGGCAGGAGATAGTGTATCATTGTTTGGTGGAGGGGGATCAGTAGGAAGTGTTGGTGGTGAGGATGAGATAGGTGTGGAGTTAGTGGTATAGGAAGGCATAGAGATGAAGTGGTGACAGGTGTTGGGTGAGTAGCAGGCATGGGGGAAATAGGGGAGGATATGCATGGTAGTTTAGTTTCATCAAAAATGAGATCTTTGGTGATGTATATTCTGCAACTAGGACTTAAGCACTTGTAGCCTTTGTGTTGGGGAGAGGGACCCAAGTTCACACACTCCTCACTCCTAAAATGTAGTTTATGCTTATTATATGGTCTAAGAAATGGGTAAACACTACAGCAATATTCTAAGGTGACTATAGGTGGGTAATTCATTGTACAGAACCTGATGACTGAGGTGGGTGGGTTGTGAGCACTAGTAGGTAAGATATTAATCAATTGCACAGCAGACGCAAAAACATGATCCCAAAAATCAACAGGTATAGATGCATATGCAAGTAAAGACAATCCCATTTCTACAATTTGCCTATGCTTTCTTTCTATAGTGCCATTTTGGTGGGAAGTGTAAGGACAAGTTAATCTATGTGTGATACCTAGATTTGCCAAATGTTGAGTGAAGGGAAGAAATTCACCCCAAAGTCAGATTGGACTGACTTGATAGTAGTGTTGAATTGTGTGGAAATCTTAGCATTGAATTATGTGAAAACAGTAATAGCATCAGATTTATTTTGTAGAAAGTAAATCCAGGTATATTTTGTCAATGTATCAACAAATGTAATGTAGTAATTGAAACCAGTTTTAGAAGGTGAGGGAGAAGGTCCCCATAAGTCAGTATGAACAAGTTCAAAAGGTTTAGTGTAAGTAGTAGTAGAAGATGGTGCAGGCAGTTTATGAGATTTACCAAGGCAACAACCTTTACACACAAAATTTGTACATTTATTAGGAATAGAAATGTTACACAATTTGAGAATGGTATTAACATTGTTTACATGAGTGTGGCCAAGCCTAGAATGCCACAATTCAAACAAAGAATCTGAACCTAAGGTTTTGTGTGTGTAAACAGATTGTGTAACCTGATTGACAGTAGGATTAGTAGGTCTTTGAGACAGTTTATTGTGAGAATGCACTGCTGCTTTTGAGGAACGGAGTTTGAAAGCATACAGACCATCTTTCTCTTCAAAACCTTTTAGTAAAACTTGTTTAGTGACCTGGGATTTAACAAAACAATATTTGTGGTGAAATTCAAAGAAGACATTATTGTCTTTGGCAAATCTAGATACAGACAATAGATTCTTTTTAATGTGTGGCACATGAAGCAATTTATGCATATGCAAAAGCACTTTGGGATTGAAATGAGATGCAACAGTGGCTGTACCCGTGTAAGGTGTGCTAAAATCTAAGTGCTCACTAAAGGGAGTTACATGGTGTGACGCACCTGTGTCTCCACGCCACTGTTCATAGACCTGTTTTCATTGATTGATGATCTGAAACTTTACAAGAGTATTTATAGACTGATTGAATCTAAAAACTATCTTAACAGAAATGTAGATCAATCAGTTATACACACAGCAGAATCAGTTAATTTCTACAACTGAATTACAACTAATTTTACAAAGAGGAAAAGTAAAACCCTAGATCTAGAAATGAGTAAAGTTAATACAGTGAAGTTTTGCTTTACTCTTTTGAGTTGTGTGCATTGTCAGTTGAAGGCCTTGTGTCGTTCTCAACTGCAATTTCAATCTCCTTAGCTGGCAGTGAGTGTGATGCTGAGTTGTCTTTGACTTTGACTAAACTGTTTGACTTGGAGTGGTGTGAATGGTCAATAATGACCTTCTCTAATAATCCCATCATCAAAAAAAAAGTTTTAGACTAATTGTTGCTGACTAAGTTTTAGAGTCTTTATGGAGTAGTCAATGGGGGACTTCTACTTTAATTTTGATATATGACAATCAAAAATACAACTTTTAGTTTTTATTACTAGCTGTAATGAAGATAAAAATGTACATTCAGTTCTGCATTATGACTTTCCAACTATTAGAAATTAAACAATTTCACTCACTCTGCTAATTGCCAATTTTGGTAGGACCTCGATGTATTTGGCTATTTGCAATTTCTTATGCACAGAAAATCCCAGTACTACAGACACATATAAATGGATGGTCTGGCAGCTTGACATAGTATGAATCAGGATCCGTCATTGTCAAGTGGTCCCTGTATCAATAAGATCAGACCACTTGTTACATATGCTTAGCATGACTAGTTCACTAGTTCACTAGTTCATTAGAAAAATAATTTAAGAAGCTACAATACATGTACACTGAAATATAGTTGAATATGATGCGGTCACCTAAGATTTCCCAGCTCACCCAAAAAAAAAAAAAAACCAAGAGTTCCCAGAATAAAGGAGTCAAATTAGGGGCACTGAATATTATGGATCATCCCTTCTGAATTCTTTTAAGAGCTTAATTGCGGCATTCATAACAATATACTATAATATAATATGTAACATAACAGCAAACATCAAATCTAGACATGAAAACGAAATTCGAACCTATGAGTATCCACACGGCCCTTCTCGAGTTTGACGGGGAAAATCCGTTTTGACCAGAGACGGAGTGGGATTCAGAGATGTCGTTACCCGCCCCGCGTTGCCCTGAAGCCGCTCGACAAAACATTAATTAACTATTTTATTTTTTGCATATACACTCATTCATTTTGTTTCATAAATTTTGTTTATTTTTAATCATTATCTATTTTCAATAGAAAAATCTATTTTAATACCTTTAACTTTATTTTATCATTGTATAGTAATTATGATTTTATTCTAATAATTACAATAAATATATATTTTTTATTTTTCCCATAAACTTGTAGTGGAAACAGGTACCGCAGGAACCTGTCACCGTTTAGGACGGGGATATATAGGGGATGCAAAAGCCGACCTAGAATCACATATTTTTTATTTTTCCCATAAACTTTTTGGTATAAACCGAGTGTTATACCCCAATTTTGTCCGAGTTCTTATATCATTGTAATATTTTTTATTTTATTTTATTAAGTAGTGTATGTGCAACAAACGTTTCTATGTACTCAAGTAAAAGATAAGTAGTTTGTGCATATCAACCACAATTAATATAAAGATGCATGATTTGATTCTTGGTCAATCATCCCACATGTTATTTTCTTTTGACCCTCTTTGAGTAATTGAAAAAGCAAGTGAAGCAAATCATAAGAGCTTACAAAATAAGAACAAAAAGATGAAATACCCAAATCTGCAGCTCTATTGCGAAGGCAAGTTCTCTCTCCTCGGACCTCTTTTCGATGATCCGAACGGTGAAAGTGGAGATATATGTCTCACGAACCTACTGCCAAAAAATGAAGACGAGCCGACGGTTAACGAATCCGGAATCGCACTTTTACGATGAGAGGTTTGAGAAAAACGGACCAAAAGCTGCAGCTATTGCGAAGGCAATTTCTCTCTCATAAGACCTCTTTTCAACGATCCGAACAGTGAAAGCGTAGATATATGTCTCACGAACTCATGTCAAAAAAAGAAAGACAATCCAACGGTTAACGAATCCGAATCGCAATTTTACGGATGAGTTTGAGAAAAGCGGGAATTGTGTTTTAAAGGGAATTGCTTTTCTACCTTGTTTTAGTCCCACATTGCTCACAAGAAACAAGAGCTCCTAGCAATTGGATATAAAAGGGGTTGAGAGGTGAAGATTAGAGGGGGATCATTGGCGGGTTAAGTGATCTTTTTGGGTCAAAGCGTTCGCGGCTCATTTCACTAAAAAACCGTCTTTGATCATTTGGACGTTTTGAGTCGGCTTTTCGATTCTCAAAGTGGTTCATGCGGTCTTGGGGTCAAAATGGACCAGATAGGAGTCCGGTTCGTGATTGACCTGGTCAGATTGCTCAGTCCGGTTCGGCACTCGTCGAGTCTAAGTTAGTTTTGTATTTATTTGTTTATTTTTATGTACATATTTATTTATCATTTATTTATAATATAATCTATTTATTTATTTATTTATTTGTTTATTGTTTATTTATATATCTATTCATATTTATTTATGTATATAGTTATTTATTTATTTATTTTAGCCTAGTCTTTATTAATTATCAGTTTTTGTCTTTTTTATGCACAAATTAGTTTATTTCTTCAAAAATCAAATAAAAGACTAAGTCGGTTGTACAACCGGGTTAGTTATCATCCTAGGACCAATGAAGTACATGCTGATTCAAGTAATCCTAAAAATTTATAAGTAAATAAATAAATCACTTTTCCTAAAAATAGGGGACTAAGTCGGTTGTACAACCGGGTTAGTCAGCGTTCTAGAACTAATGAGCTGTACAGTTCAGGAGTTCTAGAATACCTATTCTAAAACCAACTCACCTCACATCAAACAAACATCTTTCAAAAAACCTCAAAAATACTTTCAAAAAGTAGGGGACTAAGTCGGTTGTACAATCGGGTTAGTCGTCGTCTGAGAATCGATGGTACATGCAGTTCAATGAGTCCTAGGACCCCTACACTAAAAAACACCAACCAACAAACCTTTTTCAGGAAGAACTACGTAGCTTTGATTCCTCCATTGCATCCGGAGGTACGTAGGAGCAAGAGTCCACTCTTGTCAAGCACTAAAAATAAAAAACTTAATTAAGTCTTTTTCTCTGTAAATAAAAGGGTAAATATTAAAATATAATTAATTAGACAAATGATGTTGTGGGGTGCTAATACCTTCCCCATGCATAATGACTCCCGAACCCTAAACCTGCCTTGTCCAAAACATAAAGGGATTTTCTGAATTTGCCCTTAAACTAGAATTTCGGTGGCGACTTCCTTTCAAACTTCGAAGAATCCATTCTCGGATTTTTCGGTCGCTACACCGAGTATCCTCTAGTTTTCATTCAATGATGCATGATACCGACATGTCTCACTTTCTGATTGCATTGTCTTCTTTTCTATCTAATTATGGCTTAATCCGCAGAAACTTCAACCACATTTACAGTAGAAGCCCTATCGTCTTATTATTTTTGGATGTTCAATTTCAATGTCTTTATTAATATTCCTTTTTAAATTTATAGTTACTATTTAATTTTTATTCACAGTTTTTTTCCAATAAGCAATTATTCATTGATTAGAGCATTAGGGATGCTCAAAGCCACAAATACACAGAGAGCTCATAAATTGTTAATACAAGTAATAGCATTGTTCCACCATAGTGGCGGTGGAAAACTAGACTCTCTTCCCACCCTGAAAATAAACCAACACCAAGATCAGTATTTAACACGAGCCACAATTGAGTCAATCCTGTCATCTTATTCTTAGAAACAAACTCCATTTTGGACTAACCAAAGGCAGCAACTCCATTTCCGACTAACTAGTGTACGTTTTAACCTTCTTGGCTTTTTTCACCGAAATGGGACACGGGGGTCGACCCGGTGCTCTCGAATTCGATTCCTGCGGTGGACAAACTCGGTATTAGGAAGTGCAAAATTTTCTCCTAAAAATGAGCAGATATTAGTATTTCATAGAAAGCCTTAGGACACTCAATAGGTAGTCGGCGCTGGTCTAAACTAAAAAAACACTATATTTTACGTGAAATTTTATAACAACTAAAAATATGCTTTACACCATGTTGTCAACCTTAAGATTTAGCTAAGAATCAGCTAATAAGTCGTGCTTCCTAATTTCCTTTCTTCAAGCAATTTGAGGAAGGAACTCTGCTCTTAGCTATAGGTTCCCTATTTAAAAAGTGTTAGAATTTGGCTTTTGTGAAGGTTTGGTTATTTGAAATCTATACTACAAAAATGCATAATAAAAGGACTTAAAAACCAGTGGCGGATCTTAAGTGAAATACTAGGGGGAGCCAAAATAATCAAATAACATATTTACAAGAAATACTATCTTTACAAATAAAACTAAATTAAAAAAAATGATTTGACAATAGAGACTCAATTTTTTTAGTGAAATATAGAGCCTCAATTAAGAAATTTAAATATTGTGATTTTTAAAGATAATTTTGATTTGTTTTCAAAAATAAAATTGAAATTATTTCTGTTCCTGGGTGTATTAGCAAATACGAGGACTACCAACAGCAATTGGACCTGCGGCCCAGCCCATCACGATCGCCCAACACGCCGCTTGGAGCGCGCAATTCTCGTGGCCGAAATTCTCGCGAAAGCGGTCGGACATCATCTTTGTATATATCGCCATTCGCACATGGCATCAGCACGTGATCTCACCTTGTGAATCCGCCGCGGCGACCTACACCGACTAGGCGTCGAGTGTCATTGCGGTACCACCGCATGCGGCCAAGACCCTGAGTTTCACCCATGTCCTCGGCGGCCGATTTAGGTCCTCGGCGACTAGGCGAGTCCTTCCTCGGCGACCCGGGCGAGTCGCTTCCTCGGCGACCGAGGCAGTCCTTCCTCACGAGTCCTTCCATCAACGCCCGGCCAGTCCTTCCTCACGAGTCCTTCCATCGGCCCGGCCGGGCGAGTCGCCGTGCGGCCAAGACCCCGGTTCCGGCCGGGTCCTCTACAACCTAGGTCTCAGCGACCCGAGTCCTTCTATTGGTCAAGGTACGATCAATTGGCGACCACGATGGGAGGCGGCGCTATCCTACTTCAACTATGGCTACACGGAAGACCGCCCGGACATCATTACAACCATGCTTGTTGAGCGACCTAAGATGTTGGGCGACCCAAAGTGGGGCGTCGAAAAGTTGGTCGCCCATGAGCGACCCAAAAGGTCCGTCGATGACGGAGACCATAACCGTCCACGTTCATCCGATGGGGCGTGTGAGCATGCGTTGGAAAGGCGGAGAAGCGATGCTACGGCTTTCATGTTAAACTCCAAGTTATATTCAGACGTTTACACCCCTTTCGGGTCATCCAAGTAGGGCGCCCGGCCTACAAACGAAGAACGTAGGCCCCGGCGTCTACAACGAGCGCCACCGAAGTTGCCCAATCGAGCGCCATCGAAATGGCCCAAGCGGTCGAAGGACCCACCAACAAGTGTAGGCCCCGAGCGGTCTACAATCGAGCGCCATCGAAATGGCCCAAGGGTCGAGAAGGACCCACCAACAAGTGTAGGCCTCGGCGGTCTACAATCGAGTGCCATCGAAATGGCCCAAGGGTCGAAGGACCCAAAAAGCAGTGTAGGCCCCGGTCACAATCGGCGCCATCGAAATGGCCCAAGGGTCGGAAGGACCCACCAACAAGTGTAGGCCCGGCGGTCTACAATCGAGTGCCATCGAAATGGCCAAGAGTCGAAGGACCCACAAGCGAGTAGAGCCCCAGGCGGTCTACTATCGAGTGTCATCGAAATGGCCCCGAGGTCAAAAGGACCCACAAGCGAGCGTAGGCCCCGAGTCGTCTACAACGAGCGCCACCGAAGTTGGCCGATAGAGCGCCATCGAAATGGCCCAAGGGTCGAAGGACCCACCAACAAGTGTAGGCCCCGGCGGTCTACAATCGCGCGCCGAAATGGCCCAAGGGTCGAAGGACCCACTGGCAGTGTAGCCCCGAGCGGTCTACAATCGAGCGCCATCGAAATGGCCCGCGGTCGAAGGACCCACCAACAAGTGTAGGCCCCGAGGCGGTCTACAATCGAGTGCCATCGAAATGGCCCCGGTCGGAAGGACCAACAAATAGAGTAGGCCCCGAGCGGTCTACTATCGAGTGTCATCGAAATGGCCCCAGCGGTCGAAGGACCCACAAAGCAGTAGGCCTCGGCGTCTACTACATCGAGTGCCACCGAGTTGGCACAACCATCCGTGTCATCGAATGACCGAGGTCGAGCAATGACCCGATAACGAGCATTGATCGCCGAACACGGCGGAAGAGACCGACTACAGCGACCACATGCACTCGATGGCGGCGACCACACCTCGGCGATGGCAGCGTCCACACCTCGGCGATGGCGCGACCACCCCCGACTTAGCGTGGTAGCAACCACACACTTCAAGAGATGGAGACCGATTGCGCAATGCAACCCGGCGCTTACAACACGACACGGGGCGGCGATTCAAGCCTCAATCGTTCGGAGTGGGCTCGAGGCCTAAATGCGGTTTAATAGGCCCAACACGGCCCAACTTGGCGTGCTCCACAAGATATGAGGACTACCAACAGCAATTGGACCTGGGTGTATAAGCAAATACGAGGACTACCAACAGCAATTGGACTGCGGCCCGACCCATCACGATCGGCCCAACACGGCGCTTGGGAGCGCAATTCGCCGGCGAAATTCTCGCAAAACGGTCGGACATCACTGTATATATACGCCATTCGCACATGGCATCAGGTACGTGATCTCACCTTGTGAATCCTGCCCGAGCGACCTACACTGACTAGAGCGTCGGAGTGTCATTGCAGGTACCACCCGCATGCGGCCAAGACCCCAGGTTTCACCCATGTCCTCAACGACCGATTTAGGTCCTCAGCGACTAGGCGAGTCCTTCCTCGACGGGCGGAGTCCTTCCTCGGCGACCGGGCGAGTCCTTCCTCACAGGTCCTTCCATCAACGTCCAGCCAGGTCCTTCCTCACAGGTCCTTCCATCAGCGACCGGGCCAGGTCCTTCCGTGCGGCCAAGACCCCTGGTTCCAGCCAGGTCCTCTACGACCTAGGTCCTCAACGACCCAGGTCCTTCTATTGGTCAAGGTACGATCAATTTCATATAATATAACAATAAAAACATTCATTCATAAATTATAATTCTATCTAAAAAATATTGCACACAACTCCATTGCTGCTATTATAAAAGAAAAATAAAATGTAAAAACTATGCTGCCATTTGAAAAGAAAAATAAAATGTAAAATACATATTAAAATGTAGAGAGAGGGAATCGAACGCGCAACCCCCAAGTCTCTACCACAAGAATTTACCGCTATGCTACTCATTGCAATTGGTTTACATCGCAAACAAGATATATATACTCAATTTGCAATAACTTTAATTAATAGTATTTTTAAAAAAACTTCTATTTTTTCGACGGGTGCCGTGGCTCCCCTCGGCTCCTTAAAAGATCCTCCTCTGTTAAAAACTGCTTGAAAAATAGAGTTTGATCGATTGTCGTGTGTCTAATAGATTTGCAAGCCTAGCACTTACACAAAATGGACTCTAAAGGCCACAATCACTAGCCTACATCTAACCACGATCCAAAAATGGTTAATAGGCTAATATTAACGTCTATAATGCCTATTACATGCTATAACCCCTGAAAAACTACCCCACTAACTACCTAAGGCGCATAAGGTGGGAGTCATCCATTATCTCCTAGATTATAGGTGGCTAGACGTGACCTTGACTGTTATCTTGCTTTGTAATTCAAAGGAAATTTCACCACAAGCCTGATCCATACGCCTTTCTTGAGTTAATCATGAATCAAACGGTTTCCTTGGCTGATGATCCATCAACCAAACTTCCTTGCTCTACTAATCTTTCATCTGCAACAATTGTAGCTTGGCTGAGGCCTCATTCGACTAAGCACTCACTACAACAGATCTAGTAGATGGGCAGCGTTTTTTTTCATCTACGGGCAGCGCTTTTGAGCGCTGCTGAACGTGGCGCTGGCTATTCACTCCAACAATGGGCAGCGCTTCCTAAAAAGCGCCACCCATTGCAAAACACGTCCTCCCAGATACGCAGCGCTTTTAAAAAGCGCTGAATATATCAAAGCGTCCTCCCGGATACTTAGCGCTTTTTAAAAAGCTAGCGAATATATCAAAGCGTACTCGGATACTTAGCGCTTTTAAAAAGCGTTGAATATTACCCCTTATACACAACGCTTCATTAAAAGCGCTGAATATTGCCTATTTGTGTTACTAAATACCCAACGCTTTATTAAAAGCGCTGAATATTGCCTATTTGTGTTACTAAATACCCAGCGCTTCATTAAAAGCGCTGAATATTGTCAAAAAAAAAAATTTAATTTTTTTCTCATTTTTGTGTGTTTTCCTTTTATATTTACAAATTACCATGCATACCAATCCAATCCAATACATAACAGAATCAAATTGCTAAGAGGAACCCAAATTACATATAATGAAACAAATTACATAAGAGGAACCAAAACAAAATAGCTAAGAAGTTTCATTATCTAATTCATATGTATCCAAAACAAGCTATCAAGTTACAATATTATGAACCAAAAACTAGCTAGGCTAACTTATATGTATCCAAATGAAACTTTAAAAAAAGCGGAGACATAATCGCACCATTCTCCCTAAGCTCAACAATCTGCTCAACAGAGTATGTCCGGCTTTGACAATCGCTAAAATCTGAAATTATATAAATAAATAAAATTAGAATTGAAATGGTTAAATATTGGAAAGAACCACTATTAAATCGAAATCATATAAAAATATATTATAAGTAGATACCGACGGGGATAGTCGTTTTCTTTTGGGTAATAATATCCTTCATATATTTCATGACGTAATACCCACAATCAACGTTATTGAATTGTTTAGGACACTACAAAACATAAGATTAGTTAATTGTTAAATTGAGTTGAATACGAGTTTTTGACAAAATAATGTAATGTATAAGTTAGAAACTTACAATTATTGCTAACCATTTGACCGTTAATTTATCCACTCCCCAATATGTCCTTAAAAGCGCTGAATAGAATGTCATATAACTATATTAATAACAATATATACATATATAAGTAAAAGTAAGACATATGCGAGAATGACACAAAATAAACACACACATTAAAAAGCTCCACAAACTCAAGTGGTTTTGTAATGATTTTGAAGTGAGTCAAGGTAATACACGGTTTTTTTCCTAGGATTAATTGCAAACAAAACCCAATGTCTCCTACAAAATAAATTTCTGAATAAGTAATTGACTACTATTAAAAAAATGCATGTTATATAAGAATTAATGAGTAAAAATTCTTACCCTAGATTACTTAGGTGCTAGAAGTAAGACATCATCACTTCTATTTTGAGCTTCAATGAAGCGGCTGATTGACATAAGTTTGAGCAATGACTGGTTTTGTTCCACAAGTGATTCATAATTTGGCGGTGGGATTCACTTGATGAAAGGTTGTACTTTAGGACACAAGAATAAATATCTATGTATGCATTGGAAAGGACCACAATGTCCTCATACAAGTACCTACATTTAGATATATAAATATATATATATATATATATAAAAATTAAATTAACGATATAATAAAATAAAATCGACAATGTCAAATAATAAATTACATAGTACGACATATATATTCATAACAATACAGGTTGCCTTATCAAGAATCACATACAAACAGGAATATCCTCACGTCCGACTATTTGAGGACCGCTAGCTCCAAAAACTTCTTCATCAAAATTTATGATAAGGATTTTCTCCTTCATCATGTATTTCTCGTACGCGTCGGCCTGACCAATATTCATATAAGCTTCACTAATGGAAGAGGAAGAGGTCGGCTGAGACACAATTGGAGAAGGGGAGGTATGAGTCACTTGGCGAGAAGAGGAGGGTTGATCGGTCACTTTTGGAGGAGAGGCGGTGTGAAACTTCTACATAAGGGGTGGTGAGACACTTTTGTAGAAGGGGTGGATCGAGACACTTTCTTGCCAATAGATATTTCCTTGCCAACACTTTTCAAAGGAGACCTTTTCTTCTTAGGTAGACACTTTCTTAGATTTTTCATTTTGGCGCATCTATGTATAAACAAAAATAATTACTTAGTTAGCACAAATTATATGACAAAAATTATAATTAGTTAGTTACAAATATATTGTCACTTACAACGACAAGGTCTGATGGCCATGCCACAAAGGTACCAACTGCTTGTGACACCGTAAGTATATCAATACTGTCAATCGGAACGAGCAATGGTGCATCCTCCTAATTGGTACCGCAACTCGACTCTAACATGATTTGGAGGTAGGGTAAATTGTGCATCAAGGGACCCAATTCGTTACATGTGAAGCCAATTGCAACTATTTCATGTGGGTTTGAGATATACAATTCACACTCACACTCATTGTTGTCCTAAATCAATTATAAACCACAAAATAATAAAGACATTATTTGATGTTATATATATATATATATATATATATATATATATATATATATATATATATATATGTACAATAAATCAATTATAAACCACAAAATAATAAAAACAATTAATACCTTAGTTGACGGCATGGTGCAAATTTATCTCGTAACCTTTATATGTAGCGAGGGGTGGTCTTTGAGTGGCATAACATGGCCATAAAGCGATCGCATATCATTAAGTTGAGCTTGCAAACTTTCATACAATGCCATCATCTTTCTCGGTGGTGGGCGGTCATGATTCTCATCATAGACTTTCATTTTTTGCATCATACGTCCGAGAAGGGAGCACATTATCCTTCGGCAACATTTCTTTCAATAGTGTGAGTAATTCGGTAAAGCTCTTATCCGTCCATCCGTGGCAAGTTTTCAAGTTATACAACTTTATCACATTTGAGGGCGGTCATTAAGATCGTCTTCAAAAGCCTTTGCCATCTCTTCAAATTCGTCCCCAACAAGCGTAGGTATTTCGGTGTCAACGGTGCACATCTCTCAATACTATTACCCATATTCGAAGATTCAACTCTTTCCTCACCATGCATTGTCCAACAAGTGTAAGTTTGATCAATTCCATTACCCTTTAAATGTCTGTCAACTAAATGCGCATTAAGCGATTTTACATAGCAACAACGTAAGCGAGGACATATCATATTACTAGATCTCCTAAGCGTTGAACAAAGACTGATTCACAAAATAATCCACTCCATCTCTATATTCCTTGGAATGAGCGATTGGCGGACATCCACTTTCTATCCATAATGTCCCAATATCTATAATAAATTCGGATAAGAGAATTTACAATTTTATTGAAGCTAAGACATTCAATCAACTAGCTAGTAGTTTCAACTAAACAAATCAAAGACTTTGATGTCTTCTATATAGTCATTAATTCTTCATATAAAATAAACAAAAGAACAAAAAAAGTACCTGAACAAGTGGAAGCAACACTGACAAATATCCAACCAGCTGTGAACTCGAACTAGAACGAACTCTCGAACCAAGACAAACTCGAACAACGATCGCGAAGCTCCGACAAAAAAAACTCCCAAAACCTAACAAACAATTCGCATATTCGATTTAGGCATATTTGATTTTACTAATATAGATGACACACACTTTGCTTAAAAAAAATCTATCCTTTGAGAATCAATATCTCAACAAAACCAACCAACAAACACATATCAACTAATTTCTCTCCTATCAAACACATTCAACTAATTTTACACATATCAAACACATACAAATACATTCAACATATTCCTCTCCTATCAAATATTTTTTTCACACATTCAACATATTCCAATCAAACTACATATTCATCTCCAACCTAACAAAAACCTAAAAACAAAAAACAAAATAGAGAACTAACCTTTGAGAGAAGATGAGGACAAGCAATGAGGACTATGGGTGCTAGAGAGGATTGAGACAAGCAATGTGGGTTTTGGGGTTATTGTGGGTTTGGGGGTTTGTGGGTTTGGGGGTTATTGTGGGTTTATGGGTTTGTGGGTTTGGGGGTTTGTGGGTGGTGCTAGAGAGAGAACGAGAGTGAGGAGAGTTGAGAGAGGAAGAGCTAATGAGAGTGAGGAGAGAAGAGAGCCGTGTGAGAGAGACGCGTGAGCAAGAGAGAGAGATTTGTGGGTTTTTGGGTGTGGGTTTTTTGAGAGAGAGGCGAGCGTCTGCAGAGAGAGAGAGAGAGAGAAGAGAAGCGCGAAGGAAATGAAAATAAGAGAGAAAGCGAGCGGGGCAAAAAAAAAAAATTAAAGCAATACTCAGCGTTTCTAAAAAGCGCTGAATATGTCAAGAACACGTTGTGTGATGGGCAGCGTTTGTTTAAAAAGCGAGTATTCTACGCGTGATGGGTAGCGTTTGGTGTAAAACGCGAGTATGTAGAACGCGTCCTTCAATGCGCAGCGTTTGTTTAAAAACGCTGAGTATTCTACGCGTGATGGGTAGCGTTTGGTGTAAAAACACTGAGTATGTGTAGAACGCGTCCTTCAATGCGCAGCGTTTGGAAAAAAACGCTGAGTATTACTTGCGTGTTTTTGTGATAGGCAGCACTCTTTGAGGAAACGCTGCTCATGGTGGCGCTCATTTTTAGCCAATCTGGCGTAGTGACTTAGCAATTTTTTAGTGTTAATAATTGCCACACCCTTTTTCCGTTGCCTATCAGCCTAGGAGTTAGTCGTAGTGATGCAAAAACTAACTCCTAAAAAAAGATGTGATTGTAGTAACAAAAAAAATATGCGTTATGCATTGATTAGACGCTAAACCTCTATTTTCCTCGTTATGACATCCATTTACAATAGTAATTAATGCCTAAGCACTACGCCAGCGTATTAGGATGGCTAGCGTTTTTTTTGGGCATTGGTAGCGTTTTAAAACGCTAGAGAAGCTGGCGCTACTAATGCGTACACCCCATTAGTAGCATTTTAAAAAACGCTAGCCATTGACCCAGCGTGTTTTAGACATACGTAGCGTTTTATAGAAAACGCTAGCCATTGACCCAGCGTGTTTTAGACATACGTAGCGTTTTATATAAAACGCTAGCCATTGACCCAACGCTTTTTACAATTCCTAGCGTTTTACGAAAGCGCTAGGGATCCCATAGCTCTTTTTACTACCATTCCTAGCGTTTTATATAAAAGCGCTAGGGATCCCATAGCTCTTTTACTATCATTCCTAGCGTTTTAAATTAAAGCGCTAGGGATACTATAGCCCTTTTTTACTACCATACCTAGCGTTTTATGTAAAACGCTAGGGATGCTATAGCACCTTTTATTAGCATTCCTAGCGTCAGAAAGCGCTAGGGATGCTATAGCACCTTTTACTACCATTCCTAGCGTTTTTACATAAAACGCTAGGGATGCTATAGCACCTTTTATTAGCATTCCTAGCTTTTTTTACGTAAGCGCTAGGGATCCTCTAGCTCCTCTCTTTACAATTCCTAGCGTTTTATCTATAAAACGCTAGGTATTGATATTAATTTTTTTAAATATTTTTTTATTTTGGTTTGTTCTCCATTTTAATTACAACCTATAAATTCATTCCCTTCCAACAAAATTCAGAAAATACATTCCAATCCAATATCATTCAAACAAAATTCAAAACTTGCTACAAAAAGCTATTATGAAAATACATTCCAATCCAATCCAATCCAATCCAATCCAATATCATTCAAAAAGCTACAAAGTAACAAAATTCAGAAAATACATTCCAATCCAATCCAATCCAATATCATTCCAATACAATATATACAACAACTAACTATTATGAAATTATCTCAAAACTTGCTACAAAAAGCTAGAAACAAAACTGCACCACTCCCCACTACTCTGTAAGTTGTTCAAAGTGAGTAATTACGGATATTTTAAAAGTTTGGGAAAATCTTGAAAAATAAAATGAAATAAAATTAGAATTAAAATGTTTATTAAATGTGAGTAAGTATTATATATAATATCAATATAAAAAAGAAATCTAAGTAGTTACCTTGGTTGGGATTGTTACTTTGTCATGAGTGATAATCTCTTTCATAAACCTCATAACGTAGTACCCACAATCATTGTTGTTTGGTTGTTTAGGACACTACAAAGCAAAAGATCATTATAACTTAATTGTCACATTTTTATGACCAAAAATTCAATTAAAATTATAAGAATGATTCTTAAAAAGCTTACAGTTATGGGTAGCCATCTTGTTTTACTCGTAGATAATCCCAAGTATTCTTTCAAAGCACTGTAACGTCATACATATATATATATATATATATATATAATATTAAGTTGAACAAAATACATATATTAAATTATACAAATTAAAATGAGAGGGTTACACATACACACCTCTCAACCGATTCTACGAAGTCACGTAAGCGTTGTAATGGCCTTGAAGTGAATCCGGATAGTAGACAACATTTTGCTTAGGGTTTATTGCAAAGAGTACCCAATGTTGCCTGCAAGTAAATGAATCACGAATGAGTACACATTAATTTACACTATAATACAATCCTCAAAATAATTAAACAAGTGATTGAAGACTAAATTTCTCACCCATTATTGAGTGGTGCCAAAAATAAAGAGTCGCCCTTCAAATGCTTGGCTTCCATGAAGCGTGAATGGATATAACTTTGTACTTCACTCTTAATAGCCATAATACGTTCCTCTGTATTACCTTGCTTAAACACAACGATACACGCCGGACACAAGAAGAAATACTTACGTGTCCGTTGAGAAAAGGACCGTAAGACGATTGTACAAAAACCTATAAATAATATATATACAACTTTCAGATCCTCATATATATACTCTAATATATACTCTAATATAAACAACTATTGTGTACAAATAATTTAATACATACCCTGGTATACTCTAATATCGATGGCGATGGCCCAATCCATCTCAACTATAGCTTTCATATCCTCGATGTTGATCATTACCAAATTGTTCCAGCCCACAATGTTATCGGGCGGTAAAAAAATTTGGTAAATCTGGTTCATTTTTGAATGTGGACCTTTAGAGAATCGATGTACTTCGGAATTCATCAATGGGAAATTGACCAACATGTTGGACTGTTTGTATAGAAGTAGATGGTCGGGAGAGTTTGGTAGTGGAAGGGAAGGTCGGGACACTTTTTTATTGAAGGGAAGGTCGGGACACTTGGGGTACCTAGTATATATTAAAAAAATGATTAATTAGTTAGTTAACACACATTATAGTCATCAACTTATTAACAAAAATATTGTCACTTACAACGACAAGTTGTTCAGGCCATGCCACAAAAGTACTAAGTGCTTGATCCACAGTAAATATATCCGCATTAGCAATTGGAACAGGCAATGGTGCAGACCCCTCTATTGAATAGTCTACCCTAACTCTCAAATGGTTTTCAGGCATGGCCTGATTGTGCAGTGTGGCACTCAATTGGTTACATATCAAACCCACTGCAACCTTTCGATGTGGGTTTGCAATATATAGCTCACATTCACAATTATCCTAAATCAATTATAAAGAAAAATAAATATACATGATAATTTTATCAAATACATATGTACAAAAAACAGGTCGAGTTTTGTTAAATACCTGTGTTGAAGGGATGGTGCAGCTATCTCGGGCGCTATGGGGGGGTGCAGCAGGCTCAATAGGTTCAGCAGGGGGTGGTGCAGCAGGGGATGGTGCACCAATCCTTTGTGCCAAGAGCTGCTTAAACATCTGTCTCTCTTCCATTAACACAGCAACATTCTTGGATAGCTCGTCATACTTTGCCGCCATGACTTTACAATCCCCGCACCCCTTGCTTTGGCTCTTTGGCCCAAACACAGTTGTCGGAGGAATCCCATATCCATAACCTCTAATCCGACCCTGTCTCTCTTCCCTTCCCAAGGCACGAGCAAGGACATCTTGTTGACCATCACAATCTGTTAAATCTCCTTGTGATACAGATTGTGATATGCTTTGCTGATGCACAAACATAAATAACGGATAAAATTAATAAACAAGTGTCAAGAGAAATTTAATCGACAATAAAAAATATGTCCACGTGTCAAAAAAAATCGAGTAACGGATAAAAATAATAAACAAGTGTCAAAGAAATTTAATCGACAATAAAAATATGTTCACGTGTCAAAAAAAATCGAGTAACGGATAAAAATAATAAACAAGTGTCAAAGAAATTTAATCGACAATAAAAAATATGTTCACGTGTCAAAAAAAATCGAGTAACGGATAAAAATAATAAACAAGTGTCAAAGGGAATACTTACAATTTTGTCCTTGACCTCCTTAGTTTTCGGATCCACAATCTCCCCATCCTTGTTTTGTCGGGCCTCTAACCAGACAGTACAACGATCAAGTGATTCTTGAGTTGGATCTTTCCCCTCTTGCAGTAACTATTTAAGTTTAATAATTAATCAACTGTAAATTAAAAGATTCATTAAATCATAATAAATTAAACTAATTGTGTCTTACCAATCTTTCTTCAAGAATTTGATATCCACTTGAACCTCCTCTATAAAATTTTAAGGGATTAGAAGCTCTCACTTTATTGGCTTTGCTTTTTTCTATTTAAAAACATAAGTATACATTAATGAATGATATCTTGTTGTGAAATATATATATATATATATATATAACTTAAATAATTAATATACTAACCAGAAATCCGGATCTCAGAGTGCGTATATCTACAAATTTGGTCCAATCCTCCTTAGTTATAATTAGGCATACTGATCTTTGGAGGCTCTGTCGATGGTCCCATCAAAGCCGTTTTCGATACTTTTTCCCCACATCGAGTTCTATATGCCCGATGCAACCTTCCCGCTTCCTTGAGTATCCAATCTCTTGGGCATCATCGACATCAAAGTGTTTCTACTTATACATAAAAATGGATTAAATAAATACAACTAAAAATTCACTAAATAAGATTATTAAAGAGGTCTAAAATTATATACTGTATTAAGGACCAAAAATCATTTTTCATTTAGGCAAAAGCAGTATTATCTTTCTCATTCCAACTTTTATTGAAATTGGAAAGATTTGTTTCACCTTAGTACCAATAAAGCTAATTAAATTTGTGCCGTTGTCTCCAATTGGCAAACCTTTAACACTCCATCGGACCTTAAATAATTAAATCATTAAATAATTAGATAACTTGGAAAGGTAGAGAACAACATTAATAATTAGTAATTAACTTACCTTATATTTCTCGTGTCCTTTACTTATCCAGATGGGCGATATTCTTTTTCGATGTAATTCCTCGGGAGTGAACTTCTTTGTGTTTCTATCACCCCCCCATCACCACCACGACTACTCTCGTGATCACTATGTGATGCCATCAGACTTGCAATGACCCAAATGAAATAGACTCAGTGAGTTTTAGCTTTCTAATTGTTTAGAACCAACAAACACTTAACAAAATATAGAAGAAGCTATGCACTAAGTAACAGTGAAAGCCATGCACTAAGTAACCTAGAGTAAACATACATAGGAAAGACATGCACTAAGTATATAACCTAGAGTAAACATATATATGAAAGCCATGCACTAAACAGAGAAAGCCATGCACTAAGTAACCTAGAGTAAACATACATAGGAAAGCCATGCACTAAGTATATAACCTAGAGTAAACAGAGAAAGCCATGCACTAGGAAAGCCATGCACTAGTCAAGTTAATAATGCTATCTAAGCTAGACTAATCTAACAACTAATTAGATACAACATTGAGCTAAATAACAGAGAAAGCCATACAAAAGATACATAACAAACCATAAAAAAACCATAACAAATAGTCATTGCAGTGAGAGAGGTGGAGAGTACGTGAGTTCAGAAATACCTTTTGAAAGGGAGAGAGAGTGAAGAAAAAGGAGACAAATGGGAGGGTTTCTGGGTCGTAGCACCAAGGAGAGAGAGGGAGAGCTGAGTACGGCGTGGAGATGAACGAAGATGAGCGAAGAGGGTTTCTGGGTCGTGGAGGTTCGCAACCGCACGATGAGCGAAGAGGGTAGATGAACGAGACTTCTACGTGAGTGTGTTGCGGGTTTTTCCGGGTTACGGTGTGGGTTGTTGCGGGTTCCGGGTTGTTCGTGGAGGTTTCTGGGTCGTGGAGAGAAGTTAGGTAGATGAAGAGACGTCTACGTGAGTGTGTGAGGAGATGAGAGAGCGCGCCTTGTAAAAATTTTAATAGCATCCCTAGCGTTTTTACATAAAAGCGCTAGGGATCATCTAGCAGCGTGTTTACCATTCCTAGCGTTTTACGAAAGCGCTAGGGATGCTATTAAAATTTTTACTACAATTCCTAGCGTTTCACGAAAGCGCTAGGGGATGCTATTAAAATTTTTACTACCATTCCTAGCGTTTTATGTAAAAAGCGCTAGGGATGCTATAGCGCTTTTACAATTCCTAGCGTTTCAGAAAGCGCTGGGGATGCTATAGCACCTTTTTACTAACATTCCTAGCGTTTTATGTAAAAACGCTAGGGATGCTATAGCACCTTTTACTAACATTCCTAGCGTTTTATGTAAAAGCGCTAGGGATGCTATAGCACCTTTTACTACCATTCCTAGCGTTTTACAGAAAGCGCTAGGGATCCTCTAGCTCCTCTTTACAATTCCTAGCGTTTTATTTTTAAAACGCGCTAGGTATTGAATGAATTTTTAACTTTATTTCTAGCGTTTTCACTCTAAAACGCTACCTATTGACTGAATTTTTTTAAATATTTTTTTATTTTGGTTTGTTCTCCATTTTAATTACAACCTATAAATTCATTCCCTTCCAACAAAATTCAGAAAATACATTCCAACAAAATTCAGCCAATATATCATTACAAACCAATATATAGATACACACATATGTACATATCACCAAATTAAAAGACCATATTAAACTAACAATTACTTACAACATAATTAATATATATCCAAATCATACAACATAATAAGTAACTTAGATTATGAAACTCAAAAGTAGCTACAAATTAAAGCTAGAAACATATATAATAAAGACAACCCTCAATGACTCTTTGTCTTGACCACTAGATCTCATGATCACTAAGTGATGCCATCGACTGCAATATAACATATATAATCCATGTTATTGTTAAATTTACAAAAACAATATAAATATTATCTATTAATAAAAATAACGATATATCATTAAGTCTATATTACCTTTTCCTTTTCCTAGATAAAATTTTGTTTGCAATTCGCGTCTTGGTATTTTTTTTCCGACGAATAATAATTCCATCATTATGATCTTTTCTAAAATATACAACATCCTCTATAGAAGTATTTTCCCCTATTATTGGTTATGATGTTCTCTGAAGAAAGGGTCGTCCTCAACACCAACATCATCGGGTGCTTCATCATCATCGTTGTTATACACAAATTTTTTCGATCAATAGAACAATAGACCAATTGATATTAAGCTGGATCGGTGACATAAAACACTTGTTGAGCTTGCAATGCTAAAATAAAAGGTTCATCTTTATATCCTAACTTGTTGAAATTCACCCGCATGAACCCTAATTCATCAATCTGTAAACCAGTATTATTGTCAACCCATTCACATTTGAACACAGGCTCCTGAAACATATTGTAATCCAACTCCCATATGTGTTCAATGAAGCCAAAGTAAGACATATTCGCATATATGGGATTTCTATCTTTGCTTTGGATGCATGCATAGAATGAGCTACAAGAGTCACCCCACTATTTTGCATTTTACTCGATCATCTTGTTCTTTTGTATAGAAAGTGCACTCGTTCATTAGATAGTCGTTGTAAGAGAAGACATGTATATTTGGACCTTTTGCTAACCATCTCAATCTTTTTGAAATCAAGTAGGATTCGAAACACACTCACCATCAATGTGATGTTTTAGCCACACTATGAAACTCCTATTGTGTTCTTTTGCTAACTGTAATACCCTAATTTTGTCCGTCCCTTAACTCAAGCCAATTTCAAGAATTGGAACTCAACTAAATCAAAGTACCACCTTTGTTTAAGTTAAGCGAGCACTTATTTGTTTAAATCGTGCGTTCTTCGTTTTAGTCGTACATAAGTAATGTTTAGGTAATGAGCTCATTTCTTCTATTTTGAGTCTCGTTTTAGCGTGTTCGTCTAGTCTGGCCCGTTCTCGTCTTTGTGATTGACCAGACTCTTTTTATTATTATTATTCTTTTCTTTTTGTCTGCTTAATTTATTTTGAGCACATATATATAGTCCAAAAGGTCAAAAAAAAATTCTATCTAGTTTATTTATAATTTAAAAGTGTTTAAGAGTCCAAAATGTCAAAAATACTATTTAATTTTTATTACAACTTAGAAGAGTCCCAAATGTCCAAATGTCCAAAAATACAAAAAAAATAATAATACAAATATACAAAAACAAATAAATTCGAAAATACAAAAATAAAAATAACGGCGCAAAGAAGAAGTTAGTGCAGTGCTGGTGTGCAAGCTCTCAATGCTTCTCCAGGCTTTGATCCGACACGAAAATAGTCAAAACCCAGTCAAATGTAATTAAATGCCTAACCTAATTTTTAACTATAAATAGGCAGTCAATTAACAGTCAAAGGACACACGAATTTCGAGGTCAAAAATCACCAAAAAACAGATTAGGGTTTTAAACTGAAACCCTAATCACCTAAAACAGATTTTTTAGATCTGAGCAGTCAAAAAAGGGGGAAAAATTCAGAACATAGCAGCCAACAACATCAACACAGATCAAAAAAGGGGGAAAAATTCAGAACACAGCAGCCAACAACATCAACACAGATCTCGTTTTGATCTTTCATTTGGCAATAGGAGGTCAGGTTGGTACCTAAGTTGCTGCATAGTTTTTTTTCCTTTTGCTTTCATTATTTGATCTATGAGCATAACGCTTTAATCGTTATTGTTCTAATAGTGGATTGATTAAATGGGATTCAAATAAATTTAGGTGTTTTCACTTTGTGAATCTGAGAAAGATGCACTTAGGCTATAATACCAAACCAAATTAAAAGATCCCTGTTTTCTTGTTTCGGATCCTATATACGTATATCACAGAAAAATCTGAGAAGTGATAACAATCACTGTTTATAATGTATTTCCAGAGAGAATCATGGTTCTTAAAATGGATTAAGCTCGATTTAATGTAAAAAGGAAAATATATAGCAAAATACCACCACAATCCAAGTAGAAATCGAGAGAAGATGGAGAGGAGGGGAAAACCAAAAAAATCGAAGAAGAAGATACGATCGAGCAGAAACCAGAACACGAAGCGTGGGTCGGCGGCGGCGAAACTCACCACCGCAGTGACCGTCTTCTCGGCGGCTCCTTCACCGTGAAACCGCCGTGAAAAAACCTCCCCATCGTCGCGGCATCCCTTCCCGACTTCTTCCCCTCCCTTCGATCGTTCCTTCTCCCTTTCTCTCTCCACTCCGTGAATCTCTCAGCAACTCCCTCTCTTCACGCCGCGAATCTCTCTCTCATAAGTGAGGAGCTGCTGCGGCGCAGCTGTGTATGAGGAGGGAAGGAAATGAAAATTAGGGTTAATTTTAGGTCTAAGGCTTATATACTGTCTCCTTTTAATCACTTTATTTTTAATTTATTTTTAATATTCAGAATACTATTAGCACCCCTCTGATTCATGCACGAACCCCCTCCTCACTTAAGCCGGTTTAGCCAGATACTGGGCTCCCATATCTGGTTGGGCTTACTGTTTACACCCCCTGTTCAGTTATACAACCTCCCTACAACTAACAACACCCCCATTTTGCAATTTTCACCTCTTTTTCGTTTTAATTCTCTTTCAACTCAAATAATTTCTCCATAAATCAAAAAAACTTTGTTAATGATTTTGCGAAGCCTCTGCTTGCATAAATCATTAACAATGAGGAATTAGTGGTGATCACTTGGAGCCTTTGCTCAATTGATCATCATGAATGCCTAATTTTTCTAAATATTTTCAATAAGTCAAAAACTTTGTTAATGGTTTTGTGAAGCCTCCGCTTGCATAATCATTAACAATGAGGAACTAGTGGTGATCACTTGGAGCCTTTGCTCAATTGATCATCATGAATGCCTAATTTTTCTAATTATTTTCAATAAATCAAAAAACTTTGTTAATGGTTTTTGCGAAGCCTTTGCTTGCATAATCATTAACAATGAGGAACTAGTGGTGATCACTTGGAGCCGTTGCTCAATTGATCATCATGAATGCCTAATTTTCCTTAAAAACTTTTTCAATAAATCAAAAGCTTTGTTAGTGGTCATGTGAAGCCTTTGCTTGCATAATCATTAACAATGAGGAACTAGTGGTGATCACTTGGAGCCTTTGCTCAATTGATCATCATGAATGCCTAATTTTTCACAACTAAACAAGTTAAAAATAAAGCCCTAGAACTACGTAGCTTTGAATTCTCCATCTTTGGAGATACGTAGGAGCGGATCCCCTCCGTCAAGCACAATAAACTAAAAACATTTTTCCCTTCAAAAAACCCAAAGCGGCTAACTCTCGTCGAGCGCCGCAAACAAAACTTTCGTTAAATCAAGAGGCAAATTTAAGTATTTTCAAATCAACACTTAAAACCGCCTTTAATTAAAGGTTCCCTTTCAGTAGAAAGGAGGTGTGGGGCGCTAATACCTTCCCCATGCCTAACCGACCCCCGAACCCAAATCTTTAAGTTTTCCAAAAGACCATTTGCCTTCCCAAAAAGGTTTTTCTTCAATATTTTCCTTATAAAAAATATTGGTGGCGACTTCATTGTTTTTAAAAGTTGTAAACGAAGAAAAATCCTTCGGGGACTTTCTCGGGCGCAACAGCTGGCGACTCCACTGGGGACTAAAAATTTTCAAAAAAAGAGGGTCGAGCCTAATTAATTAAATATGTGATTTGTGTGTTTGATTTGAATATTTTATTTTGCCTCTATTCTTCTTCTTTCTCATACAAGCATTGTTGCATCCATATGCATTCGCCTCTTCCTCTTCTATGATGGTTTCATATCTACTTGATCGCATCTTTGCAATTCCACTGCATTCTCATATTGTCATGTTGCATTCATGTGTGTTTATTCTTTTTCTATGTTCGTTTCTCGCTTGAAATGGTAGATAGTCTTTCCTCTTATTTGCTTATATGCTTTTTCCTTTCATGCATTCCCCCCAATCTAATCATGCTCCCTCTTCTTTGCTCCCTTTCTTGAGGTAAGCAATGCAATTAGTTGTTGCTAAAACCATAGGCTGGCTTATTTGATATTAAACCCTAGGGTAGACAACATATTATTATTTGCCTCTCTGTCTGGGTATGCAGGTTTGCATTTGCAGTGGGGAAGGGTAGTTATTGCTAAGTATTGTGCCTCAACACACACTTCACACCCTATACTTGTGAGGCTGAGTGGGGCCTAAAACCCAAGGTCCGAACAAAAACCTAGGAGAGTGGGAGCGACTAGTGAGCGCCATTCGTAGAGACCTTTGTCCTGTATGGCTCTCATGAAAGTTCCGCCAAGAGTGCGCTTTGTCATGATGCCTCACACTCGGTAGCTTTCTACGATTGTGGGTGTTATCATGAGGAAGACTTTAGCTCTTGGTTGCCATTGTGAGGAAGTGATTAGAACTTACACGAGAGGATTACCCTTTTCCGTCGACTTTAGACCCCGGGATTCCCACCATTCGTAGGACACGGGGCACGCCTTTGTTTGTTGCATTTAGCTTAAGCATTCCTTTTCCCCAAACTTTATTTGAAAGTTGTAAATTTTCTTTCATAAACACCTACATGAGGTGGCATGCAGCGTGTATCTTGAAAATGTTCAAAGTACCACCAATTAAACCTCATTTCATTACTATTTTACCATGTCATCCACATCATTTCGCATTTACATCATTTTGCACCATTGCATTTGCATCTAACAAAATAGTGAAAATTCATCATTTGCACTCTTCATGCATTAACGTTTGTTTCTTAGGAGATCGCAACATAACAACTGAACCGTTGTCATAGGTGTGTAAGAAGCAAACATGGAATCAAAAGGCAAAACTACATTCAATTCAAGGTTCCCCAATGTAAAGAAGATTGATGTAACTAGTTTGAAGAAGTATGCTTCTCTGTTAGGTCCTATTGAGCTTTTGTCCTTCGACAAGACTTATGGGAACATCCGAGTTATTACAACTAGAAGTTAAAAGAGAGTGCCATCATTTGCTTTAAGTTGGTTCTATGATTCAGAGATTAGATGTTTTCTTTTCAAGAATTTCCAAATGGCACCTACCTTAGAGGAGTATGAGAAGATTCAGGTTTTGATCGCTCGAGAAATTAAACCTTACGATGATCAAAAGCGATTATTCGGATGAGAAACTCGCTTCCTTGTTGCAAATCGGTGTAGAAGAAGTGCGGTCCCATAAAGTTGAGCGTAACAAGATATCCGGGTTTCCTCAAGGTTACTCGAGAGTTTGATGGCTAGTCATGCAAGTATCAAAGAATTGGGCTTCTTTCAAGCAAATATTAGCTTTGACCATCTTTGGCATCGTCCTTTTCCTCAGTTGAGAAACATATAGATGAGACCATTTGTTGGGGTGTTCCGGCTTTCAAGAGTGCAAAAGCCCCATCAATCCGGTTCTGCTATTCTCGCCGAGACCTATCGTGCCTTCACTCGCCATCATGAGTTTAGAAAGGATAAGATGTGTTGTTCCTTCCCCGTGCTATACGCTTGGTTGATCAATCATGTATGTGTTAACAAAAGTGAGGTTGAGGATCCATTGTCTTATGCCTTGGGTTGCGATCCGAAGACTATGAGCCCTCGGGAATGGAAGGATACTCTTAAGAACCTTGATGCTCGTCAGATTCGTTGGTTCTCACACAAGTGTTGGGAGGACAAACCCTCGATTAATATTCCAATGTGGTAGTTTCGAATGTTCCTCTCTCATGGGAACACAGGGTGCATCAACTATAACCCATCTTTGACCTTAAGGCAACTCGGGTACCCTATGCGAGATTCACCCTCAGAAGCTATGTTGTTCGTTTTTACCTCCATGCGGGGATCCCTAAAGACGAGGACTTACTTGGCGAGTCTCGCAAGCTTGGGAAACCGTAGTGCGAAGAGACAAAGGTGAGCTATCTAAAAGGACCACTACTATATCCTTCACCCAATGGCTCGAAAAGAGGATTAAAGAAAATCGATCATCCAATCAAGAGGGCCATCACTTGAAGAGAAAAAGCGCGAGCCTCACGTTCCCCTCATTGAAGAGCTAGAAGAAGTCAAGTTGGCATTGTCTAAAGCGGAAGAAGAGAAAAGGACCTTGCAAAACAAGTTGGGAAAAGTGATGCAAGACAAGCGAAAGCTAGAGAACGAAAATGCTCTTCAAGCCGCAACTATTGAAGCAGCCAACAGAAACTTGTGATAGAAAGAAGAAAGCAAGAGGAGGTTGAAACATTTGAAAGGTGCTAAAGAGGAAATAAAGAGGTGTACCTCAAAGATGAATGAAGCTACTACAGTAAGCGTATGAATGGAAGGAACTATATGACAGGTCATGGAAGAAGGAGAAAATGGTCAAAGATGCACTAGCTAAGTCAAGAAAAGAATTCCAAGTAATGAAGTTCGAATTGGGGAACCAAATAGAAAGCATCAGGCAAGATAGAGAATCTATCACGGGGATCTTGAAGGAGTACCAACAAGCTTTAAGGTTTGAACAAGGAAGGTCGACCAATTGAAGAGAAATCTTAGATGCCAGAGGAATCTTATGAGCAAGTGCAAGTAGAAAGCGGTATTGGGAGCAACGTTTCATGGCCTTAATTGGCGAATAGAGGACCAAGAGATCATCAAGGAGCTAAAGGATGAGATTCGGCTTTGGAGGAGTAAATTTTCAAAGCTAGCAGGGCTAGCTAACCAATTGTGAGGATGTTCCCAAGAAACTAAGAAGAATTGAAATAGAAATGAATCCTTCCAACACTCCGGCCCAGTGTACGAGTTTGTCGAAGTGCTGCAGGATCCTAATGAGAAGAACTCATGGAGAAAGCCAAAAGGGCAATGAAAGCAAGAAGAGAAAGAGGGAGGAGAAGTGAAAGCTATTTGCCTTTGAATTCCACTTTAGAGTATCGTAATAGTCCTTAGGAAATTGTAAACTTTCTCTAAAAGTTGTAATTTTCTTTGGAATATAGTACTTTTCTCTCACAAAAGCATTTGTTCTCGAATATTGTATTTTTCCTTCAAGTTTGAAGTTGTAGTATTCTATCCTTTCGAATGAAATGCGTTTGTTTTGCCTATTGCTTCCCACCTCGTCGCATCCAAATTAAAAATATGAACACAAAAATAAAATAAAAAGAGAGTGTTAGAGCTTTAAATTCACACGCCTATGACAACGCGCGAGGTGTATTACGATTCGGCGCCAAAGCAAACATAAAATCATACATATCGCATTGCATTACATTCATTTATTCATTCTCGTGTTCATAAGTGTGTTTAAATCACGAGAAAAAGGCAAGTGGTTCGCCAACATCGATACCGACTCGTCTACAAGCAAGGCTCATGGCGACTACTAACAGGAATGACTCGGACCGCCCTATTATCGAAGACCTAGGAGGCGGTGAATCGAACCATGATACCTCAACCGCCGACTTTCCGATCCGAGTAATTGGTTCGGGAGAATCGAGAGTTGAGAAACGAAAATGGGGGCAATGGAAGCACGGATGACCCGAAATGATGGCGATACTACAAGCCTTGAGGAAGCAGGCTCGCCGTTGAAAGTCCCGCCGTCGCTACCGAAGCTGCTGCTCATACTTCAGGGGCCAACAACCAGAGCCAACCGGTCATGCATGGGATGCCTTGGGGACTCCCACCCGGATACACACCTCCAGGAGCTGAGGCTAATGCAGGAAGTAATCCCCCTAGGGTTGCAGAGCAAGTCCAACCCATCTCGGCCGCAAACAATGGAGGAACGGGAACGCCTCAGGCCCAAATTCAGATTCCTATTGACTTTCATTCACCAGCAATGGTCCATCCCCAAGTTCAGGGGCCCATCCTGGGGAATACAATTCACTCACGTGACCCACACGTGAACCCAGCCGTAGTGACGATGAATAATCCTCATTACGGTGTGAATGTTTTCCCTCAAAATTACCCTACTGAAACCAGAAGTCAGTACCAGATGCTGGAGGAGAGATTAAGAGCTGTAGAAGGAGCGGTTCACGGGCGAGAAATGCCCATGAGTGTGTTTGGTCCCTAATCTAGTCTTGCCTCCCAAATTCAAAGCACCAATCTTTGATAAATCTGAGAGGGACGACTTGCCCGATCGGTCATGTGACAATGTACTTAGGAAATGAGCGCCTATGCTCGGGATGATAACTTTGATGATGCATCGCTTTCAAGAAAGTTTATTTGGAGCTCCTCGGTAGTACATGCAATTGGAGCCAACCAATATCGCATTCTTTGGAAGGACATGGCGGATGCCTTTATGCGTCAATACCGATTACAACAATGATTTGGCTCGAGATAGGACTCATTACAATGCATGTCCAAGAGAGATAATGAGTCGTTCAAGGAGTGCGCTCAGAGGTGGAGGAACCTTTGCCGCTCAAGTCAAACCCCCTCATTGGACAAAGAAATGGTCCACATGTTTATGGATACCCTTCTGCGGTATATTATGATAGGTTGGTTGGCGGCGTTGCCTCCAATTTCTACGAGATGGTGGTCACGGGGAAAGAGTAGAGAATGGTATGCGCGATGGAAGAATAACTCATGGCCCGGCACCTCCTTAGGTCGAGAAAAAACCTTTTACGGACCCTACAAGAAAGAAAGAGGTGAAACCAATGCGGTTATCGGAGCGGTGGTCCGTCACACAAAGAACCCTCCGCAAGCTATTCCATTCCCTTCTCAGCGCCACCGACACGGCCATTTCAATCAAACTATCGATCAGGAACTATAATGAGAGGAAGCTCGTTGTCTTTGATCCTATTCCCATGTCCTACGGACTTGTTTAACTATCTCATCACCAACAAAATAATCAACACTCGTCGGATGAAGCCGTACCAACCTCCCTATCCCGGGGATACAACGCAAATGCTACTGCGCGCTTTCATTGCAGGGGCGAGAGGTCGTGTGGTGGAGGGCGTAAAGCATTCAAGTATGTGGTGCAAGAATTACTTGATGCAAAGACTATATCATTTCAACAACCTAATGTGGCCACCAATCCGTTGTTGGGGCATGGAGGACTGCTTTATTAATGCCGTTGACCATCGGGGCGATTGTCCGTTAGAAAAGTTGATTGCATTCGGATGCCTTTGAATTTTATCCATCTTTGAGTTATGTCGTCTTGGTGTCATCGAAGAAGGGTGTGCTAGGAAAGACGCTGTGATAATCCTTTGTGCCGGGGCATGTGAAGGCTTTAAGCCAATTCTCCGGGATCTCTTAGGCAGACACACTGGTCAAGTGGGAATCCAAGAAAAAGAAGAAAATGTATCTACTTTGCAATCGGGCAATGGAGGCTTGAGGGACCGATTGAAATTCCTCTGCAACACGAATTCCGGCCAGTGTGATGAGACCCTCGACCATTGTTATTCCGATTACTGCTGCTGCCCCTAGAGAGACTAGGATGACTCCATGGAGCCGCAATGTGCAAATGCAGCAGAGGTCCCTAAAGGCACTTTGGATATAACAAACATTCTTTGGAGGTAGTGGTATCACAAGGAGTGGAAGGGTGTATGCTCACGAAAATCTTAGGGAGAGCGGTCAAAAGCAGATGAAGAAAGGGCCCGTAAGGGAAAGAACAAAGAAACGGTAGAAGTCGGACAAGTATCGGACAAAAGAAGCTCGGGAGTTCCTAAAAGTAATGAAAAGCAGAGTGAATATCGGGTGGTAGACCAGTTAAATCAAACTCCATCCAAGATCTCGATGCTCTCTTTGTTGCTTAGTTCGGAGGCGCATCGTCTTTGCATTCTTTGAAAATCTTGAACGAAGCCCACGTCTCCCATGACATCACGGTAAACCGGCTTGAGCGGTATTGTTGGCAACATCGTAGCATCCAACTACTTGACCTTCTCGTATTAATCGAGCTTCTCCGGCAGGAAAGAATCATAATCAAGCTCTTCACATCTCGGTCAAGTGTGGGGACTATATGCTCGCCGTGAGTGCTCATTGATAATGGCTCATCCTTGAATGTGATGCCTAAGTCCACCATGAATAATTCGAATGTAGACCGCTCATATCTCAAGCCAGAGTTCTACCTTGGTCGTGAGAGCATTTGATGGGTCGGTAAAGGAAGTTTTAGGAGAAGTAGAAGTGCGCGCAGTAGGCCCAGAAGTGTTCTATGTTGTCTTCCAAGTGATGGACATCAGTTCCTCCTATAGCTGCCTATTAGGACGTCCTTGGATACATGCGCAGGGCGCGATCACGAATCCCTCGCTTCATCGAAACTCAAGTTCGTGGGTCGAGGAAAGGCGATAGTGATCCACGGAGAAGAAGAAACACTGATAAACAGATCACCACCTGAATGTTACGTGGAAGCGGCAGAGGAGTCCCTTGAGACTGCCTTCCAGGGATTGGAGATCTCAAACGCTGTCTTCATTGAAAGTGAGCCTCTGCAAAAGCCTAAGTGGTCCAAGGCTGACATGATGACTGCAAAGGTGATGCTGGGGCATGGGTATCTCCGGCAAGGGCACAGGAAAAGCCGCTCGAGGGATTATAACGCTGTCGGTTGAGGGAAACATTGAAAGATTCGGTGTTGGGTACATCCCAAGTCTTCTTGATCGGAAAGGCTAGCATCGACAAGAGGAGAAATGGCTTGCCAAACTCAGAGGAGGAACACCCAATCAGGGGAGGATGATCATCGCTAACCTCAAGAACAACTTCCGAGTGCTGGCCTGCTGAACCCTGACCAGGTTAATGTGGTTGAAGAAGGATCAAGCTCGAGTGGCTGTGTTGTCGGCTTAGTGCGCCATTGTCTTTGTTGGGGAGAAGGCTGCAGAACCGGGAGACCATGGATTTCCGTGTTTTTCAATTTAAAGTAATTTTCATTGTAATGTAGATTCCTCGGCTCACGCCCAAGGCCTTGGAACATTTCATTTGGGCACACATGTTTTTGTCAAGACTCATCAATCAATAAAATGTTATTTTGAATTTTCAATAAAAATTTGTCCTCATCTCTCGTTTGTGTGTCTTTTCTTTGTCTTTATTCGCGCTCCATTTTAATGCGGATCGAAAATAGTCTCTCGAAAATAATAATGCCCATAACTCATCTTTGTGACTTTGATTACCCGATTAATCAAGCCGAGGAAGATGTTGAGGGCGATTGGGATACTCCTCGGAAATCATGAGAATGGTAGAGCAAGAAGAAAAAGTCATTGAGCCCCATGGGAATCCACAGAAATGATCAATCTGGGCACCGAGAAAGACAAGAAAGAAGTCAAGGTTGGTCTTTGCAATGGAGGATAAAGAGCGCAAAAGTTGATTCGACTTACGCTTGACTACGGCGACGTATTCGCATGGACTTATCAGACATGCCGGGGTTGAGCACGGATATTGTCGAGTTACAGATTGCCGAGAAGATCGAGAATGCCCCCAGAAAAAAGCCGAGGCGAATGAAGCACTGAAATGTCTTTGAAAATCGGGGATGAGGTCAAGCTTGATTTGATGCGAGATTCTTAGCCGTGGCAAAATACCCCGAGTGGGTAGCAAACATCGCTCCGGTCCCCAAGAAAGACGGAAAGGTTCGAATGTGTGTCGACTCACTACAGTGATTTTGAACAGAGCAAGCCCTAAAGATGATTTCCCCCTACCCCACATTGATGTCTTGGTAGATAGTACTGCTCAACATTCGATGTTCTCCTTCATGGATGGGTATTCAGGCTATAACCAGATCAAAATGGCTCCAGAGGATATGGAGAAAACCACCTTCATAACCCCTTTGGGGACTTTTCACATTACAAGGTCATGCCTTTCGGGTTGAAGAATGCCGGGCAACCTATCAAAGAGCGATGGTAACCCTATTCCATGACATGATGCATAAGGAGATTGAAGTCTATGTGGATGACATGATCGCCAAGTCAAAGACTGATGAAGAACATGTGGTTAACCTGCAGAAGCTGTTTGAGCGTCTCAGAAAATACAAACTCAGGTTGAACCCCGCGAAGTGCACCTTTGGGGTTAGGTCGGAAAGTTGTTGGGTTTTATCGTTGCCGAAGGGAATTGAGGTGGACCCGCACAAAGCACGAGCAATTCGGAGATGCGGCGCCTAAAGCAGAGAAAGAAGTTCGTGGTTTCTGGGAAGATCGAATTACATCTCTCGATTCATCTTTCAGATTGGATCGCAACTTGCGAACCTATTTTCAAATTCTTTGTGCAAAAACCAAGAGGTAAAGTGGAATGATAAATGTCAAGAAGCATTTGAGAAAATCAAGGTGTACCTCCAAAACCCACGACCCTAATGCCACCGTATGCAGCGTGCCTCTTATCCTATACCTCTTTGTGCTAGACAATTCTACGGGTGCGTGTTGGGGCAACATGATGATTCGGGAAAGAAAGAACATGCGATCTACTACCCGAGCAAGAAGTTCCTGGTGTGAGACAAGGTATTCACCCTTAGAGAAGACTTGTTGTGGTTTCTGCCTGGCTGCGATCGACCGAGACAAGTATATGTTGAGTCACACTACCGGTTGGTGTCCAAAATGGATCCAATCAAGTACATATTTGAGAAAACTGCGCGCCACAGTCGAATTGCTCGTTGGCAAATGCTTACGCCGAGAATATGACCTCGTGTACACGTAACCCGAAAGCAATTAAAGGTAGCACCTTTGGCAGATTACGGCGCATCAACCGGTTGAGGATTACCAATCAATGCAATGTGAATTCCCGGATGAGGACATTATGGCATTATTTGTGGGCGGAAATCTCAAGATGATGAAAGGTGGAGAATGTTGTTTGGCGGTGCCTCTAACATGTGGGGGCACGGGGTCGGAGCGATCTCGATCTCTCCGGACAACCGCTTCATACCATTCAACGCTGACTAAGCTTCTATGTCACAAACAATATTGCGAGTATGAAGCGTGTATCCGGGTATCCAAGCGACTCTCGATTGGAAAGTCAAGAGGCTCGACGTGTCACGAGGATTCAAACTCTAGTTGTCCACGTGTAAAAGGGATTGGGAAACAAGAAATCGACTTGATTCCTTACCGTGACTATATTGAAGAATTAATCAAGCCTTTGAGGAAATCACTTTCCAACACATACCCCGCAGTGAGAATCGGTTGGCGGATGCTCCGCAACTTTGTCTTCTATGTTCAACGTCATTTGTGACAAAAGTTTGACGATCGTCGAATCCAAAGACAAAGGCCTACTCCGCTTATCACCATCGTATGGCATCGAGGGGAATCGGATAGTAAGCCTTGGTACCATGACATCAAGCAAGACATCACAAAAGAGAGTATCCTCCGAGCTACGGAGAATGACAAGAGAACACTTCGGAGACTATCGTGAGTTTCTTCTTGAGTGGAGACGTCCTTTACAAGAGAAACTATGACTTGGTACTCCTCAGGTGTGTAACTGAAGAGGAGTCAGTAAAGATTATGCGAGATGTTCATGAGGGTTCATTTGGGGTTCATTCCAGTGGGCACACAATGGCTAGAAAAATCCTGAGAGCTGGTTACTATTGGTTGCAGATGGAGTCAGACTGTTACAGTTTTGTGAGAAGATGCCATAAATGTCAAATCTATGCAGATCACACCCATGTGCCTCCGACTTCTCTGAATGTCTTGAGTGCACCATGGCCATTCTCAATGTGGGGCATGGACATCATTGGTCCCATTGAACCCAAAGCTTCAAATGGTCACCGTTTTATTCTGGTTGCTATTGACTACTTCACTAAATGGGTGGAGGCTGCTTCTTATCCCAATGTAACAAGCGCAGTGATTGCTAAGTTCATAAAGAAAGATTTGGTTTGCCGCTACGGCCTTCCAAATAAGATTATCACTGCATAAACGGCAAAGATAATTTGAACAAAGTAGAATGATGAAGGACTTGTGCGAAGACTTCAAAATACAACATCACAATTCTTCTCCTTATCGCCCAAAGATGAATGGGGCGATTGAGGCAAACTAACAAGAACATCAAGAAGATTGTGCAAAAGATGGTGGTAACCTACAAGGATTGGCATGAAATGCTCCCTTTGCCCCTGCATGGTTTCTGAGAACCTCAGTGCGCACCTCAGCCCAGGGCAACTCCTACTCATCGGGTTTATGGGTCGGAGGCAGTCCTCCCCATTGAAGTTGAAATACCATCTCTGCGGGTGTTAATGGAGACAAAACTTGATGAAGCAGAATGGGTTCAGTCCCGTCTTGACCAGTTGAACCTCATTGACGAGAAACGGGTGGCCGCTATGTGTCATGGACAGTTGTACCAACAGAGGATGATAAGAGCTTTTGACAAAAGAGTTCGTCCTCGTGGATTCAAAGAGGGAGAACTTGTACTCAAGCAGATCTTGCCGATACAGACAGACCCCAGGGGCAAGTGGACTCCCAAATATGAAGGACCATATGTGGTGAAGAAGGCATTCTCAGGAGGAGCTCTAATCCTGGCGAGCATGGATGGAGATGAGATTCCAAATCCAGTAAACTCAGATGTGGTCAAGAAGTATTATGCCTAGAAAAATAAACAAAAAAAAAGAGAAAGATAAGCCAAGAAAAATCAGCTCGCTAGGTTGAAAACCCGCAAAGGGCGGCCTAGGCAAAAACAGAGCGACCCGGTGGATCGAAAACCCGCAAAGGGCGATCCAGGCAAAAATTAGGGTCAGAAAACTTGGACTTGAGAAAAGAAAAGGCAATCAAGACTCCCAAAGGTTTGGATAAAGAGGTGATCGTGGTTATGAGTATGGACGGCGGGCATCGTTATTTCAGAGATGAAATCACAAGATCTTCCTTTCTCTTGTATTTTCTCAGTTTAATAAAAATTGCAATGTACTTTCAATTGGCGTGACTTTCTGCATGTCCAATTTCCATATCAATAAAAGTCCAACTTTTTCTCATATATGTGCTTTTCGTGTCTTTGCTTTCCTTTATTCAGTTTCTTTCAAAATGATAATTTTTATGATTGATGAAATTGATTTGCAAAACATGTGCATATTCAAGAGCATTACAGGATCATTATGAAATCTTTGAAAAATACAGAAGGAAATGATCTCCCAAGTGAAAAGAGAAGAGACAAAGCGGTCCTAGCGAATCAGTGCACAATCCTCGCGTGATTATTGTCCTGGGGCAGCTTGCGTCCGGCAGATGGATTTAACCAGCAAAAGAAAAAACAACAAATAAGCAGAAAAAAGAAAGCTGCTCAAAGAAAAACAGAATAAGCAAAAAAAAAAAAAAAAAAAAAAAAAAGAAGAAAATCACAGAGGACGGAACCCAAAAGAACACAACATCTTCATTCATCATTCTCATATCATCCATACCATTCATCACTCCATGGCATCAAACAGTAGTGCATTACACTCTCAAATTCGCATCTCAAATGAGCGAAAGAATAACAAAAGAAAAAAGAGGATGAAAAATCAAACCGGAAGAAGCATCCCACCAAAATCAATCATTGCATCCATGTGCACCCAAATACCCAAGTGCATGCATTTCATGCACCATCCAAGAGAAAAGTTACTTGGACCCGAGAGTCCCAAAAATCCCATTTTTAGAAAATCACCATCAAGACAGAGTTCAGAACTCCATCAAAGATAGAGTTCGTAAACTCCATCAAAGACAGAGTTCGTAGAACTCCATCAAAGACTGAGTTCAGTAAACTCCATCAAAGACAGAGTTCGTAAACTCCATCAACCCGAGTTAGTGAACTCCTCAGAGTTAGTGAACTCCTTCCACAGATCACAACATCGTATGAAAGCACGCCGATGGATCCATCAGACTTCGTTAAGTCCTTCGGATTAGTTGTGCCAGCCTAAGGCACAGCGTAAATCCATTGATCAAATCAGTTCCGGACCTGATGTTGATCGGCCGCTCGAAAAGGCCACCCCCAGAGTTCGTAAACTCCATCAATCCAGAGTTCGTAAACTCCATCAACCCGAGTTAGTGAACTCCTTCGAGTTAGTGAACTCCTTCCACAGCATCACAACATCGCGTATGCGAGCACGCGATGGATCCATCGTGACCGTTAAGTCCTTCGGATTAGTTGTGTCAGCCTAAGGCACAGCGTAAATCCATTGATCAAATCAGTTCCGGACTTGATATTGATCGGCCGCTCGAAAAGGCCACCCCCAGAGCTCGGACTCGACAAGAGTCCGTTAAAAGGTTTTAGGCAACCTCCGAATTCCCAATTTACCGCTTTTCCCGCTTTATTGCTTTCCGTTAATGCGACAAGTGTTAACCCCCTCTCAAAAAGAAAATAACAAAAGATTTGAGCTTTTACGAAAACGAACAAAATTAGTATTATTTCTATATCTTTATTTCCATTTCACCAACAAATTTGAAAAGGCCAATTCACATTTTTGGCGAAATGTGAAATAAAGAGAGGCTGTAATACCCTAATTTTGTCCGTCCCTTAACTCAAGCCAATTTCAAGAATTGGAACTCAACTAAATCAAAGTACCACTTTGTTTAAGTTAAGCGAGCACGCTATTTGTTTAAATCGTGCGTTCTTCGTTTTAGTCGTACATAAGTAATGTTTAGGTAATGAGCTCATTTCTTCTATTTTGAGTCTCGTTTTAGCGTGTTCGTCTAGTCCGCCCGTTCGTCTTTGTGATTGACGGACTCTTTTTATTATTATTATTCTTTTCTTTTTGTACAGCTTAATTTATTTTGAGCACATATATATAGTCCAAAAGGTCAAAAAAATTCTATCTAGTTTATTTATAATTTAAAAGTGTTTAAGAGTCCAAAAATGTCAAAAATACTATTTAATTTTTATTACAACTTAGAAGAGTCCCAAATGTCCAAATGTCCAAAAATACAAAAATAATAATACAAATATACAAAACAAATAAATTCGAAAATACAAAAATAAAAATAACAGCAAGAAGCAGCAGCAGCAGATCTGGGGTGCCAAGAAATGCTTCTCCAAGTCTTTGGGCTTGGATCGACACTGAAAATAGTCAAACCCAGTCAAATGTAATTAAATGCCTAACCTAATTTTTAACTATAAATAGGCGATCAATTAATGATCAAAGGACACACACAATTTCGAGGTCAAAAATCACAAAAAAGCAGATTAGGGTTTTAAATCAAACCCTAATCACCTAAAATGCAATTTTTAGATCCGAGTCAAAAAAAGGGGAAAATTCAGAACATAGCGACCAACAACATCAACACAGATCAAAAAAGGGGAAAAATTCGAGAACACAAAGACCAACAACATCAACACGGATCTCGTTTTGATCTTTCATTTGGCAATAGGAGGTCGAGTTGGTACCTAAGTTCACGCGATAGTTTTTTTCTTTTTGCTTCATTTATTTGGTCTATGAGCATAACGCACACTGTTATTGTTCTAATAGTGGATTGATTAAATGGGATTCAAATAAATTTAGGTGTTTTCACTTTGTGAATCTGAGAAAGATGCACTTAGGCTATAATACCAAACCAAATTAAAAGATCCCTGTTTTCTTGTTTCGGATCCTATATACGTATATCACAGAAAAATCTGAGAAGTGATAACAATCACTGTTTATAATGTATTTCCAGAGAGAATCATGGTTCTTAAAATGGATTAAGCTCAGATTTAATGTAAAAAAGGAAAATATATAGCAAAATACCACCACAATCCAAGTAGAAATCAGAGAAGATGGAGAGGAGGGGAAAACCAAAAAAATCGAAGAAGAAGATACAGATCGAACGGAAACCGAACCTGGAAGCGTGGGTCGGCGCCGGCGAAACTCACCACCGCAGGCTTCGTCTTCTCCGGCGCTCCTTCACCGTGAAACCGCCGTGAAAAAACCTCCCCCATCGTCGCGGCATCCCTTCCAGCTTCTTCCCCTCCCTTCGATCGTTCCTTCTCCCTTTCTCTCTCCACTCGTGAATCTCTCAAAGAACTCCCTCTCTTCACGCCGCGAATCTCTCTCTCAAGTGAGGAGGCTGCTGCTGGCATGTTGTGTATGAGGAGGAAGGAAATGAAAATTAGGGTTAATTTTAGGTCTAAGGCTTATATACTGTCTCCTTTTAATCACTTTATTTTTAATTTATTTTTAATATTCAGAATACTATTAGCACCCCTCTGATTCATGCACGAACCCCCTCCTCACTTAAGCCCGGTTTCGCATACTGGGCTCCCATATGCGAACTGGGCTTACTGTTTACACCCCCTGTTCAGTTATACAACCTCCCTACAACTAACAACACCCCCATTTTGCAATTTTCACCTCTTTTTCGTTTTAATTCTCTTTCAACTCAAATAATTTCTCCATAAATCAAAAAAACTTTGTTAATGATTTTGCGAAGCCTCTGCTTGCATAAATCATTAACAATGAGGAATTAGTGGTGATCACTTGGAGCCTTTGCTCAATTGATCATCATGAATGCCTAATTTTTCTAAATATTTTCAATAAGTCAAAAAACTTTGTTAATGGTTTTGTGAAGCCTCTGCTTGCATAATCATTAACAATGAGGAACTAGTGGTGATCACTTGGAGCCTTTGCTCAATTGATCATCATGAATGCCTAATTTTTCTAATTATTTTCAATAAATCAAAAAAACTTTGTTAATGGTTTTGCGAAGCCTTTGCTTGCATAATCATTAACAATGAGGAACTAGTGGTGATCACTTGGAGCCGTTGCTCAATTGATCATCATGAATGCCTAATTTTCCTAAAAAACTTTTTCAATAAATCAAAAGCTTTGTTAGTGGTCATGTGAAGCCTTTGCTTGCATAATCATTAACAATGAGGAACTAGTGGTGATCACTTGGAGCCTTTGCTCAATTGATCATCATGAATGCCTAATTTTTCACAACTAAACAAGTTAAAAATAAAGCCCTAGAACTACGTAGCTTTGAATTCTCCATCGCACCTGGAGATACGTAGGAGCGGATCCCCTCCGTCAAGCACAATAAACTAAAAACATTTTTCCCTTCAAAAAACCCAAAGCGGCTAACTCTCGTCGAGCGCCGCAAACAAAACTTTCGTTAAATCAAGAGGCAAATTTAAGTATTTTCAAATCAACACTTAAAACCACCTTTAATTAAAGGTTCCTTTCGAAGAGAAAGGAGGTGTGTGGGCGCTAATACCTTCCCCATGCCTAACCGACCCCCGAACCCAAATCTTTAAGTTTTCCAAAAGACCATTTGCCTTCCCAAAAAGGTTTTTCTTCAATATTTTCCTTATAAAAAATATTGGTGGCGACTTCATTGTTTTTAAAAGTTGTAAACGAAGAAAAATCCTTCGGGGACTTTCTCGGGCGCAACACTAACCAAACTTGCTTCTTTCCCGGGAATTGACTCTTAAGAATCTCCTTGTGCTTGGCAACATATGAATCAACCTCACTATCATTGTGAAGAACGTACAAGTGTGCTTGCTCTAGTTCTTTCCTTGATACCATCACTAATTTAGTTCATGTCATCCCTTTACTAATCCTTCCTGCATGACGAGACCTTGGCAATCCCACAGAATATTCAAGACTAGATAGATAGCCGTGCAAAACTCAATAGCCTCCTCAACTATGTAGCGCTCAACAATACAACCTCGTGTCGTGATCGATTTTTCACATATCCTTTTAATATCTTCATGTAACGCTCAAACAGATACATCCATCTCATGTAACATGGGCCACACAATTGTATCTCTCTAACCGGATGAACTATTAGATGAATCATTATGTCGAAAAAGGAAGGTGGGAAATACATCTCAAGCTCACACAAAGTGATGTAATTTCTCTTTGCAATGTTGGCAACTTTCCGTGGTCAATCACTCTACTACAAATCGCCTTAAAGAATAAACAAAGTTTGGTTAAGGTCTCACGACTTTCTTAGGCAAAATGGATCGTATACCAATGGGTAGCAAATTCTCCATGAGAACATGACAATCGTGGGACTTTAGAGACTTTAACTTGAGGTCTTTAATCGATACAAGAGTCGCCACATTTGAAGAGTATCCTCTGGAACTTTAACTCCATGAAGAAACTCACAAAAGACAGTCTTCTCCTTTCTAGATAGAGTATGAGTCACGGAGGTAGATATGTACGTGTACCCTTCTTTAGGACCCAATTCGGGTCTCAAACCCATACTAACCAAATCCAACCTTGAGTTGATGGTATCTTTAGTCTTACCCGGCATATTGAGTAAGGTACCAATGACACTTTCGAAGACATTCTTTTCAACATGCATCACATCAATGAAATGCCTTACATATAATGACTTCAAGATGGCAACTCAAAGAAAATCGACTTTTTCTTCCACCCCGTTTGGCAATCTCTCCCGCAAAAGGCTTCCCAAATTTAATGTTCAAATCTTCCACCTTTTCAAATACCATTACCGTCAAAGGCGGGGAGCTCTACGTGTTTCGTATTCCCATCAAATGCCTTTCTCCACAATCGATAGTGATGAGTTGATGGCAAAAATCTACGATGACCAAGATAGATATTCTTCTTACCATGTTCCAACCACATCCAATCTGTGTTATCTTCACATATAGGGCATGCACACGCCCCTCTTTGTTCTGTATCCAGATAGATTGTGTCGTATGCGGGAAAGTCGTTAATTGTGCCAAAGATCATAGCCCTCGTGGTGAAACTTTCTTCTCTGAACCCATCATACACCTCTACCCCAATCTCCCACATTTGCTTCAAGTCTTCAATTAAAGGAGCCAAGTATACATCAATATCATTTCTGGTTGTTTGGGCCGTAAATTAACAAAGACAAAGATCATATATTTGCGTTTCATGCAAAGCCACGCAGTAAGTTATAAATCGCCAAAATCACGGGCCATGTTTGTGGGAGCTACTCGATACCGTGCGGGTTAAATCCATCGCCAGACAATGCAAGCGCGAGGTTTCTAGGGTCATCCCGAAATTAGGATACTCAATATTGATTTTTTCCATTGCGGAGAATCTGTAGGGTGTCGTAGCATACCATCTTTAATCCTTTCATCCTCATGCCATGTCAAGTGTTTTGCATCTTCCGAACTACGATACATGCGCCTAAATCGAGGAATTATAGGAAAATACCACAACACCTTTTGTGGAGCGGACTCTTTCTTCTTATATCATGCATGTGCATTACATTTAGGACACGACTTTAACAACGCATGTTCATTCAGAAATAAAATGCAATCATTCGGACAAGCGTGTATCTTCTCATAGTTCAAGCCAATAGACCCCAACATTTGCTTTGCATCATACGTCCGAGAAGGAAGCACATTATCATTCGCAACATTTCTTTCGTAGTGAGAGTAAATCAGTAAAGCTCTTATCCATCCATCCGTGGCGAGTTTTCAAGTTATACAACTTGATCACGACCAATAATTTTGTGAATTCATTACAACCCGCATACAATGGTGTCTCTCTGCATCGCTTATCAACTTCTCAAACATTTCGGGACAATCATTAAGATCCTCTTCAACCACCTTTGTCATCTCTTCAAATTCGTTCGCATCAAATGAATGTGTTCCGGTGTCAACAACGGTGGCGCATATCTCTTACTTAATATCATTCATATTTGAAGATTCACCTTTTTCTCACCGTGCATTATCCAACAAGTGTAACTTTGATCAATTCCATTCGCCTTTAAATGTCGTGGTCAACTCCTCTGCGAAGAATCGATTTTACATAACAACACCTTAAACAAGGACATTTCATACCACTAGAAGTCCCTAAACGTTCAACAAAGACAAATTTCACAAAATAATCCACTCCAGTATGCATACTCCTTGATGCAGACGATTGGCGGACATCCAATTTCTATCCATAATTGCCAAATATTTATAATAAAATCCCGAGAAGAGAACTTTAACATATGACCCATCAAGCAATTCGAATATAATGAAGAATCAATTCATATAAAAACAAACAAAATTTCCTCTTTTAAATTTTTTCAATTCCACTCCTTATTTTCCCAAGCTATATATCTATATCATATTCTATTTCTATTCTCGGTCCTTTGGTCAAGACAAAGGAACCATATAGTCTAGTCTTCCAAACAATTAATTTATGTGTAACAAGAAGAGGCTAGTGGTGAAAAAAAAAGAAGAGTCTAGTGTGCACAAGTGACAAAACTAATATATTTCTAAACTAGAACCCACAATTAATATCTAACAAGAAGCAGAGAAAGGAAAGCAGAAACTCACCAATGTTGTGCGAGTGAGAGAGATGATGTTCACCGAGAGAGATGATTTTCGTTGAGAGAGATGATGTTAATTTGAGTTAGGGTGTTAGGGTTTTGCGTTTCGGGTGAGTGATTTTGCGTTTAGGTAAGAGTGTTAATGTGAAAGAGGAAGTAGCTCAATGGGAAACAAAAAAATTATTTAACCATACCTAGCGTTTTCTAAAAAGCGCTAGGGATCTATCTAGCGTGTTTTCTAAATACCTAGCGTTTTGAGTAAAAGCGCTAGGGATATGTCTAGAGTGTTTACTAAATACCTAGCGTTTTATAAAAAGCGCTAGGATCTATATAGCGTGTTTTCTAATTGGCTAGCGTTTTGAATAAAAGCGCTAGGATCCTGTCTAGCGTGTTTTCTAAATAGCTAGCGCTTTCTAAAAACGCTAGGGATCTATCTAGCGTGTTTTCTAATTGGCTAGCGTTTTGAATAAAAGCGCTAGGGATCTGTCTAGCGTGTTTTCTAATTTGCTAGCGTTTTGAGTAAAAGCGCTAGGGATCTGTCTAGCGTGTTACCTAATAGGTAGCGTTTTACTTTAAAACGCTACTAATGGTGGAGCGTGTTATTAAAATGGCTAGCGATTTTTTATAAACGCTACTAAAGGTGGCGATCTCTTTTTACAATTCTGGCGTAGTGAAGTCACCCAATTTGATTTTTATAAACGACCTCCATTGATTAGACGCACAGATCACCGATTCTACCTTCGGCGAGCACCTTGTTTGGGCCGTTGTTAGGCCGAAAGCATATTGGGCTTCGCCCAGTTCGGAACACCTACCCTATATATATATATATATGTTGGTAAATAGAAGAAAATACACCAAGATGTGATAAGTTGATAAACAATAAATAAATAAAAAAATGTTAAAAAAAGATGAAGCGTGAAATGATATAACGTGACACATACAAGAATGAACAAATGTAATAGAAAAACTTCAATATATTTACGTAAATGCCATTAATGAAAACAAGTTGTTTTCCGCATGTTTTTAAAAAATTCTGAATAGTTTGAAAACATCTTCAACCCGTTTATTAGTTTTTAGAATAGGAAACAAAAACTATTTTCGAAACTTGTTAAATATAAAAACACCCATCAAACAAGTGATGTGGATCTCATTAAATGAGTTGCGCCTGACGTAGACACCACACGTGGTTGTCACATCATTTAATGGCCACATCAACACACCACGTCATTATTTAATTTTTAGAAAACTAAAACTAAAATTTAACTAGAAAACTAAAATTAAAATCTTTGAAAGAACAAAGAACCTAGAAAATGAACAAATGAAGAACCCCACAAAAGGAAGAAACACTGATCACATCAGTTCCTGATCTATCCTTAGTGATGTCTTCTCTATGCACAGATCAAGCTATAATGGCAAAGTAGATGTTTCCAGGACCAGATGTATTCGAAATCCAGAATCAAATGTAACGACAACACAGAACCATATGTATTCAAGAAAAGAAATGAAGAAAAAGTTGTGAAGGTGCTGGTTTCTGTTGTACAACATCATAAGAGGATTGGGATTTCTTGTTTTGTTTTTTGGTCCAAAGGTCTTTGACCCGCTCCGGTGTCCAAGGGAAAAGTGCCCTGAATAATTCAGAGTTCGACCGGAAGGTAAATAACCCCGTCTCCAATTTGTTTCATCCGGCGGGGATCGATCGAACCTAGGTACTAGCTAAGTTCTATTGTTCTTTGTTAGATTTTAATTTAATTTTAGTTTTTGTAATTATTTTTAGTTTTGATATTTGAGTTATGTGGCATGTACATGTGGCTTATTGAATGACGTGGCAGCCACATGTGATGCATACGTCAAACACCACATAATTAAATGTGGTCCACCTCATATTTTTGACAATAGTCCACGTAAGATAAAAAAAATGAAAAACTCCCATTTGGACTAAATGTGAGATTTTCATAATAGTGGGACCAAATGTTATTTAGCCTAATTTCATTGAAGTTAATTATTAAATTTAAATAATTTAGCATATATGCACATATATGATTATAACTATCAATTTTTATTTTTTTATTCAATGTGTATTATTTTTTGATTATCTTGTTATAGATTCTTTGGAAGTATTACTTAATATGTTTTAATATAATATTATTGTATTAAAATTTATCATTATTTTTTAATTTATAAAATTAAAAATAAACATAAATGAATGTTTAACCTATTTTTACCCCAGGTTTGATTAACTCCATATAAACATGTGGTTGCGGTCATCTTCTCAACAAAAGAGTAAAGAGTAGCGGCGCTTCCCTCAATGCCTGTGTCTTCTCTTCTCTCATTGTCTGCGTCTGCAAAGAGTTGCAACTAGGGTGTTTGATTTTCTTTGTGTCACTCATTTGTGCGTGTGTGTTCATCTATATATGATTGCAATACTTTACTGAATATGATGATATGCTAGAGAGATGCATCCATTGGGGTATCATTCTACTTAGATCAGTACCATACATATGACTAATTAGAGGTAAATTGTCATGTTATATCTATTAATGCATCAATTTTCTGGCGAGTTCTTTTCTTTTATTTAATCTTTTTATATTTTTGTCATCACTAGATCCATAAGCTGGGGTTAATCAATTCATTACAAGATGGATCACATGGAAATCGTGGATGTTGTCTTCTATTTGTACATCTTCTCAAAAATAATCTGCCAAAATTCATCAAAGATCTCAAACGACTATGATTTCCTTGATTAAAACAACACGTCCCAAGACGTTGGTTCCTGACTTCTCATACTATTAAAGAAGGTAATATTTATGAAATTAAAACTATAAGTTCCCTTTTTATAGTAGTAAATATGATTTATAATGAATTAAATGGTTTTATATAGATGAATTTCACCTATTTGTTTATTTGATTTTACATTTCTTATCCTAATGATTGTATGAGATATGCTTGGGTTATGATTTTTGGATGCATGATTCTTGAGATTGTTGATTTAAGGTCAAAAGATGTGAGGGTATGAGAGGTTTTAGGGTTTCCTGTGTGGGTTTATGCTTGATATGGTTACTTGAAAATCTAGTGTTTGTTTGTTTTTATTTATTCTACAATTTGCGCTTTAATGTAAATATAATTAACCTTCTAAATATCCTTGTAGAGCATTTAGTTATTCGTTTACAGTGTAGTGTGTAAGAGGGAATGTTGATCTTGGTGAATTTTCTGGTTAAATCTGCAATCTTCATCATAGTGGATTTCACTTTCACATAGTGAAGTTAGAGATTTGCACAGTGAAATTCTCACCATGAAAACCCCTTTTTCTTTTTACCCACCTCAGAAATGCAAATATGATTCATTGTTGAGAAAAAATTATGTTGGCCATGTTGAATGGTTTCTTCAAACCTTGGCCCTCTCTTCATCTTATGATCCACACTTTCTGAGTTTTGTTTTTTATTTACTGACAAACCTAGTCACTCGACTTATGAAAAATTAGGTTGTTAACTTTTCATTATTAATAAGTGAGGAAGGTTGGCATGCACTCATTTATTTAGGAAATAGTGTTTACCGTAACAAGGGTTTCATGCTTAGAATCATGTAGACTCCACAAGGATATGCGCTTCCTAAAAAAATGTAATTTAAAACATTTTCTTGAATTATCGATTTTCTCCGATGATATCCCAACATTGTATATTAATATATTATATTTTATGGCATCTTATAGCAATGAAGCTTCTTCCTTTATTAATTATAGTCTCCATAAGAGAAAGTGTGTTATATTTAGTTTTATAATCTTAAATATCTATTTGTTACCTAACCTTTAAATTTTAGTTAAACCTTTTTAATTGTATATTCCCATCCAGTTCATATATGAACATGTTGAACTTTTTCTTGTATTCCTTGTTTGAATCATTTTCATTTCACATATTATTTTCATGTTAAAATTAATTTAGGAGGAACACCAGGCCAAAAATCCACTTTAGGTTCAAATCAAAAATCTCTAATGTAGTCACCGTAGTAATTTCCAATTAGCTTCTATTCCAATAACAAAAATTCGTGTATCTCTTATTGAATTCTTTTTTAGAGAAAAAGGCCAGCGAAAAAATCCACTTCAGGCGCAAATCAAAAGCTTTGTGAAACCCTTCCGTTTGAAATATGCAAACCTGGATCTTGAGATACTCCGAACGAAAAGATGGAAGATCAGATAAGGTATGAGTTAAAATAAATGTTGATTTACTTTCTAAATTCTTCTTCTACTTCATAGTTTCTACCTTTTATTGTATCTTTAAAATACTACAAACATCTAGAGGTACTTTAATGAATTTTATAAATAAACTACATACATTCATGTTAAAGAATTTCATATTTAAAAAATACAAAGTTTTCTATAATTTAAAGAATTTCATATTTAATAAACTTCTTTTTTCATACTTTTCGTACATGAATAATGTGTATTGTATTTCTCATTTGTTTTGCAGTACTACCATCATAAAGTGGAGGATTATATGTGTCGATCTTTGAAAGAGGTCGTAAAATATGAGGAAGGACTTCTTCCAAAACATGAGCAGAAAATCAATGACATTGGAAAAGTAGAAGCTAAGAGTGTTCCAAAAAAACCCAAAGTGAGTATGATATGAAAGTTGTAAATGTTAAGCATTTTTGCTAACTGTTCAACATGTTATTCTATGATTTAATCAAATATAAACATAAAGGAGATAAAATACTTTCAAAGTTAAAGATTTATTATAACCATTTTACATGTCACATGTCATTTTAGGTTTTGCCTTATAAAGTTTTAAAACGCTTGTCGAGAGAAAGTTGATCAAAAGAATTGAAAACAAAGGTGAGTGTGCTTATCTTGATAATTCTACCACTTTATTGAAAAAAATTAAATTAGTGACTAAAAACTAGCGATAACAACTACAAAATCTATCTCTAATTGTTATAATTAAATTTCATGATGTCAAAATTAGAGATGGTTTCATTTTTGTTTCCTAAACTTGGGGTAAAATTTACCCTTTTCTTGTAATATCCTTATGTTGTTTTATTTGTTGTAAAAATTTCAATAAATTCCTGTTAATGAGAAATAATTTTTTTATGAATAATGACTAATGTTTCAGACACCAAAAGAAGTAAACCGACAACCAGCCAATGGAAATACAGTCAAGGGGTTCACACTGGAATTATAGAAAAGAATGTTTGGACAACTAATACTAACTAATATGCTTGGACAAGTATTTTGAGATAGTTGTTAGTTTAAAGGCTTTCTGGAAAAACCACACTATATATAACCAGCTCCACAAGCTTTTATGAAATAGAAAAGTTGTTAGTTTCCACATTTTCTTTCAATGAATTATTTTTTTCTTTGTGACACTTCAGTGAATTTCCACATCTTCTAACATTGTGTGTTTTTACTGGTATTAAAAACAGGTGTTAAGTAGAAAGGGTTTTTCATCAAAATAGAAGGATGATTCAAAATACTAGTATTCAATCTTAAACATTTTGTTTGCGGTAAAACACATTTGTTGGAGGTGCAGTTCAACACTAACGATACATATTTTGGATACTTGACTTTATCGTTGTGATTAATAATATTCTTTGGAGAAGGATTTCCAACAGCCTAAACTGAAATTGTGAAAATCCTTGATTATTATGTTTGAAGTTTTTATTTTTTTTATAAGTCAAAGTTTTTATTGAAATTGGGGTACAAGGGGTACCTCTCCCATTACAAACTAGTTCACCAAGCTCATACAATGTGATGGCTCATTACACAATCTACATAAGTAATAGGCAAATTAATTAACACCTATTCTATTAACAAACCACCCCCAAGATAACGATTTAATTTGTTCCACTAATTGTGAAACATTTAGTAATCCACCCTAAATATTATCTTGTTCCTATACATCCAAACCATCCAAACCACTTCTTTAAATTGCTCCCACAGACCAACAAAAGCAGACTGGCCAGCACCGATCCACTGGTATAGCTGCTGCCAAATCTGCTGCACAGAACAGCAGCAGAGAAATAAGTGGACAGCGTCCTCATTTGCCTGGAAACAAAGCATCCAGCACGATAATGCCCTAGACATTTGATTGTTTTTTCGAAATTTAAACAAGGTAATGCCCTAAAATGTTTTATTTTTAATAAGCTTCTTTTTTCATACTTGTCCTACATGAATAATAATTATTCTATATCTCATTTGTTTTGCAGTACTACCATCATAAAGTGGAGCAATATAAATGTAGATCTTTGATAGAGGTCATAAAATATATGAAGGGCTTCCAAAACATGACTAGAAAACCAATGACATTGGAAAACTAGAAGCTAAGAGTATTTCAAAAAAAAACCCAAAGTGAGTATGATATGAAAGTTGTAAATGTTAAGCATTTTTGTTAACTCTTCAACATGTTATGCTATGATTTCATGAAAAATTTGGGAAATGCTTGTTAATAAGAAAAATCAGTTTCCACTACCAATTCAACAAATTCAACAAAACCTCTCCCCCACGCCAAGCAACCCGTGATTCCGCTTCAAGAAGAGCAATTATCGAACTTGTGAGTAAAGGCAAATATCATCCTCCCATAGCAGTCGCGAAGAACACCACCACTACCAGCAGATCGACCGTTGTTGAAGACCGAACGATCACATTTGCTACCAGTTAGGAGAAGAACAACAGGTTTCTTCATCGATTCAACAATCAAATTCACCTGACAACGAATTGTGATAATAACACCTTGAATTGGATTCAGCTTCTGATTGAAGACCCAATCGTTTTGAATTCTCCACAAATTATTAATTCTGACACCAAAGATGATATTCCAGTAAGGTAATTCCCCTTTATTACCCTTCTCTTTTAAATTTGTCTCCAACCAAAATTTCCAGTTCTGAATAGTAAAGAAATTTCTTTGATTCTTCAAATTAAGGCTACACCAAATGTTCCTCGCTTTATTGCAGTCTCTGAAGCAATGAAACAAGGATTCATCCTTCAATTGACACAAAGGTCAATTGCTATCGGTTGTCATGGTTCCCCTTTTCCTCTCCAGATTAGTCAACATAGCTTCATCACCAAGCTTCCATAGAAGGGTACGTATTCTTTCTGCTCCCCTCCACTTCCAGATAGTAGTAAAAATAGTGAAATTGATTAGGATTACCGGTAAGAGTAGCATAAGCAGACTTAGTAGTAAAAGTTCCATCTGGAGAGCGACCCCAAATAAAATCATCCTCCACAGTACCCCTAGGAGGAACCATCCAATTTGTGCTGAAAATTGGATTATGAAACATACTGAATGATAAAATGGAAGAATTGATAAGGTGTTAGTTCAAATAATTATTCATTTAATTTATGGATTCTTCTTCTACTTCCTAGTTTCTCCCTTTTATGGTATTTAAATTATCACAAACTTGAAGAGGTACTTTAATTAATTTTCTATATAAATTACATACATATATGTTAAAGAAATTCATATTTCGGAAATGCAAAGTATGTGATTGTTTTCTGTAATTTAAATAAGGTATTGCCCAAAAAAATCTTATTTTTTATTAAATTCTTTTTTCGTAATTTGTATACATATATAATGCTTACTGTACTATTTCTCATTTTTTTTGCAGTACTTCCATCATAAGGTTAAAAGATACATTTGTCGATCTTTGAAAGAGGTCACAAAATATGATAAAGGAGTTCTTTCACAGTGTTCGGTACTGGATCTCGAAATATACCTGATTCGGGGTACTTGTTGTCTTGCTTCGCGTGCCTTGAGGATGAGTCTTGGATCTCGAAGATTGAGCCCGATCGTCCCGAGGTGGTCGTAGTTCCACGTCGGGTGTGGTGTACCTTTAGACACTCTAATGCCTAAGTTAGTGTGTGAATGAGGCAGAATGTGCAAAGAATGGAAAGCGTACCTGGAAGTGGGGGTAGGTCCCATATTTATAGAGGAGAGCGTCGTGCCCCTAGCGTCGGATCTGTTGGGAAGATTCTAGCCATTGAGCGCGGAAGTCCATGGTGTTTTGCGAATAGTGGGCCGGCGCGGGGAGTTGCGTTGGGCCTGGCCCAATTCAAGCATGGATTTAATCAAGACTGGAATACAAAGAATGACAAGAAAACCAATGACATAGGAAAAGTAGAAGCTAAGAGTGTCACCCAAAAACAACCAAAGTGAGTACGATAAGAAAATTGTAAATGTTAAGCATTATTGTTTATTTTTCAATATGTTGTTTTATGTTTTAATGAAAAATTTGGGAATTGCTTGTTAATGAGAAAAATCAAAAACAAACCTAGATGGGAAAACTTACTTTGAAAGTTCAAGATTTATGACTACAATTTGACATGTCGTTTTAAGTTTAACCGTATAATAATTTAGGAAATTCTTGTCGAAAAAAACGGAAAAGAATTACAAACAAATGTGAATGTGGTTATCTTTATTTTCGTATGACGTGATTCCTCACACTTCTTCCCTTGTTATTGTTCATATGCCCTTGGGGTGATGATGATTTAGTAGACAAGAACTCAGAGGAGTAGTTAGCATGTGGCTGTTTCGTTGAACCATCATCGTTTATGTATATTTTTATTTAAAGTTATGTAATAAACAGAGTATAACCCTATATGCTATGAGATTAAGTTATTGGGTTTTAAACTTATACTTTTCGATTTTGAAAATTATTTATGCAGTTTGATATTTGAATTTAATTTTTATTGTGATGTCTGCTTTGCCAAAACATTTTTTTGTATAAAATACAAAACTACATGACATTTCAGATACCTTACTTATTGTTTTACCTTACTTATTGTGTCACAAGATTTACATTTATGTTAAGATTATTTATTTTATTTTACAATTCTTATCCTAATGACATGGTTTATCAATTTACTTGTAATGTTTTATATATTTTCACTATTTGGTAATTTTTGGCCTATTTTATTAGTTACTACAAAAAGAACTGATTTATAATTAAAATTATATAAAAATTCGCACTAATTAATATCTTTACTAAGTTATTCCTGTTGGAGGAAATCAAAGAGAGTGCAAGAAGCTTATCTAAAAAAAATAGAGTGCAAGAATTGCACTGTAACTGAATTGGGGATAGGGCTGCAAATTTAACAGAAATTGAATGATGGAATTGGTAAAGTGTATATATAAAAATTGTTTCATACTTTACAATGTACTAGGACGGTTACCCGTGCGATGCACGGGGAGGTGATTAACAGACCTACAGATGTAGTTTCGAAAAAACATCAATATTTTATAAGGGGGGTATAAAAATACGCAACACACATATATAAGACGAAGAGGCAACGATAGCCCTTGGTGGGATGAGGCAACAATGTCGATCCAAAAATATAGAGTGGGGGTATATTGATAAACAGTGGGGTACAAAATGAGGGGTACATTTTGATAATTAAAAAAAATTGTTGGACAAAAAAAATTGTTTATGTCGGTCCAAAAATATAGAGTGGGGGTATGTTGGTAAATAGTGAGGTACAAAATGAGGGGTATATTGGTAAATGGTTGGGTACAAAATATAGAATGGGGGTATGTTGGTCCAAAAATATAGAGTGGGGTATATTGGTAAACAAAGTGGGGGTACAAATGAGGGTATATTGGTAAATGGTTGGAATAAAATTTTCCCAAGAAAAGTGGATAAAAAAAGTGTTGTCTGGGGTATGTCGGTCCAAAAATATAGAGTGGGGTATATTGGTAAACAAAGTGAGGTACAAAATGAGGGGTATATTGGTAAATGGTGGGGTAAAAAATAGAGAGTGGGGTATGTCGGTCCAAAAATATAGAGTGGGGGTATATTGGTAAACAATGAGGTACAAAATGATGAGTATCTTGGTAAATGGTGGAACAAAATTTTCCCACCAAAAGTGGGGAAGTCAACGATTGTGTATTAATTAAGAGAGATAATAATAAAAAAAGTGTTGGACAAATAAAAATTTGTCGAGGGTATGTCGGTTCAAAAAATATATAGTGTGGGTATATTGGTAAACAATGGAGTACAAAATAAAGGGTATATTGGTAAATGGTGGGATACAAAATATAGAGTGGGGTATGTCGGTCCAAAAATATAGAGTGAGCGTATATCAGAAAGCAATGGGGTACAAAATGAGGGTATATTGGTAAATGGATTGTGTATTAATTAAGAGAGATAATAATAATAAAAAAGTGTTGGACAAATAAAAAATTTGTCAGGGGTATGTCGGTCCAAAAATATATAGTGGGGTATATTGGTAAACAGTGGGGTACAAAATGAGGGGTATATTGGTAAATGGTGGGGTACAAAATATAGAGTGGGGGTATGTCGGTCCAAAAATATAGAGTGAGGATATATTGGTAAACAGTGGGGTACAAAATGAGGGGTACATTTTGATAATAAAAAAAGTCTTGGACAAATAAAAAATTTGTCAGGGGTATGTCGGTCCAAAAATATAGAGTGGGGGTATATTGGTAAACAATGAGGTACAAAATGAGGGGTATATTGGTAAATGGTGGGGTGCAAAATATAGAGTGGGGGTATGTCGGTCCAAAAATATAGAGTGGGGTTATATTGGTAAACAGTGGGGGTACAAAATTAGGGGTATAGGGGTAAGATGACATTATTTACAATAATGTCATCAACCCAAATTTTCCCCCCCAATTCTAGCAAAAAGTGGATATTGCCTTAATAGATAAGGGATTTAAGTCATTTTGACTTCACTCAGTCTTGTAACTATGGTTACAACTTGATTTCTTTTTAACTGTTAATAGCTCTCAACTAACAAGTCACCCTATTTACACTTTACCACTACTATTACATCTTATTTACACAAATGTCCTAGCTAATTGATTACAACATACAAGACTACACCTCCTTAATTCAAACTAGCTAGACTACACATTCCTATCTTCATTCTCATGTCTTCAAACTTCTTGGGCTTCAGTGCTTTTGTTAGAATGTTTGCAAGTTGAGTTTCTGAGCTGCAATATTCACCTCAAACTTCCTGATTTCCTTTGCTAACTTGATCACGTAGGAAATGATATTTCACCTCGATGTGCTTGCTTCTACCAAGTGCTATGGGATGTTTTTGCTAAGTCTATAGTAGAGTTATTATCTACCTTAAGCTTCATTACACCAGCATGTTTCATTTTGAGTTCATTTAGCAGCATCTGCATCCAATAGCTTGGCTTGCACCAAATGCAGATGAGATGTACTCAGCTTCACAGCTTGAGAGGGCCACTACACCTTAATTGCTTCTTGGAACACCAGCTAATTGGAGCATCTCCAAGCATGAAGATGTAGCCTGATGTTGACTTTATATCCACAGAATCACCACTCCAATCTGCATCAGCATAGCCAGACACTGTTACCTTTTCATTGTCACTTGCTGCAAGAAACAAAATTCCATAATCTAGTGTTCCCTTCAAGTACCTTAGTACCCTCTTAGCTGCCACAAGATGAAATCTTCTTGGTTCCTCCATATACCTGCTCACTAAGCCACCACTGAAGGCAATGTTAGGTCTGGAATTACAAACGTATCTCAGTGAGCCAATCAACTGTCTATACAATGTGAAGCAATCAGTGGCTCATCACAGTTTCTTCAAGTTTTCATAGTTGCTTCATTTGGTGTAAAGGTTGGGTTACACTCTAGCATATCAAACCTCTTCAATACATCACTAACATACTTCTTTTGGTGCAAGAAAATCCCTTTCTTGGATGTCACAAACTCCATTCCAAGAAAATAGGATAGCTTGCCCAAATCTATCATTTCAAATTCACACATCATTTTCCTTTTGAACTCATTGATTTCTTGTTCACTATCACCAGTGACAAGTAAATCATCTACATATAAGCAAATGATGATCAAATCAGCTTCTTCACTTTGTTTCACATATACTCCATGTTCAGTGGAGCATTTTACAAACTAATTTAGCTTTAAGAGGAATCCATCAATCCTCCTATTCCAAGCCCTTGGGGCTTGTTTAAGACCATAGAGTGCTTTCTTCAATCTCATCACTCTATCTTCCATTCCTTTCGTTTCAAAACCTGGTGGCTGCCTTGTGAACACTAATTCATCAAGTGGACCATTGACAAAAGATGATTTAACATCAAGCTGACTCAATGTCCATTTCCTTTTTCTAGCTAGAGCAACTATGAGTCTCACAGTCTCTATTCTAGAAACTAGTGCATAGATTTCATTAAAATCAATAACTGGTTGTTGCAAGAAGCCCTTTGCGACCAACCTTGCCTTGTATTTGGCCACCTCGCCATTTGGTTTCATCTTGGTCTTGTAGACCCATTTCACATCAATTGCTTTCTTACCACTTGGTAGTTTCATCATCTCCCAAGTATCATTTTTCTAAATTGACTTCAATTCTTCTTCCATTGTTTCTAAAGTCACCAGTGTCACAAGGAAGGGGGGTTGGAATTGTGACCCTTTTAAATTTTCCTGAAATAAAAGAACTTTGATTCACAAGTGTACTTGAGAATTAGGTGAGTGAGTGTTATGTGCTATACAGAAACAATCCTCTTAATGAATTAGATGAGTCAAGAAGGGTGATTGAATAGTCTTCACAGTTATGTAGAACTGAGAAGGATCATTCAAAACTTCCTTCACTATTCTCACAGTTGTTTCCCAATTGTTTCAAGTAGAGTCTTACTGTGAAAGATCTATTAAGTTTGTAAACCACTTGTTAAGAGTTTCAAAACATTTTATAGTCTTTGAAAAGTTCTGAGAAGGGTTGAAAAACTCTTGTTCTAGTTGTAGCTGAGAAGGGTCAGAATTAACTCTTCTCAGGTTTTCAAAAATATCTTCTCAAGAGGAGTTTTTCTCAAGCCGTAAAGTAAATACTTAAAGCAGTAAATAACACATGGATTTATAGTAGTTCACCCAACAATACATGGGCTACTCCACTCCTCACACCCAGTGAGATTTTCCACTATTTTCCAAATAGTTTCCACCCTTTCACACTTCACATAAGTTGAAAGCTCTTGGTAGTTTTCTTCTCACAGCTCTACCTACTGTATACTCCACTAATAGACTTCTCCAAAGCTATTCGACTGCTTTTAACACAAAGCACTCACTTCTCAAGTCCTATAGCAACAAATGTTACTTGAGAAGGTTCCCTATTCAAGGTTCTTTGATTACAAGGGTTTTGGGATTACTTAGAGCTTGGTTGACATATATAGGATATACATGAATGATTTACAACACAAGACTTAATACATACTCAGAGAAAGATGAATCTCTTCTGGTTTAAAAGCAGCTGAGTATGGAAGAGAGAAAACTAGAATGGGTGAGAAGGTTGATAGCTCAGATTTTAATTCACTCTCTTGAAGATCAATGAAGACCAGAGCTGTTGTTATTTAGAGATTTTGTTGCCCTTTAACTCCTGGTCCAAGAATTCTATTCGTTGCATCAAAAACTAGCCGTTTAGAGCTGTTGCAAGACAGCGCTGTTGTTCACTTTCGTGTTTCGCCGCTAAACCGCTCTGCTCACAAATTGTCATCACCCTTCTCACAGTGACCCTTCTAACAGTGACCCTTCTCACTGTGATTCTTCTCATGACTTGTTAAGTTGAAGATGATGCTTCTCAAGATGAATCTTCTCATGTTGATGCAGTACTTTAAGGATGATGACTCTCCTTGTCATGACCCTTCTCATGACCTTTCTTAACATGATTCATATGATCATGACCCTTCTTGGGATCATGACTCTTCTTATCTTGATAATGCATTCAATCTTCTTCAATTTTCTTTGTCATGACTCTTCTCATGCTTGAACTTCTTAGATGTTCTTCTCATATTGCCTTTACACATAATGAATCTTCTCATGCAGAATTCTTCCAAGATTTCCAAGTGGATCTTGATTTGAATCCTTTGTGCTTTGAAGAACTTCCTTTCCTAGAATAGTGTAGACAATGTTCCTTTTCTATTTTCTCTTAGATTTTATGCTTCTCATAAGCAAGTATCTTGTTGAGAATGATTTGAATTCCTGTTCTTATGAATCACTCAACAAGAGCATTAGTAATACATATGATCAGAAACCTTAAGATTCTCATCCTTGAGGTTTGTTGAACATCAAAACATTACTAGGGATTTTGCCTCAACAATCTCCCCCTTTTTGATGTTTGACAAACTCAACTGAGATGGATTAAGTTTTCTGATTTTGTTTGAAAATTTCTTAAGGCATTTTTTCTTTTTACTCCCCCTGAATTTATGCTTGTTAGTTTGATGTTTCAAGTTAAGTCCAATATGCATAAATCAGAATATATCACATAAGAAATTATAATCAAGAACATTCATTTCATTTCATCAAAAAATCATTGGCATGATTACATTTCATATATGTTCTTATGGCCTTGAAATTGAACAAACAAACATTGAGAAGATCACTTCTCACAAAAGGTGCCTAATTGCACAGATATTAGCTAATACAAAGCATAACAAAATATCCTAAGACCTTAAACTTAATCTAGACTCTTCTCCCCCTTTTGTCACACATCAGAAAGGTTGAGGAAGAAAGAGGAAAAGATTAAGATAGCTACTTAGATGGGGAAGACCCATCTGAGGAGGAGGAAGTAGCAGGTCCAGGAACATCAGGGAATTGTTCTAAAGGACCTAGGTTTGGAAATTGATTGGTAACCCCTTACTGCAAAACCCAATTTCTATAGCTCTCATCCCTAGCAATTTGAGCCCTTTGGCCTTGTTGAATGATTGCTTGCCCTTGAAGCACATTCTTCAATAGCTCTTTCATTCTCTTCATCATTTTCTCCATCTTAGACATCCTCTTTTCTAAGAGGACAGAAGAACTAGGAGTTTCAGTTGGTGCTTTGACACTTTCAGTTTGTTCCTTGACAGAGGCACTACCCTTCTCAGGAGAGGTTTTCTCCTTGGCAGAGCCAGAAGGGTGTCCTAAGGCAGCAAAAGTTGAATCAAGAGATCCAAACTGTGATGGCATATCAAATGGTATGGTATGAGGGATGGAAGGAGGATACATTGGTTGAGGTGAGTCGGTTTGAGGAGTTTGGTTGAGGTTGAGAAATTGGTTTAGGTTTGAGGAGGTGATGGTGTGTGTGGTTTTGAGTGGAGAAAGGTTGGTTCCAATGTCAATGGCAGCTAGGAGGGATTCAAGATTATGTGAAGTGATTCTGGAGGTGGTTGTAATGGGAGAAGGTTCAGTTGGTGGGGCAATTTGTGTACGGTGAAGAATGGATTGGGTTTTTGGAAGGTGAAGTGATGGTGAGAAGGGTGGTAAGGTAGGCATTTGTTTTGGAAACATGGAGGGTAATGGTGATTGGTTTGAAGAAGGAGAGAATTTTATGACTCCCCCTGAGGTGATGAAGGGTTTGGTTGTGTAAGGGGAATGCCATCATTTTGCTCTTGGGAGGACACTACATGTTCTAGCTCAACTCCTTCTTGAGCAACACTCTTCTCAAACTCTTCTGAACTACCACTCTTCTTAGATTCTTTTAACGTGTCACTCTTCTCAGACACTTCTTGAGCAAGCTCAGCACAAATTGCTACCACTTGAGCAAGCTCATCTAGTGGAGCATCTTCATTTTCCTCTAACACCACAGTTTTCTCTCCAGAAGACTCTAAATTCAGAATCTCTGTTTCTTTAGCAACCTTCTCAGCACCAATATCCTTCATTGGTGTGTCTAGTTCCTTCTCAGTAGCAACTTTGTTGAACTGTTCAAACAAAGTGCTTGTTGCTTCTTGTTGTCCAACTTTGAAGACACCTCTGGTCTTGCTTCTGGTGTACACTTTTGATAGAGGAGCCTTGCTTCCTTTGGAGATAGAGTGTGTAGAGACACTCTTCTCATCAGTCACTGTCTTTTCAGAATCTTTTGTGCCTTGTGCACTCTTCTCAGGCCTATTTGAGGAATCTTCCTCACTAGGTTGAACTTCTACCTCTTTTTCCTTACTCTTCTTAGGTTTTGTAACCTTCTCAGAGGCCTTAGCAGTATCATTTCTCTTCTTTGATCTCTTTTCTCTTTTAAGAGCTTCTGTTATAGTCTCATCAACATCATCTTCAGCAATCTTCTGCTTTTTAGACTTTCCTTCATTCTGCTCATCCCTTGGAGCATCACCTAACTTCATGAGCTTGAGGTTTTTGGAGGTGAATGGCTTAGGCTCACGAATTCCTTCTTTCTCAGGAAAGGTAAAAAGATGATGGTTGAACACAGTGGTTAGGATTTTTCCATATGGAAGGGAGTTTTGGAGTTTATCAGCTCTAATAGCATTGATCATGTGGTGAATCATGAGGTAAGGAAGGCTCACAAGTTTCTTCTCCATGAGGTGATATAGGATGATACAATCACCTGTAGTAACCTTCTCAAAGGATCCTGCTCTAGGTAAGAGAGTATGACTACTAATGTGATGAAGCAGCCTTACTATAGGTTTAAGGTTTGGAGCAGAAATGTCAAGAGAAGGGTCCTTAAGGAGGATAGTTCTAAGTTCCTGAGCAGAAATGCCTAGTGCATTGTACCAATTCTATTCAAAGATTTGAATGCCCTCACTTGGGATACCTAAGGTACGACCAAGGGTGTAAGAAGATATGGTAAACTCTCTGCCATCAATCCAAGAAGTGATTTGGAGAGGCTCTAGAGAATATTGTGCATTTGCATAAAATTCTCTTACCTTTTCTCTGAAAACAGGGGGGTTTTGATTGATGAAATGTTCCCATTTCTGGAAGTTCAGATAATGAGTGATGATCCATCCATTCTTCTCAATTTCCTCGATTGAGTAATCAGTGCCAGAGACTATTGCCTTCTTGTTCCATAAATTCATGTCAGCCTTCTTCCTTTTTGTCCCTTGAGAAGCCTTTTCCTTTGTATCATCTTTCTTCTCAGCCTTTGGTTCCTTCTTTACACTCTTCTGACTTGCTATCTTTGCATTTCCCCTACTAGATTCATTCTTAGATGAGGGTTGAGGTTGTTCTACAACCTTCTCAGAAGCAGCGGTTTGCTCTGTCACTTGAGGGGAAATTTCTCATCTTTCTCCAAGTCTATTGGAGCAGTAGGATCGGTTCCAGAAGTGTTCTTAGCAGCGGATTGCAGAATGATACGTGAAGATCTTCTTTTCTCTGGTGCGTGCTTCATCTTTCCCGGTCGTGATTTGAGAGGTTTTGCGTTGCAAATGGGTTGAGGAGGACCAAGAAGAACAAAGTTTGGGATTCTATGGATAGATTCGTATGAAGAATCAGAGTAGGTTGAAGTGGGTCGAAGGTTTCCCAATTTCGCTTTACACAAGCCCAGCCTTCCCTCTGATGCCTGAACTGACGAGTTCCATCAGAGGCCGAATGAAGGAGACCCATTTCGCGGTCTTCACCCCCGAAGGTTGGAAGTCCCCAGCGACTCCGGTAAAAAGGTTGGACGTCCCCAGCGACTTCAGTACGAAGGCTAGAATGTCCCCAGCGACTCCAGTAAGAAGGCATTGGCGCCCACAGCGGCCTTGGTAGGATCCAGTGAAGGATGGGTAACCCGCAACAGCTCTGGTAAGAAGGTCGATCGCCCACAGCGGCATTGGTAAAAAGATTGGAGAGAAGGGGGCCCACAGCGGCCTTCCTATCTAAATGAGCTAGGGGGCCCGCAGCGACTTTCTCATCATTGAATTCGGCTCAAGGAATCTACCACCTAGGCACTCAACTGCTCGCCACCTCGGCTCTAATCCACAAGTTTGAACACTTGTGCGAATTCTCTCAAGTCACGTGCTATCTCTCAAGTGTCGTCGACTTTGGCTTTTAACGGTTCTCTCAGCCACCTCAGTTATCTACATGCTACGTCGGCATACATAGCAGGTAAAAGCGCACTTAAATAGACATGCATATTTATATTTCACAAGAAAATATAACCAAGTGCAGGAATTAGTACCGGAAAAAGGACAGTGCCTATTGTACCTACAAATGTGGCTAGTCTCGGACACGCCCGAAGGCAGCTTCAAAAAATCATTGTTCAAACAAAAGAGGAAAATTACAAGAGGCTCAATTATCAGTTTTCCCCCATCTCGGCATCTACATCACCCTTGGCAGGGGAAGTTTCCGCTTCAAGACCAGCGTTCACTGGTACGTCAGGGGTAGCGTCTCCGACATTGTTGACTTCGTCTTCCCCGAGTTGCTCAAGTGGAGGGTAGACGACCCCGTCAGCATTCATTATCCGACCATCAACCACCTTGTATGCCAGCTGCATGTATTCACTTCGGATATTTGGCTCAAGGACCATGGCCATGCTCAAACACCGCTCAAAGCCGGTCTTGGCCATCACAACGGCATCATCCTTCAGCTGGTCGTTCTCCTTCTCAAGCTTCTCAATCCGAGCTGAAGTACGGACCTCAGCTTCCTCGCTCTCTTTCCTGACCCTATCAAGGTCGTCCTTGGCTAGTTTCAGATTGGCTTCCACCGAGGATAATTTGCTCAGCTTCTCCTTCTGTTATTTGACCCTTTCATGGGCTTCAGATAGCTTCTTCTTCAGGTCAACATTCTCAGCAGACTTCTCCTTCAGAAGGCAGTTTTCTTCAGCAAGCTCTAAAAACCAGTAACTCCGGTAAATTCTCAAGTCTCGGGAAGTACGAGCCAACTGGGCCTCAATAGCATGATTATAAGCTTGGGTTTCAGAAAGCTTACCTCAGAGCTTAGCAGAGTAGTTCTCTTCAACCGAAATCTGCATCTTCTTGAAGGCGAAAGCCCCAAACTTGGCAGCCTTCGCCAACACGTCAAAATCAGCCATGGTAATCTCGGGAACTTTCTCTTGATTCTTCTTTTCTAACATTTTCTGCAGCTTCGCATCTCTGGGATTAGTGCCGCTCCCATCCCCTTCAGCGTTCTTAGCCACAACTCGGCTACGCTTCTGCACCTTGCAGCTGGACTTCTCTTGTTCCTTCGACTTCGGACTCAGAGCTAGATTTTGAGCCCTTGCCCTTTGATTTCCGGGGCTGAGTTCCAGCATCTCCTCTAGAGGTCGACTCCTCGTCCTTCCTAGAACTACTGGGAACAATCTTTTTATCGGCTGCTTTTGGCACTTGAATAGTGGTGTCAACTTTACTGGCTGCAATAAGAGCATCTAATCTGTCCATGTTACCAGCAAAGAACGTACCAGCGTAAGACTCATAATTATCATTATGAAAGACTGACATCAAAAAAGAATTCACATGGCTAAGGTAACTACAGCTATCAAAATACTCCTTAAGCTTGGCCTCGGACTTGGCCAACTCAGCGAACATGGAGCCGCAATGAAGTTTTAAACCCTTCTCTGCTAGTTTCTTCCCACATTAATTGATTAACTTAAACGGCTCCACGTCGTCCCTTGTTAACTTGTTGGGTTTCACCGCATAATTTGTGTTTTCAATCACTATTCCACTACGGGTAAAGTGATGAGCTCGACTCCAGCAAAGAGGGAAGTGTGGCTTGACCAAGTGTCCATTGTTAAACTCGGCGATGGATCTCTTGGCCTCACCATTCATGGCTTGAACAAAGAAGAAGATCGGCTTGAAGTTATTGTTGGAATCATTGGCCGGCCGAAAATACGAAAGCTCGAATTTGTCCCGAAATCCAATGTGACCTTGCCTATTTCCATCTGACGCCGACTCTGGATTACGAGTCATGTTGAATAAAGTAAAGAAAACTTGAGTAGTAGGCGTCTTCCCGAGGTACTCCAAGGTCAGCTCGAATCCCCGTAAGAATCCCCAGCAATTATGCAATAGCTGCGACGGGGCCGCTCGTAGGTATCGCAGGACTTGTTGCTAGAAAGAATTCAATGGAATGAACGTTCATTGCCTCCATCGGTGCTCCATAAAAGAAAAATCCAAGGTGTTTGTGTTCACTGCACACAGGGACCCCAGGCACCGACGTCAGCCTCCATTTCTGTCCCTCAGGAGGAACAAGGTACTTCTCAAAGTAGGAAACAGGCTTGTCCGACTTTAACTTGGCATGCATACTGCAGACCTTGGTGGATACCCACTTGTACACTTGCTCCACTAGTTCGTCGTGATCCTCCATGGTAATCACTCTAGGGTAAGGTCGAGAATTCACTTTGTCGTCGCCTTCTTTAGTTCTCTCGGACAGTTGCTTCCCCGTGTTAAGAGGCGGGGCCGAGAAACTCGACTTCGCCGAAGTATTCATGTAGGTGGTGGAGAACAAAGACCGCGATCCCTTGGGGGCCGGAACAGGATGGCCTTCGGCCAACCTCTTCAATATCGACTTACCAGGTAGAACGAAGCTTTGCGTTTATTTGCTCTTGGTTCGGGTCATCTGCAAGAGAGGGCGCTTCCATCACTCATCTAACTCCTATCTACTTTATCAAGTGTCTTCCTCGGGTAAGCCAAGGCGAGACTACGCCTCTCCACAAAGAATAAGGGGCGACTCTCCCAACAAAGTCAGCCCCAGGAAGCAAACTAAATCAAAGGTAAAAATTATAATGCTTTAGAGATTAAAGTACTGCGAAACTAACCTCTTAGCCCTTAAGTTAATTGCTGAACCGATCAATGAATGACATCACTATGCAGTTGTGCTCCACAATATTAAGGATTTTTTATCTAGAGATTGGAGAGTTCAACTAACTCACACTTTGGGGGAATAAAATTATTGTGCTAACTTCTTGGCCAAAGCTGGTGCTCGTAGTCATGAAGGGCTCAAAGTGGCTCTCCCTAGGCTCCTTAATTTACTACTAATTGATTCTAGTAGAGTTATCTTTACTGGATAGTCTGTTTTTCCTTTTCTTTTCTCTTTCCAGTCTCTTTTACTACTTGTACCAAAATAAACAAAACCTAGTGTGTGATTCACTCACTTAATGGAAAAGTTGAAATTCCAACTAAAAGCGCGTAGATTGTGTTGCTGTCATTGTCAAAGAGCACTTCTAAAATGAGGCCAGTGTACACGCTTCCTTTATTTGTTGTGTACATTGCACACTTTGTTGATCTAAATCAACGTCATCTAAATAATATCGACCTCTCGTTACGTGTTTTTTTCTGAAGACCGACGTGGCAATTCTGACGTGGCAAAGAACAAGAAAATCATGACTTTTGTTTTGGTGTTAAAAATCAAACAAATCAGGATTTGTCTGTGAATGGAATAGAAAAACAAATTGGCTTTTTCATAGATATAGAAATGTTTGCGTTGGCCAGAATGACTGAGCATGTTAGAGCAACTTTAATGGGTTATTTATTGAGGTAACTAAAAATTAGTAACCGGTGCTTATATTTGTTTAGTATTGGAGTTGTCCTACGTGACAATTTGAGTTGCTTAAAAATAGTTGCTGGTGACAAAATAGTCACCGTTACTAAAGATTAAAAAACTATTTTTTTTCTCTCTCTCATTTTTTTATCAATTATAATAAAATTTGATTTTTGTAAAATAAAAACATTTTTGATTAAAATATATAAATAAGTGGGGTCATGTATGGTTGCTTATAAACAATCACCATTGAAGTAAAAACTAATTGAGACAACTATAAATGCCTAAAATCCTACAGTTTGGTCCCACAAAAATAAATTTAATTCACTCAAATAAGTACTCTCCATTAAATATGCTCTTAGGTAACACTTTTTTTTTGACAAGTAGGTAACACTTTTGAGAGATTAGTTTGACATTTACAGGTTGTGTTTGATGAAAGTATTGGATAATTTGAGGTGAATAAGTTAGCATAAACACCACAGTGTTTCCCACACCCACTATTACTCACCACACTCCAAACATTTTTTATTCCAAAAATACTCTCACGTGAAACGTTTCAGGAAGCTGATGGAAGACGTGTTTACGAGCGGTTTGGTTAACACCAACCGAACGTGTTTGGCTAGCGTCAACTGGACGTTATAAAAATTTAAAGGTCATAAATCCGTGGGAAAAAGTTTGGGGACTAAAATCCGTGGAAAAAAGTTTGGGGACTAAAATCATAAGTAGGTCATAATAGGTGGACCAACAATGTAATTAAGCCTTGACATTTTCTATCATTCCGATACAAAGCTTCTATGTTTTTATTTTGGAATTGTTCCGGCCTAGGCCTAACCTCAAATAAAAGCTGGGTTGGGCCCAATCCGCACTCATCCATGTTGGACTCCCATGGACGACTCAGATGAACATCGCCAGATCCGACGCTTCAGATCCGACCACCTCAATAAATAGGGCTACACCCCTCCATTTCCAGGCAAACTTTCATTTTTGCATACCTCTCCACTCTCACGACTTGAGCATCATAGAGTGCTTGCGCAGTACCACCCCCAGGCGAGCTCAACATCATCAACCTCGGCGCACCCGAGCTTCTAGTGGACACGTCAGAGCTACTTCTTCAACAACCCGAGACACTTCACCAAATACCCCAGGTCTAATCTTCATCCGAGATCCAGGTACTGAACATTGGCGACCACAATGGGAGAATAATCACTACTTCCAAAATTCTTCTAAAGTCTCATCTCCTGACTTCAATCCTCATGGCTACAGAGGACCTTCGTCCACCAGACCTCACACTTGGTTACAAGAAGCCAGAGGTTATGGCTCCCCTTGACTAGCTCGGTGAGGAAGATCGCATGAGGGTTCGCCTTAGTAATGCATGGGATCGGTCCGATCTCAGGCTACATTTCTGATTCCATCTCCTATACCGATGTAAGAAATCGTCACTTTCTTGCTACACTTCACACCCAATCCAACGTGACTGTTATTATCACCAACAACCCAGAGCCTCGAACCCGTTTCCCTCTCCAACTCTAATGTGTTTCTGAACCGGCATGGTTTTCATCAGCTCTAGTTTGTTTCTAAACCGGCATGGTTTTCATCAACTCTGGTTTATTTCTGATCCGGTATGGTTTCCATTACTTCGTCTTTCAGTATGGGATCGCCGAGGTTGACGATATCCTGGAACTCCTTTGTGGGTTGGTAGTAGGGTTGTGCTCAGACTATTTCCCACCTCGGGCTTCTATTTTAAAAGGACTATTATATCCAAGTGGAGAATCTTCCAACATCGGAAATATCCCACAACGGCTTCAACAGCTCTTTCTGAGCCCGACCTCTTATCTAATCTCCGAGCTTAAAGCTCCATCAGAGAGTCAAGGAAGAAGTCCACAACGACTTCGCCCTTACTTCGCTTCGCGCGAGAATGCCTTCTCTTTGATCTCCGAGCTGAAGAGCTCCATCAGAGACCGAAGGAAGAAGTCCATAGCGACTTCTCCTCCTATCTTCGCTTCGTGCGAGGATGCCTTCTCTTTGATCTCTGAGCTGACAAGCTCCATCAGAGACCGAAGGAAGAAGTCCATAGCGACTTCGCCCCTATCTTTTCCTTTCACGCGAGCATGCCTCCTCTCTGATCTCTGAGCTCAAAGCTAGATCAGAGAGGAGGCTTGCTCGCGCGAAGCAAAATTGGGGTCGAAGTCGCCGTGGACTTCTTTCCTCGGTCTCTAACTCCGAGCTTAACAGCTCCATCAGAGACCGGAGGAAGGGGGCCCACAGCGGCCTCTCCATCAGCAAGTCTTCCCAAGCACTTAGAGGCGCTGAGGCCAACCAACCATAATCATCACAAGAATAAATTATAACCGCCGACTTCCGTGATCGAACAATCTCGGCATTCAAACAAACATTCTCGACATTCAAACAAACAATCTCGGTATTTAAACAGATAGATTCAAACAGTTAAGGCGCATAAGAAGGCAACAAAAACATTCACAAATAGAAATTAAGCAAAGTACGAGTAGTCAAAGCCAAAAAAGGACAGTGCCCAATTGTTTGTACAAACCCAAAAGTGGCCCACAAAATAACTGTTCAAAAAATAAGAAAAAACAAGTAAATCTACTCTGCATCAGAGGTTCCAAGCTCAGCACCACCGGAGTAGTATCGTCTTCGGCACCAGAAGTCTTGTCTCTGGCAGCAATATCTCTTTCCTCAACAGCATCCGGGATAGGCAAGGAAGGAGGCACATAAACAACGTCGACATCAGACACTAGGCCACCACCTAGTTTCGCCTTCACAATATGACCTACATCCACCTTATGGCCGAGGTGCAGCAAGTCGAGCCGAGGCGGGGTCAATCAAGGCCACTAACTCGCACAGCTGAAACCGACACGCCTGTGGCGATCTTCTTTAGAAACTCAGCCTTATCATTCTTCAGCTGTTCTACTTCGGCACGATTCCTCTTTTTCTCTGCCGTAGCCTCCTCCTTGACTTTCCGCAATCTTTCCTTTGCCTTTTACAGATCGGCCTCAAGATCCGAGACACGCTGCGCAAGTTTAGTTTGCTCCTTCACTATGTTGTTAGCCTCGGCAAGTTTCTCTTCTATAGATGACAGTCCTTCCAACTTGGCCTTCAAGGTCCGGTTCTCTTCTGACAATTCTACAAGAGTATAGTCTCGGTAAGTTTTTAGTTCGCGCGTTGTACGTATTAACTCGGCATCAAGAAAGTAATTATGGGCTTCGAATTCAGATATCTTACCTCGGAGGTGGGAGGTCGAATTCTCAGCAATCCGCTCTTTGAGCTTCTTGAATGCCTTCTCGCCGAGCCTGACAACTTTTGTGAGTCGTTTGGTTTTGTTTTCTTTTAGGAGGTAGGATTAGTGTAACCCTTACCCACTTCTCCAAGTTCCGCTTCCGAGGTGAACCATCCTTGGAAATCGGCTCCATAGCTTTCTTCGGAGGTTTCCGGAAAGAGGAAGAGTTTGATTTCTTAGCATCAGCAGCGAGGTCAACATTGGCGGCCGACCCTGAGGCCTTCTTCTTTTCAGCACTTTGTTCCGGCATAGTCACGATCATATCAACCCCGGCCTGGCTTAGAATATCATCAAGAGTCATGTCCATTCTACTTGCAAGCAACAGATATAGACGATCAGAAATAATTTGAAACATAAACATATCATACGATCAAATTCAACATCAAAAGTAACAGGTAGCACGGCAACTACCGAAATACTCTTCTAGTTTGGCCTTGGACTCAGCCACTTAATCAATCATCGAACCACAGTGGATCTTCAAGCCTTTCTTGGCTAACTCTTTCCCCACCAACTTATCATCTTGTATGAGATGGCGTCCTCTCCTCTCAGAGACCACGACTTCACAGCATAAAATTTGGTCTCCCGAATCTCTCCATTCCGGACGAAATGTTCCCGAGTCCAAGACAAGGGGAAATTCTCCTTGGACAACTTTTCGTCCTCGAAATCATCTATTGACCGCTTCGCTGCATTATTTGAAGCACGGACAAAGAAGAAGACAGACTGGTAACCCTTATTCGAATCGTTGGCCAGCCAGAAATAAGATCTGTCCTGGTGACAGCGCAATCCGACATGATTCTGCCTCGTTTTGTTCGTACCCGGCTCGGGCAAATGAAACACATAGAAAAGGCTAAAAAGACTTTTGTGAGAGGACTCTCCCAATACGCTCCATCGCGAGTTCAAAACCTCGGACGAATCCCCAACTGTTTGGCATCAACTGAGAGGGGGCCACCCTTAGGAAACTCAACACTTCCTTTTGAAAATTGCTAAGGGGATTCATGATCCCCATGGTCTCCAAGGCGGTTCCATAGAAAACGAAGTCGACGCCTTCATGCTTGGTACACACCGGTATTTCATCGACCGATACCAAATTCCAACTCTGTTCTGGAGGAGTAACTATGTACTTCTCAAAGTAAACTAAAGTTTTATAAGGTTTGAACCTCGAGAAGATCCTGCAAATATATCGTAGTTGAAACCCAATTGAAAATCTCTTCGACTGGTTCCTCATACTCCTCTATCGCGACCTTGGCGTTCTGTGTCCGGGAAACTAGGGGTGTTCAGTGGTTTGGGTAAATCCGAACCAACCCACTACCCGACCCAAACCGAAGCGTTTGGTTTGGACAATTTTTGCGATCAGATCCAATCCGAACCAACCCGTAATAACTCGTACTAGTTCGGTTCAGATAACAGGTTTTAAAAATTAAATCTGAACCAAACCGTGAACGCGTACATACTTATGTTTGTCTTTTAATATTCTATAGGCTAAATACCACTTTTGGTCCTTTATCTTTTCTCTAAGTTTCACTTTGGTCCTTTATATTTTTTTGGTTCGTTTTGCTCCTTTATCTTTCATTTTTGTATCAGTTTGGTCCTTTATCTTTATTTGGTTTCATTTTGGTCCTCTTTCATTTATTGTTTCATTTGGGTCCTCTTAAACCAAACATTTTGGCCGCGTATTGCATGAGTTATTCAAGAAACAAGAAATCAAAGTTTTCTTGGTGTTCTTGAGCACATTCATAGTGTTCTTCATTTTTTTTTTTTTGTTTAAGAATAATGTACCCGACCTTCCAAAAACACGCATGCAAGTGAAGGCGAAGAATGAACTCGGCACAGTAGTTGGAAGGAATTTCTCTCTCAGATAGGCCTCAGGGCTCGAGATGCGAGTCAGCGCGTCCCATCAATGCACAATTGACATTATGACATGACAGCCACGGTTCTTCAAGCATCACCTCGATTTCCCCAAACGTCGCATCCCTGCTTCCCCATTCACAGGATGACGCGTGGCAGGTCATCATTTCACTCTTTCATCGAGACAGCTGACAATTCAAGCCGAGGTCGACATCATCTTCAGCCGACCTCGACGACTTGGTGGCTACTTATTCCTACACGGGCCTAACTTCACATAAGAGTTGGGCCAGGCCCAATCCAGTACTAGCTCCGGTACAATCCGCACTCAACCATGCGGGACTCCCATGGACGGCTTAGATGAACATCACCAGATCCGACGCTTTAGATCCGTCTCCACCTCTATAAATAGGGCTACACCCCCCCATTTCCAGGTACACTTTCATTTTTGCATACCTCTCCACTTCTCTTGTTGACTTAGGCATCAGAGTGCTTGCAGGTACCACCCCCGGCGAGCTCAACATCACCTACCTCGGCGCACACGAGCTTCCAATGGACACGTCTGAATTACTTCTTCAACCACCCGAGACACTTCTCCAAATACCCCGAGTCTAATCTTCATCCGAGATCCAGGTACTGAACAGGAATAAAACTTAAATACAGTACCTTAGGTGCTGAACTTCAAAGAAAATGTAGAAAAACTGTTAAGAGCCATTGGACAGTTGTTGGGTTATAAATACACTTTTATTATTCATAAAAAAAAATTGTTTCTAGACAAATACTACCAGTACGCACCTAAGCATCCATCCCTCTTTTATTTTTTAATCAGTACTTATGAGCAAGACAATATTAAGAGTTAATTGTTGTTTTGGAAGGGACTATAAACAATCAGCAATTACCACTTTTAACTCTTGACTCAGAAAAGATTCTTCATACACAGTTACGACCAAAAGAGTTTTCCATATCAAAAATTAATAATTTTTTACATAAATAAAATGCTAAACTACCAATCTCATTTTCTTTGTAGTGAGTGGCAACTAAGATCCAACTTAGAAAAAAACGACACTCATTTTATATATTCTCAGAATAAATAATTTGTTAAAATATTTTATTATTTAAATCCAAGAGTCAAACAGCAGAATGACGTGTCAATCATTCATTAGACGTGCTCTTTCTTTAATTCAGTCATATGATATGATGAGGAGCTGTCCCTCATGTCAAGGAAGCATCTCTCCGCTCTCCCTTTGATGACTTATTTGTGAAATTTTTTAACTCAATTAAAAAATAAATCCTAGATTTATATCCTAAGCAAATAAAAAGTAGTCCCTAAAGTTCAATAAAATTTATTTAATTAGTTTGGTCAAATAAATTATTTAATTAGTTTCTAAAATTTTATAATTTTATATAAAAGTTTAATATGACGAAGTTTAAAAACAATTAAACATAGATGAAATTGTTAATCGATTAAGCCTTTTTGTTATCTTCTCTCATTAAAAATACACGGAATTGGATTTATACTTTCCGACAACGTCACACAAAAATAGGTAAAAATAATTTCCATAATCAATTTTCTTTTCAATTTTTGAAAATTTTCCTTTTATATATTCATCAATCAATATTAATTTCCACAGTTCCTTATATCTAAATCCTGATATTACTCGTTCACATTACTATTATTTCAAGGTTCTACCTTTATATAAATAGCTTAGCTTTCACATCTATTCCACCACTTTTTCTTCTCTACATATATTTCTTCCACAATAGGTTTCTTCTGATTTTTCATTTGTTTTGAAAAGCTGGAGATATGGGAGGTTGTATAAGTAAAAGTAAAGCTTCAGAACCAGAACACAATGGTTATAGGCATGAATCCTTGGTCAACCACCAATCAAGAGGATCAACTACTACTGCTACTGCAACTGCAACTGCAACTGCAACATCGAATCAGATGGTGAGTCAATTACCATTAAAACCTTCTTCAAATTCAATTCAAAGTCCAAGACCTATTATTAAGCAAGATACAAACACAATCTTAGGTAAACAATTTGAAGATGTAAAGGAATTTTACACACTTGGGAAAGAATTAGGTAGAGGGCAATTCGGGGTAACATATTTATGTACCGAGATTTCAACTGGTTTATTATATGCTTGCAAATCAATTGCGAAAAGGAAACTAGTGAGTAAATCTGATAGGGAAGATATAAAGAGAGAGATTCAGATCATGCAACATTTGAGTGGTCAAGCTAATATTGTTGAATTTAAAGGAGCTTATGAAGATAAACAATCTGTTCATGTTGTTATGGAATTGTGTGCTGGTGGTGAACTTTTTGATAGGATTATTGCTAAAGGTCATTATAGTGAAAGAGCTGCTGCTTCTATTTGTAGACAGATTGTTAATGTTGTTCATATTTGTCATTTCATGGGTGTTATGCATAGAGATCTTAAGCCTGAGAATTTCTTGTTGTCTAGTAAAGATGAAAATGCTCTTATCAAGGCTACTGATTTTGGCCTGTCTGTTTTCATTGAAGAAGGTACAATTTCTATCCACTCTTTGACTTTTTTTTTTTTTTTTATTATTCCTTTAATCAACTGGTAGTATCTATATAGAAAAAATATGATGGCTTTAGAATATATTTTTTTAGCTTGAAATAGAAATTTAACTGTATTTGTAGGACCGGTTTTTCTGGTTGAAGACGTCTCCGGTGTTGTCAAATATCGGCCATGGCGGATTTCTTCACATCCGCCATGGCCAATTTGTGAAGGATGGCGGTTTATGGCGGCTTTATGGCGGTCATGGCGGCCTAAAATGGTGAATTTTTGGCTCGCCGCCAGCCGCCATTGACACATTCCTGTGTCGGACACTTATCGTGTCGACTCTGACACCGACACTTCAATTACTTGTATTTTTCTAATTAATACTTGTTTTCCGTATCTGGCATCCGTGTTTGCGGTGTTTCATAGATAAATAGTCACTCAATTAGTCCCCCAGCTTAAAACGTGGGTGAGGGAAACTTTAGTTTCATTGACCAAGTTGTTATTGGTTTTTAAGTTCTGTCAGAAGCTGGCCTAGATGTTAGGTTGAAATTAACTTCTGTCAATTAATTAACAGTAGTTTCATGCCATTGTTCTTTTCTTCCCATGTGTATGCAATTAATTAATGACATCATTGCTATCTAGTTTGGACCATGATCAATGAACTATATTGTAGTTTCTGAAACAGGCTTTAAATATTTGGAAACTGGGAGTTTCTTTTTATTTTCCACTGAAATTGTGGTTTCTGAAAATCCATGTGACTTTTTTTGCCTGTTTGGTGTCATCCAGTTAAAGCCTTTTGCAAGTGTTCAAACTTGGTATGAAATAAGTTTGATAGACAAATACATGTTCACATTGTTCTTGATAAACAATTGGTCAGAACTTACAAATTGTGAGTGAGCTGACATGTTTAATCAGTGCCAAGAATCTGTCATTTTCATCATTTATGTATTTCATACATGACTGTCAATAAGTTCTTAGGTTCCCCTGACATTCTTGAACTTTTGAGTAGTGTGAAAATGTTATAACTGAAAATTGTATTTATTCCTTAATTCCTTAATGGAAGACACTGAAGCGCGTCTTAGTTGGTAAGACGCTTCTCCTACACCCATATAGTTGTGGATTCGAGTATATAGAGGGTAAGTGAGAACACCTTTTTGATCCCATTTTAAGAAAGAAAAAAAAAGTCAATGTTAGGAAGTAAAATGATTGCTTATTGAGAAATCTCACTTCCTCCCTAATTATCTTCATATACATATCAGTAATAGCATGAAATATATGCAGTTTAGTTTAGTATGTTTGGAAACAACTTATCTTTTTATTATCTAAATAAATGCAAGATTATCTTCATGTTGAAGTGTGTACCTAAATTTCTCCAATTAATGCTTTCCAGGAAAAGTATATCGCGATATAGTTGGGAGTGCTTATTATGTTGCTCCAGAAGTTCTGCGGCGCAGATGTGGGAAGGAAATAGATATATGGAGTGCAGGAGTAATATTGTATATCTTGCTTAGTGGTGTCCCTCCATTTTGGGCTGGTAAACTGTCATTTTGATTTTCATATCCACTAGTAGTGAAAATTTAAGATGTGCCTTGATATGGACTCAGTCCAACGGCGAACCTCTCTATTTTATCGATATTTCATAGCTAGTTTGGTAAATTTTAAACACTTCAATACTAGATTCTTAACAGTTTACCCAAAGAAAAATTTAAAGAAATTAAAACAAAATCAGATATATCCATATTAGGTTTCTTTTCAAAGCCTCTTATACTTTTGATGCTTGTCTAATGTTTTTATCACATATATGTGCTGTAGAGAATGAAAAGGGAATATTTGATGCAATATTGGAAGGTCATATTGATTTTGAAAGTCAACCATGGCCTAAAATATCAGACAGTGCCAAGGATCTTGTTCGTAAGATGCTTATACAGGATCCTAAGAAACGTATTACTTCTGCTCAGGTTCTAGGTGTGTAACTTCTTGTCCAAATTGCTCAATTAAGTGTGTACTTTTACAACATTGTGAAGATAAACTTAAAAGCTTTAGAACTCAGGCTATTTTCATATCTATTCTCTAATTGAATTATACGTTGCATAAATGATCAGAGCACCCATGGATCAAAGATGGAAAGGCTTCTGACAAGCCAATAGACAGTGCAGTTCTTTCCAGAATGAAGCAATTCAGAGCTATGAATAAACTAAAGAAACTTGCCCTCAAGGTATATTCATCCACAATCTCGATTAAAGACCAAAGTGGTCTTTAATACTTTTTTTTGGATAGCATACTAGGTACCTATGTGTCTATAGATCCATTGTTAAAATTAATAAACCATAGTATCTTACAGAATCTGATAAAAGTCAATGAATTCTTACAACATTGACTATTGAGATGGTTTTGACTCAAGTCCACTAATCTATGTAACTTTATAGTGCGTGTATATCTAGATCTCCCAATTCTAAATTCAAGGAATTTATAATATTTTTAGGTAATTGCTGAGAACATGTCTGAAGAAGAGATCCGAGGTTTGAAGGCGATGTTTACAAATATGGACACTGACAAGAGTGGTTCAATCACCTATGAAGAATTAAAAGCGGGGTTGCAAAGACTTGGCTCAAAGCTTACAGAGGGTGAAGTTCAGCAACTTATGGAAGCTGTAAGTTGTTCTCATGCTTAGGCCACTATTTCTTATCTTTTATGTTGTTGAAAGTTTTCTTTACTTACATTCCCTGGCATAAATTGTAGGCTGATGTAGATGGAAATGGTACAATTGACTACATTGAATTCATAACTGCTACAATGCATAGACACAAGTTAGAAAGAGATGACCATCTTTACAAGGCCTTCCAATATTTTGATAAAGACAGCAGTGGGTAAGCCTTTCATCTTGTATTCCTTTCTATAGTGTCCGTTACTATGAAGCATCGACGAGAGACATGGATATCGACACGAATACGACATGGATACATGAGACACCAGTAATAATTTTAAAAAATCATTAGTTGATGAATATGATTACTTAGATTGAAATATCTACTCTGGTTTTTGTTTGGTTCAATTGCAGGTTTATTACAAGAGATGAATTGGAATCAGCCATGAAAGAATATGGTATGGGTGATGATGCCACAATCAAGGAAATTATATCTGAAGTTGATACAATTATATCTGAAGTGGATACTGATCATGTAAGTCTGTAAACATGTGTTTTCAGTCTCTATAAAATCACGATTACTCAGCTATAGCCCTTTTAAGGATTTTATTCATTTTCAATCCATAAATTTAACAAAAACTGTGTGTTTTTAGGCCCTCGACACGAACTAAAAACACGCATTTTTTGCATTTTAAAAGAACTAAATGAATAAAATTTGTGGTTCCACAGGATGGTAGAATCAACTATGAAGAATTCTGTGCAATGATGAGGAGTGGAAACCAACAACAAGCCAAGCTCTTTTAAATCAGATCCGATAACCAGTCCGAGTGTCCGGTATCCGGAATCTCGCTATGGAAAAGGTTTAAACTTCTGAGAAGTACTTCTGAAAGTTCATATTATTTATAGGCATGTAAAGCTTTTGATTTAGAATGTTTTTGAGTTTCTACTTCCTATATGACTGTTAGTCAACTCTTTTGTTTCATTTTTGCTTTCTTTTTCTTTCTTTCCACAACATTCTATTTTGAGCCCTCTGCAAATTTGTTTGGTACACTAAGTATAAATAATAAACTCACATAGCAAAGTTGACAAGTCAATAAGGTTAGACATGTTTTGCACTGCAAAACTTCATTAAGAATTTCATGATAAGCGATCCCTAATGGTGAACCCAAAGTGGGTTGTTTAAATGGGCTCTATCATGTCACATCCACTTTTAAGCAACTCAACTCGTTTTTACTCCAATAGCGAGCTCTCGAAAAACCAAATTAGGTCCTACAGCTTATCTCACTTTTATACGTTCTTATTAATATTCGATTTTCTTTCAACTCGAATGCAGTACTAAAGTACTTTTTAATTATAAGAATTCAGATTCTGTGAAGAAACTTGTTTGTCACGGTTAATAACAAATTAGGAAGTTCAATGGTGAATTACATAAAAGTTGGTTCTTGAACTTACGATTACGATTTACGAACTTGTGACGAACTTCCCGATAGAGGTGCTATAATAGGAGGTGGTTTATAGTTCAAGCCAAACCTTATTTTGGATACCATTTCTAGCTATTCATTGTCTACTAGTAGAGCAAATTTATTTGGATATGGATTGTGACAACATGCAGCTAGTATTGTATAACATTTGTTGAGGAGCCATCTCATTTTGGTTGTAAGCACATTGAAAGTGAGATTGTGTTTGGATAGGACCTCTTGTTTTGATGGATAAATCCAATGTCTATCCAAATCATGGTGATTCACAAACTATCAAAGTTGTGTTTGCAAGAACAACAAAGTCAATTCAGGTGGCTTTGTCTTTTTATATTCAATTCGTATAATTAAAAACCAATTTAGATTGATTTTAAAGAAATTCTAAGTTCAAACAACACTGTATGTGACAAGAGTTGGCAATGATACTTTAGAAGGGAAAAAAAGGTTGATATTTTTTTTACTGGTTTTGAGGACCTACCTGTATGATGCACGGGAAAAAAAATCGTCTAAAGAATCTTACTCCACTGTTTTTTATCATCCAAACAAATTATCTTCATACATAAAAATAAAAAGAAAGAACATGTCTTTATGCTGCTGCATATTGTCTAGTAATAATGTATGCACCAGTCACAAGAGGGTTTATTATTATATAGTTATATAGTAAAGTACAACCCAACACTCAAGTCATGAACAGTTTTTCATGCAGTAAGCCATCAGAATAAGTAGTTGTCATAAGAATGTTGACAAAAGGGCTCAAAGATGGGAACTTAGTTGTGCACTTATTAGCAGCCAGCCAGTCTTCAAAACTTGTATCATATCTTCATGAGACTTTTATTTGAGTCTATCATCAAGCATGTGATCAAGAACACTTTCACGATCATTGAGATGAGTCAACACCCAATAAACAATATCCTTGGCATCAAAGAAACCAATACCTTGTCAGCCCCAAATGATTGAACTACATACTCAATCATCCTATAGAATCCTTAGATATAACATCGCTTGAAACATGGCTCAACCTTGACCTTGAAAGTTATGGTAACTGGTAAAAGTATTTCGATTGCTACAAAAGATAACAGCAAAACAATTTTTCTCTAGTCTACTATTTCCTTAAGAATGCTTTCGACAGAAAATACATAAGTAGCAATATCTTTGAGTAGCTTACTTAACATATTTGTTGAACAAAAATATTAAGCAAGAACCAAACCACTTTAAGCACATTCTACAAACTAAACTCCCAATTTTATTTTCAAAAAAACCTAGGGTTCGTGATCGGACCTGGAAACCGAGCCGAGGTGATTTGCAAGAGTGCTGAGATGAGTAGTCGTGGCTCCGCGCATTGCTTCGATGAGGAGAGTGGTACCTGCACACACTCCAATACTTAAATCAACACAGAGGATGGAGAATGAGACAGTATTAATGCATACTTGATTCCAAGGGTCTAAATAGCAGTTGCGGTCGCGTTAAGGCTTTTGCGATTTTGGCTGATGCGGTTGTTGCGTTACACGTTGCGGTCATCGCGGTGTGAATTAATCACAATAATCCATAAATATTATTAAAATTATTTGTACTCACGGTTGTTTTGTCGCAGTAATGGTCACTATCGAGACAGTTTTGTCGCGGCCGTTTTCAGCGTAACAAACCATTTTTTAGAATCTTGCCTGATTCATTGATTGGACAACGCATTTATAAGGGATTGTGATTCTTTTGCTATTTGTATAAATTTATGATTCTTTATGATGTAAATTTATGTTGTCAATTCGTTGCTCTGCAAATTAAATCCGAGAGTGGTTTACATCACTAAAGCATACCTTTAGTGACAATCACTAAAAGGTTATATAAGTAAATTAGTAATTAATTAAAAACCAATCTGTTACAATTATATTTTAATACGGTTCCTATTAATTAGGCAATTTTAATGGAATTGATTAAAAAACAAACACTCTAGTAACTCATTCAATATAAATACCTAAAATCATGGAATTCAGTTTTTTTTTCAAATTAAATATTTTTAATCATGGAATTCAATTTTCTGAAACAAATTCACCATTGAAACGAATTCATCTCTCTTTCGTTCCTACTTAAGCACTTCTCGTTTCATCTTTTATCAAAAAAAAAAATTGGGTGTTTTTTTTTTCACACGAAAAAAAAAAATCGTTCATTAACCACTGATTTGTACCACAATGGTTAGATATCACTAACCACAAATGTGCATCGCAACGGTTAGTGGCCACTAACCACATATATACATAAATGTGATTAGATGCCAATGGTTAGATATCACTAACAACACATGTGCATAGTCAATGGTTAGTGGACACTAACCACATATATGCATAAATATGGTTAGTTGCCAATTGTTAGATGTCACTAATCACACATGTGTATAGCAATGGTTAGTGGACACTAACCACAGTTATGCATAAATATGGTTAGATGTCAGTGGTTAGATGTCACTAACCACACATGTGCATAACAATAGTTAGTAGCCACTAACCACAGTTATGCATATAATGGGCAAAGGCTGGGGAAGAAACGAACGAATATAAAACAACAACGCAGAAGTTGAGGAAGAAACGAACGCAAGGTGCTGGAAGAAGAAATAATAGTAACACATAAGTTGAGAAAAAAAAGGAAGGAGAAGAAATAATAGGAACCGTAATTAAGGCAATTAAAATGTGACTTAAAAAAGCAAGAAGAAGAAATAATAGGAACCGATAAGAAGCTTGAAGGTTGTCAATATTTGAAAGAGATGTCAATCGTATCAATTATTTGAGAAGGATTTATATGATTAAAACTCGATGGTTGAAACGTGAGGATTGAATGGAATGAGAAATAACATGAAAAAAAACGGAATTGAAGAGAGAAAGAAGAACGTTCAGAATTGATCATGATATTAATGTAGTGCCTTAAAAATAGGAAATATATTAATTGGTTGTTATTAATAATTATATAATTATTAGACATAATATTAAGAGTACCAAAATACCCTCCATAAATAATAACCATTAGATACATTTTAATAAAAATATTGAACATCCAATACCTTATATTAATTTAGTGATCATCACTAAGCAGTTGGCTTAGTGATATAAGCCGTGGCCCTAATGTTCATATGCAAAGGAACAACCGATCATTGACTATTATACCTCGTGACTCATCCACCACTCTCGAACTGGCCTTCCCCGTGATCCATATGGGAGACTTTGATAATAGCAATTGCTTCCACAATTTAGTTGCAACTTGCAAGAATTATTTAAGGAGCTAGCTTCACAACTTATCCTTGTCTGATCAGCCAACAGCCATCTACTTTGATAATCTTCGAGACACTACTAAAAATGAAAGGCTTTTTTTTTCCCACCCCCCTCATTATCAATCCCACTCCCACTCCCATAATTCAAAAAAACCCAAAACTACCCCTGTCTTTTAAAAAAAAATTAAATTTTTCGGAATTACCTCAAAATAAGGTAATTCCGGTTCAAAAAAAATTAAAATTTCGGAATTACCTCTAAAAAAGGTAATTCCGGTTCATAAAAAATTAAAAATTTCGGAATTACCTATTTCTGAGGTAATTTCGAAAATTACAATTTTTTTTTCAATTATTAATATTTTTTATTTACATTATTTTTTTAACGATGGCGAGTAAGTGAATAGAAAGCCTTGAGAGTCTTAGGGAGCAACAGACTCGCAAATGACGACAAAGATTTGGGAGGCCAAGAAGATTAGTACTCCTTCTCCGGACACTCTACAGAGGCTCAGAGCTGTATCATGACATTCCTGCTCCAAAATGACATATATACGATTTGTTTTAATTTTTATTACTAAAAGGCTACTAAAAATAGTCTAAACTACTCTAAAAAAATATAAAAACACCACTAAAAATATAACAAAACCAAAATAAGGCTATACAAATTTTTTTATATTTTTTGGAGACTATGAAAATTTTAAAAAAAATCGTAAAAAATAGTAAACGATGGAATTTGGGATTTTGAGGCCGTAGTCCCGTAAGAAGTCCCTTTAGGAAAGTCTTGATTCTTGATTTTTTTCGGATATAATGGCTGTGGTTTCATTACGATCAGAGTATGTTGTCCGAAAACCAATTTTTTAGCCTAAATTATTCGTTCGAAATAAAAATATTAATAATTTCGAAAAAAAATTAATAATTGAAAATAAAAAAAAATGTAATTTTCGGAATTACAGGGTAAATCCGAAATTCCATTATTTTTTGAACCGGAATTACCTTTTTTAGAGGTAATTCCGAAATTTTTAATTTTTTTTTAAAAAATCAGGGGTAAAAAGGGAAAGTGTGGAATTATGGGGGTGAGATAGGGAATGAGGGGGGTGCGAAAAATAAAAGCCAAAATTAAAATACGTCGCCATTGATTACCATGAACTTGTTCAATCCAATCACTTCCAATTTTTCTTTGTTCCTAGCTAGAAGGTCGCAGCTGGCTGATCTAATGACAAAATCATTGTCATATAGGCGTCACTCACCTCTCAAGTCCATGATTGGAGATTCAATTTTCTCGACAAAAAACCCAAACAGTACCAAAAAAATAATTATTTTCCTAAACAATTCACCTTTTAGATTAAATACCAAACTAACCCACTTTTTTTTTCTTTGGTGAACTCGCCCCCCCACCCCTAGTTCTCCACTAAAATTTTGCAATTTTTTTTAAATCCCTTTGATGAACTCGCCCCCCCACCCCTAGTTCTCCAAATGGTTTTTTAATTTTTTGATTTTCTTGTATTTAATTTAATTAAAATCTAAATTAATTTAATTTAATTACAATAATTAATTTAAATAATTAGAATAATTATTTATAAAATAATTGGGGTAAAAAATGAAGATATTAAAAATTGCGGCAAAATCTAGGCCGTTAAATAGTGTCGGCAAGATCTAGACCATTAATTAAAACCTTGAATTTAATAACTCATAAAAATACAACTTCTTAATTATGAAATACAACTTCTCAAACTAATAATAGATTAAAGTACTAACGAAGAAGATGAGACCCAGTTCCACACCGTCTAGGACGGGGATTACGTTGTGGATGTTGATGCCGTTGTGGTTGTTCGGGTTCTTCCTCAATCGTGGCAGGGGGAGGTGGGTCTGGAAATAATTGGGGTTGGGGCTCAGGGGCAGGTGGGTATGCATAATATTGGGGCACTGATGAAAAACTAGCACGGTCGGGCTCAGGGGGAGGTGGGTATGCATAATATTGGGGCACTGATGAAAAAAAACAGCACCACGGGCTCGGGGAGGTGGGTATGGAAAATCTTGGGGCACTGATGAAGAACTAGCACCGACGGCCCTCTCTTGAAGGCTACGAGCATAAATCGCAGATTCGGGTGTACCGGCGTGGAAACCAAACAGAGAGTGGAACATATTAAGGTCCTGAGATGTTGGTGTGTGTGAGATAGAGTGGCGGTGGGGCACATATTCTTACATCTCACACGCTGCTTGTTTGGTTCTGTCTTGATTTTCTGCGGACGTCGATAACGACACGAGTTACGCCTCGACGCTCGATTTGAGTTCTTGGGGGAGGTGGTGCTTGTTCTTCATCTGCTTCATCCACATCAGTCACAAAACCAACAACACGAGGATCCCTTAGCTGTTGGTCGACAGAAATGTATGGCCTAGAATTTGTGAAAAACCAGCGCATGTATCTATCAGACTGCTTTGGTGTTCCATAGCAGAGTTGACCGACAACACACCGATTTTGTCTATCATTCCATAAGTCGATCCAGGCACTGTGATATTGAGCCCAATCGACATCATGCTGTCCCTGCATGGTGATTCTGTGCTTGGCAGTCAAATCCTGTGGTTGTGCTGGTATCTCTTGCAGAAGTCGGTATTGCAATTTTACCCTATCTGCCTGGTGCCATTCGACCATATGGAAACACACCATAGCTGTGTTTGTAGTCCATATGGCGGAGCCCTCATATGCGTCTGCTGGAAGTGTGAAGTCCTCATAAGGCAACCACTTAAAATCCTCAGCTATCATGTGGTCGATCCTTGTTTTGTACGAAACAAGGTCTCTTGGACATCTGGTGTGATTAAGTGGTGGATTTGCCCATCTAGTAAATAAAAGGAACGGTTAACATAAAGATCAAATGTAATTGTTAGTATTTTTAAAAAAGTGTAAAATTTTTACCTCTTTGCTAGTGGCCAATCATATGAAAGTGTGCAAAGCGGTGCTAGGAAAGGCATGCTGTACTGCACTCCAAGATCAGAATAAAAGAGTACATCCACCCATAGCCTTTCTGTGCGATGTAGATGTCGTACACAACATCCGGTATAAGTTTGTCAAACATGCTGACCCCAACTAAATTTGGATATTTTGTCGAATTTTCTCAAGGAGTAGGTATTTCATGTCGACTGTTTGATGTTTTGTGCGGGAGTATGTACCCCGATCAACAAAGAACAACCAAGCCCTACAATATTGTTTAAGAACCGTCATGGAAGCCCCCGTGGAACCTCCATAAATTCACGACGTAGCCACGTCAATAGTAGACAGTTGCCATCTTTTCCATTTGGTGGGACAACTTTACCCAATAATTGTTCACATACACTACATAGAAACGGAGGAACGGCGGCGGTTCAAATTGAGAGCGGCGGCGGTTTCTAACCGCCGTGGATTTATGTTGGCGGTGGTTTCCGTGAGCGCCGTTATTTCTAGCGTCGCCAGTAGTTTTGGCGGCGGTTCCAAGAATCTGCCGCGACAAACCGCCTGCGTGTGGCGGCGGTTCGCAATCGCCGTCAACAAGCATTTTGAATTTTCTTCAAAACAGTTCGCGGCGGTTCGCAATCGCCGCCAAGGTGCGCGCAAAAATTCCCACCAACACTAGCCGTGGTTATTAATCGCCGCAAAGCTACGCGCCAAAATTTTCCCATCAACACTAGCGGCGGTTGCAACCGCCGCAAGTTAAAAATAATTTTTTTAAATTTTAAACCCGATTTTTGTTTTCGTACCTTTCTAACCCAACTTGTACCTATTAAAGAAACTACAATTATGCCAAAATCACATACTGACCTTCTAGAAACCAAATTTAGTTCATAATAACTAGAACTTAGTTCATACATCCAAATCTAGTTGTTCATGGCACCAAAATACAACCAACTAAATTAGTTCATAACATCAAAGTACAAACCGACTTAATTAGTTCATAAAATCTCAAAGTACAACCAACTAGCAAAACTAGTTCATAACATCAAAATACAACCAAATAGAATCATCTATCTAGATGTCCTACGGGATGGGCTTGCTTCATTTTGTCTGTGTGTGATGGCACGTAAGAGCGCCTCAAATCATCTTGTGATTCCAAGTTAAGCGATCTGGAAAAAAAAAGAGCCATAAATTAAGTTAGAATCAATATTATAGCCAAAACTAAAACCCAAGTAATGAACAATTATTGTTGACTTCACAACCTCCCAATAAGACAATTAATAATATGAATAATTAATTAAGATCTCTTAATTATCTTAACCTCCCTGACATATATGTTTTCTCCATTTCACATTACAAATCCAAACCACAAACTCTCCCATACACAGTGTCGATGCTCAGAGTGTACAATTCAGTTCAATTCAAACAATAGCACTAAAACTAAGATCAGACTAAATTTCTTCAAAACTCAAGCACCACAAGTTCAAAAATTACCAAATTCCTTATACACAAAGATAGAGCAAATATAGCAGAAAGAGCTCAACATTCAGAGGGTAACTATCAATCTCCCAAAACAAAGAATAAAAGAATCTACAAAGACATGATGAGCTAACTAACATGAATCCCTTTACCACATAGACAAATCCAAATTGACCCATTACTAGATTTCACAGAATCACAATTCAAAAAATGAAAACCCTTCACACCAATGAAGAAAAATGAACAAATCAAAACTTTGCAAGAGAAAATGATAATAATAACATAAACCAGTCATCTAATAAGAGTATGTGTCAGTGTGCTCACCCCATTTATAACAAGAGTATGTGCCAATGAAAAATGCACCATAATTGACTTCATAACCAATCAAGCGAAGAATCGTCATAAATAATCATGATAGTAATCGTCATAAATAATCAAGCAGTAATCGTCATAAATTAGCAACTTTCCATTGGATCAATAAGCATGATTTAATGCATTAAGACAAATATTGTCTCACCGGATTTTGCTTAAGAAGTTGCATAACAAAAGCAAGTTGTTCCTTCAAAAGAGGTAATTCAAAGAACTTGTTCCTTTAGAGCATCAACTTCAGCAGACTTTTGCCTTTAAACTTTCAACCTCAACAACTTGTGCTTGTAAAGAATCAATTTGACTCTGCATCTGTGACATCTTTTCATTAGCTTGAAAATCATATGAATCTGTCGTAGAACGAGAACTGTTTCTAGAGAGCTGAGTTGGTGTTACACCGAGTCCCATGCCTCGACTATACCCAGGATGTTCTTTTCCGAAAACTTCAATAAAGGCTTCATGCTCAGAAGAACCCTCAAGAACTGCTTGTTGTAATTTTTCCTACATGTATTGAAGAAAGACATAAAGATTTACGATGTGCCCAATAATATGATATTGCAATCAAACATAGCTATACATATATGATATTGGACTTACATGGTTTTGTCTTGCTTCATCATTAACAAAATCACCAGTTGATTTTTTATGAGCAATTTCATACATATCTGCTCTAGTATAAGTTCGCCCATCTCGCTCTTCCTAAATCGTATCACCATATAAATATAGTTAAACCATTTTCTATGATTTTCAAACAATAGAAAAAATGAGATATGATACCATCTCATGTTGCTTTCTGGCAATTGTCTTAGCCCCTAATGTATGAGGAACTTGTTGCTTCGAGCGGTTGGCAGCATTTTGATCTGCCATTGCCTATAAACAAAGTCATTAACAAAGTAATTTATATTAATTCTGAAGGATATGATAGGAAAAAATTATTAATGTTTCATTCTGAAGGATATAATAGGAAAAAATTTCTGCATCCACAATATCAATAACAAAGAAATGAAACCAATTAAGTGATACTAATCAAATTAAACAAAGAACCAATTTAAGAAAAGTTATGTTATTACCATAGTTTCGTGTTTCAGCCTATACTCCAAAAAACTTCCTCCAATGATGCTGGGGAATGTCCTCGGTGGGTTCCAGTATTTTCTTCACGAGTAAGCTCCCAGTTATAATTTTCTTTAAAAAGCTTGCAACGATCGTCCTTCCATTTCTTTCCCAAGCTTGATAAAATCCATTTCTTGTGAGCTCCATCATTTACCACAAATTTTGTCTTTAATACAATTACAATAAAAGATGTTAGTAACAAAACATAAATAACAATAAAATGTATTAAGTAATTTTGCTCTATACCTTTATGTCTTTCTCATAACAATTATTTTTGTAATCCATAGGGACTTCACGCCAATCCAGTGTACAAAATAGGAATTTGTGAAAATGATTTCCAAGAAAACCCAAAACCCTCCTAATAAACCACAGAGACAGTCAACTGGTTGATTTTTTTTGCATTCCATTGGGTCATAACTTTGAATCCTAGGCGGTTTGGAATCAAATCTCGCACTTTTAGGCTTCTTTGGCTGCGATTACCCTCCTCATCTAACACAAAATAAGTCAAAATATTAGTACACCGAAATATAAATAATGGAAAATACACCACCTAATTAGAGTTTATTTACCAATAACATCCACTATCCATTTGGGATTAGTCTTGGGTATTTTTGAAGATGAACCTTCTGAGATACCAGCTTCATTTGGAAAGGGCACATCATCGAACTCAGGAATGTCATCTTCCAAAGATGAAGATGGGTTAGGCATAGACACCCTTTGGGGTAGCGGTACCCTATGGGTGCTTCTCACAGAAGAATCATGTCCTTGAACGGATGTGGGTTGACCATTACGGAGGCCATCATATCTTCTTTTAGGAGGCATACCTACCAATACATGTTAGGCAATAAATCAAAATCAGAAGAAATCGCATGCATATATTCTATGAAAACTCACATGCACGTATTAAATTAGAAAACTCACTTTGGTTAGCAAGTAATGGCATAAAGCTTCTGACATAATCATAAACCTTGATTCAGATTAGCATAAGTAATGGAATGATAAATTCATAACACCGTATCAAAAAGGAATTTAAGTAAAGTAAATCATTTAATGGAAACATTAAAAGGATTGAGATCAATCTCAAACAAACTATGTCATAGTTAAACTAAAAGAGTTAGCAACAATATTACATAGAATGAACTACCAATCACATTCATAAAACCATATCTTGATCATCGTCATCAACATTTTCATTAACAAATTTGAACTTTCGTGTTCATTATCTAAAACTACTCTTGCTAAAGGAATATGTGTATTATCATCCAAGAAAAATTGTTCCAGATTTTTGTGATGGGTATGTCTTGTTGGATGCCACAATTTCATTCTCATCTTCACCCATATCATACAAGTCTCTTGGTTTCAAATGAACTGGTATACTCCAACCTTGTTCATTCTCATCCTCTACATAATAGACCATTTGAGCTTCGGAAGCTCTAATGTATGGTTCATCATCTTCATGTTCTCCACTATGTATATTTCGTGCAAACTTGATAGAGGTAAAGCCCAACTTATCCATCTTCAAACCTCTTGGATTAGTGGTATTAGCCCATTCACATTTAAACATGACTCTTGTGGAAACCACTATAGCTCAACTCAATGATGTCTACTAATCGTCCATAGTAAGGCACCCCTCCAAACCTCATTTGAGTATCACTACTGCTTGAATAACTTCTCGTTCCAAACATGCCAAAAACTCCACTATTTTGAGTTTTTAGAAACTTGTCTCGTTCTAAAGTCCGAAAGTTGTATCCATTAACATTAAACGCGGTGAACCTTCTAGCTTGATTAAAAGGACCTTGTGCAAGACTAACAAGAACATCTTTATCTTGTATGCTAAGAGTGTCAAGATTATTCCCAATCTGAATGTCATAGTGTAGATTATTAATCACATTGCGAAAATATTAATGAAATAGAAATATTAATGAAATAGAAATAGCATAAACACTTACGATTGGCGAACCAACGAACGTAATTCTCTATGAACTCGTTTGTCTATCTCTGAAGCATTTTTTCCCCTAAGTTTCCTTCGCACAATAGTTCTAAATTGCCTATGTAATTTTATAGTATTAGATGTACCCACGAAAAAGAAAACGAACGGTCAATCTAAGTGAAGAAATACTTACTGAAGATAATAATCAACAACTTGACAATTTGTTAGCACGTGTCGATGAGCCTGTAACTTTTCTCTTGGTGTAAGAGTAAAATACGAAGAACCACCAACCGATTTTCCAATTATAGGAAATAGTTCAGTTATCCGTGACTGAGCCTCCATGGTGTCGGGTTCATCGTCTACACGAGGAGGTCTATTCATTCTTGTTTCAATATTGTCTAAATACCTTGAACAAAAGGTAAGGATTTCTTCCATTAGGTAACCTTTCGCTATAGACTTTCGGGACGTGCTTTATTACTAACGTAGGATTTTAAATGTCCAAGATACCTATATATGCAAATGTCGTTTAGAATAACCATTACATTATCAAATTGAAAACATATAAAAAGAAGCTAAAACATATATTTTACCTCTCTATTGGATACATCCAGCGATAATGGACAGGACCTCCAAGCTTAGCTTCTTCCACAAGGTGAACAACCAAGTGAACCATAACAGTGAAAAATGAAGGAGGAAATAACATTTCCATGTGGCATAAAGTGACGACAATTTGATTATTCAATTTGTCCAAATCTTCAATTTTCAATACTTTACTGCATATTTGTCTAAAGAATGAGCATAACTCAATCAACACAGCTGAAACCTCATTGGGCAATGATGTTCGCATGGCTAACTGCAGTAGCAACCGCTCCATCAATATATGACAATCATGACTTTTTAACATTCCATTCAACTTAAGATTATCTAAGTCAATGCACCTTGAAATGTTGCTCGAATAACCATCCCAAGACGGTCATGTTCTTTAAAGTTGCCAAAAAGCTCTCTTGCCCATTTTAGTCATTGTAAAGACAGCTAAAGGATATTTTCCATTTTCATCTGGCCAAAGGTCTGGTCTTATGCCCATATCTTTAAGATCTTTTCGAGCATTGATGTGATCTTTTGACTTTGCACTATCATTTAGCAGAGTGTGTAAGATATTATCACATACATTCTTTTCAATGTGCATCACATCAAGGTTGTGGCGCAAAGCAGCTTATCTTTCCAATATGGAACTCAAAGAATATACTTTTTTTCCATTGTTGAGTAGTGTTACCCGTGGAAGTCGCGCACCTCTTGTTCTTTTTCTTGTCCCCTCATTCTCTAGTCTTAGTCCAAATTTATTTTCAATGTTAAAAACCTGCCCAAGAATATCAGAACCAGACAATATTTTTGGCGGACTACGCAAATCTTGCTCACCGTTGAAGCGAATCCGGTTCAATCTAAATCGGTGCCTCCTGTCAAGAAAACGACGATGACCCATGAAACACCACTTTCTACTATGAGGAAGACGACAAGGAATAGAGTCAAAGTTACATGATGGGCAAGCAAGTCCGGTGTATGTGTTCCACCCAGAAAGTGTTCCCAACCCGGGAAAATCACTTATTGTCCACACTAACACTGCATGTAATTTAAACATCTCACGCTTGAAAGAATCATAAGCATCCACACCTGTTGTCCACAATTCATTTAATTCTCTAATAAGAGGTTGCAAGTAGACATCTATATTATTGCCTTGCATTTTTTTCCCAAGAATTATCATCGAAATTATAAAAGATGTCTGTTTCATGCACACCCATGGAGGAGTGTTGTAAGGAAAGAGAATAACCGGCCAAATACTATAATTTGAACTCATAACACCAAAGGGATTAAAACCGTCAGTAGCTAACCCAAGACGAACATTTCGTGCATCAGATGCAAACAAAGAGTGTGTTGAGTCAAATCGTTTCCAAGCTTCAGAATCTCTAGGATGTCTCATCATTCCATCATTATTGTTATTAGTAGCATGCCATATCATGTCCTCGGCTGTCTTTGAAGATAAAAATAGTCTCTGTAATCGGGGTTTTAACGGAAAGTAGCGAAGAACTTTTGCAGGAACTTTCTTCATACTATTGTCATCAGTGTTAACTCCAGTACCCCCGGGCTTTTTCCTTGATTTCCATCTAGAAGTGTGACAAACTTTACAATTTTCCCTTGCTTCGTCTTCCGTATTTCCCCAATAGAGCATACAATGATTCAGACATGAATGTATCTTTTCATAGTTCAAACCAAGTTTGGTGATTGTTTTCTTTGCCTCATAAAATGAACTTGGAATCTTTGCATTTTTGAATGCATCTTGCAAAAGTTCTAAAATCATTGTCATGGCCTTGTCACTCATTCCACACAAGCATTTGATATGATATAACTTCACCAAAAAAGATAACCTTGAATAGTTTGTACAACCTTCATACAAGGGTTGTTCTCCATCTCTTGCTAATTCATAAAATTCATTGGCTTCATTCCTTTCTAGATTGGTGTTTTGCATCACATCCTCATCTCTCTGAAACTCTACATTGGATGCAACCAGGTACTTCATTTGCAAAGTGGCCATCGATACCAAAAGCATCATTAATCATATTTTGGATGGGATCTTCAATGATTGTGCTTTGAGTTGCATGTTGAGTGTTCTTGCTCGAGGCGTTATGGTTTTCTATCTCCCATGATAGGACCAACAAGTATATCCATGGAAATGGCGTACATCTTAAGTGGTCATATACCACATCCCAAGTCCTCCTTTTTTTGAAGCCACAATCTCGACAAGGACATAATATTTTCCGTTAACCGCACCATGTTTAAAGGCGAAGTTAATGAATCCCTTCACCCCTTCCTTATATTCATACGTGTTTCGCGGCTTCGTAATCCAAGACTTATCCATTTCTAAAAGATCATATTACGCGCGGTAGCTAAGAGAATCATTAATGAGACAACAAAATTATTAACAATACAAAATTAGGAAACAAAAATCAGCCAACACGGCTCAAAACTATGAGACAATGCAGTCCCCTATTTTCAAAAGCAAAGAGAAATAAACAAAAACAATTCACAATCATGATACATAAGCATAATTCAAGCAATCGTAATCAAACTCGGGGACAAATGCGTACATTTTACACATGGTTGAAACTCTAGTTCTTAAGCATTCGTTATTTTTCAATACTACTAACTGATCAAAAAGACAGATGCAATTATGATTCATAACAAAGGCATAACATATAACATGAAATTGGTGTGTGACATCATGCACGATTTCCTATAGCACCACTAATAGCATGATAAATACTAAACTTCATACTTAAGGAATTTTGACAAAAACACTCTAATTAATAGCTTGAACAATTGTAAACAACATATATTAAAGATAAATATGAAGTAAGTAGGATAAACATCAAGAAGACAAAATATATTGAGATCTCGAATGATACAAAGAGGAGGAAGAGAATTGTACCAAGCAACAAACAAAGAATGGAAACCGAATCTAGCCTTTAGTGATTGTACATCTCTGTGTTTCCAACCCTAAATCCAAAAGTTAAAATAGGAAGCAAATAAGTACAAGAATCAATCAAAGGGCAATCTACATAATTGCATTTTTCTTTCATTTTATACATTATTATGCATTTGATTTAGCTTTATCAAATGCATAATATAAATTTGACAATACAGAATAACAATGAAAGTAGAAAACATTAATAGAAAAGGGTTGATCTCCAAAATCCATGACAATACAACAAACTCAAAGAATGATATATTAATTGTGAATTTTGCATTAATGGCCACAGAAGGACTTCCCCCCATTGTTGTTACCCTAAACGAAAATAAAAGGGAAAAACCAACGTATCAAGTTAAGAATGTCTTCCAAGTATATGTAAAATGATGTAGCTCCTATATCATTTCTAACTACTTAAAATAACGTACCAAACATTATGTTTCAGAAAGCATGTGCCATAAGCTTTTATAAAAACATTTGCTTGAAATAGACTAATGGCCATAGCTTTGGCCTTTTCCTTTCAAGCGGATATAGTTTATAGCTTAAATTTTGCTTTCATAAGTTTACATGTTTTAGTTCGTTTCTTATAAACAAAGATAGAGACCTAAACTGAAAATATTCCTCTCTTATGAAAGTTAATCCCTATTGCGTTGGCTTTAGTTATTCTTTTAAATCATGTAACATATCATAGTTTCATATATAGTTCACCCCATTGCCTAAAAATTCCTTCTAATAGTTTCAAACTCTCATGAGTTCAGCTTATTCTGCAAGATATCAACAACTGACATAGTGACATCTAACTTAAATATTACTTCAAAAAATGTCTTTAATATTATCAATTTTTCAATTTATCACTATCAAGTTTATTAACAGAGCATCAATTTCATAACTTAACAGCCTAAACCCATGTTTATGAATAATATTAAAAAAATCTAAAGACAACAATAATCTAATTGCATATATATACACATGTTTATGAATAATATTAAATAAAGCTAAATCAAAAGCAGATGTAGCTTATAGAGATACTACACTTTCAAGCCTAAAATGAAATATGCAAGTGCTCATTGATTTCCTTGAAAGTATTTTTGAATGGTCAATCCCGTAAAATACATTATTATGCATTATAGAGATACAACAATAATTTTATACATTATTATGCATTTCATAAACAGTATGCATAAAAAAAATTGTACAGAAATATTTAGCTATGTTAGAGAAAGATTCAGTAAAACAGAATATGAAATTATGGGATTGGTTCATTTGATCTAAAGTTCTCTGTTAGTACATATTGATTATGTTTGAATCTGGAAACCATTATTTGGATTAAGCTTTATTCACAGATAGCTTTTGTCTCAAAGAGAAGTAGTGTGCATCATTTTACATGCAGAATAAAAATCTCCAAAACTAAATGACACCTTTGAGCAAAGAAAGAAGGTATTTTATGTGCAGTTCAAATTTCAATATCACTTTGATGATATCATAATAAAAACACAAACTATGAGCAATATCACAAACATAGATTTCCTTCAGAAGCAAAAGTTAGTAGTAAGTACAATTACATACTATTTACGGGTGGATTAATGGGTGGATTAACAAACTATGAATTAGAGAAATTAAATATGAAAACTTTGAATATGTTAGGATATGATAGCATAGTATAATAAGAATGGATGATGAAGTAGATTAATGGGTGGATTTATATGTTCTTGCCTCCTATTAAAAATGTTCAGCCCATGACAAAACTTTTCCTTTAAATATGTTAATGAAAATCAATAAAAAATTGTGAGGAAGCTTGAAGCATTCACTTTGAGGTTGTTGCTGCAAGCAAGAGTTTGCCTCTAATCTGACTCCTCCAAAATAGGAATATACAAATCAGCAGCAAAATGACTATAGTTGCAAGCAAGAGTTTGCCAAGTTTTTAAATAGTTTTATTTACAGAATCACATAAAGGCACAGTAAAAGGCTTATCAGCTATACAAATATCCTTTCGTCTAGTTGTGTATGAGCTTGGTTTTTTCTTATCAATTTGTTTCTTTGCTTACTCAATAGTCTCGACAGAGAGTTTTTTGGGTGGAAACTCAAGAGTGCAATCCGAAGTATGTTCAGAAAATCTTTAAAAGGTAGACTCGGTAACCGGTAAACAAGTTAAACTAAATAATGACGTGGCTCAAATAACAACGTGAGTGTTAAAGAGAGAGTGATTAAGCGACTGACGGTAGCATTACTCTTCGATACAAACACATGCAGGCAGCATCTAAGGTGATCATCACAAAAAGAAATCTGATACATCTTTGATCAAAAATTGACAACATTAATCTTTACAATAGCAATCTTGTAATAAAACAAAAACTAGTTTAGCTTCAAATTAAAAGAAAATAAGATAAAGCACCACAAATCACACTAGTTTCAGAATCACAAATTGGAAAATCGAAAACCCTAAGCAGTAATCTATGTACAGTGATGGAAATTGATTGAAGAAAGTTTTCGATTCAGAATATACTCAAAGGGGTAAACGCATTCACAAACTTTTCGATTCTGAGTTTCAATTGGTAAGAACAAAATAGCGATGAAGGAAAAGAAGGAACTAGTTAGTGATAAAGGAAGAAATCAGTTACCTGATGAAGCTAGGAAGCTTTTCTAATGAAGGAAGAGGAAGCGTTTCTGCAACCCGCCCTGAAAATCAGTTATCAGATGAAGGAAGAGGAAGATGAAGCTTGTCAAAAAAATGGATGAAACCCTAACAGGAAGAGGAAGGAAATAAGAGAGGAGAAAGAAGTACCTGAGAGATGAGAGGGGAAAAAACGAAACCCTTCTTCTTCGTTGAAACCTGAAACCCAAATCTTCTGCTTCTCTTCTCTCTTCGTTGAAACCCAAATCTTCTGATTCTCTTCTCTCTTCGTTGAAACCTCCTTCTTCTTCGTTGAAACCCCAAATCGATTTTGCTCACTGAGAAACCCCCAAATCGTTTTTGCAGTAACCCCAAATCTTCTTCGTTCGCGGGTGTTACATCTGTAATCTCGCTACTTCTTTTTTCTTTAAAATTGGAACCGCCGCGATACAATATTGAGCGGCACGGTGTAGATGAGCGACGGCAGTTGCTAGGAACTGCCGCGAGTGAAAATGAGCGACGGCGGTTGTAGCACCCGCCGCGAATTATGTGCCGCTATTTAGTCAATTTTTTGTGGTGATACTTCAGGCCAAGTTTTTGCGGTATTTCCAGTAATGGCATCTCCGTCAACAGAAAGCCCCAACTGCAACTGGACGTCTTGGAGAGTTATTGTGCACTCCCTCTTTGGAAGATGAAGCGTGTGTGTTTCGGTCTCCCCGTTCGATCATTGCTGCCACCAATGTTGGTTGGATTTTGAACGAGCCAATTGAAAGAATTTTACCAAACCCATCTCTTTCTATCAAAGGTAGTATAGATTCATCTGGTGTGGGAAGTGTGAATTTGTGGTGAACATCCATGCGGTCATTTTTGAGAGAGTTGGAAATGTGATTAGATTGGTTTAGTAGGGAAGACATTTTTGGATGGAGATGAAGAGAGTAATAAGGAAAGTAAAGTCGGTTGCGTTTTAGACCAAGAGAAGAAAAGGCAGAGAAGAGAAGATGGTTCAGAAGGGAAGGGCTTGTGGAAGGTGAAGAGGCAGAGAAGAGAAGATGGTTTGATTTTGGTCTGAATGAAGGGAATGAATATATGGGTGCATATATAATGGTATTGAAAGACGGTTTCAGCCCATGGTTTTGTTTCAGCCCATGGTTTTGTTTCAAAGACACGGTTTTGTGGGAATCCAATGAATTCTGAAGATTGTTCAGTGGTTGGTGGGGACAAATGCGCAATAATGGGTCTTGGATTCCAAAATGCAATTATGTCACCTTCTGATAGTGGGAGACAAGGGGGCCACTGGGGTTTGTCCCACGAAATTAAATTATTTTTTTCAAAACTGATATTTATATTATATTTGATTTTTATGGATGGTTCAGATTGCACCGACAGTTTAAATGGTGTAGATTGCACCAAAGTTTAAAAGGCTCAGATTGCACCGACAGTTTAAACGGTCTAGATTGCATCGAAGTTTAAAACTGATATTTATATTATATTTGGTTTTTATGGATGGTCCAGATTGCACCGTCAGTTTAAACGGTTTAGATTGTACTAGAGTTTTAACAGTTTAGAAGAAAGGAATTGAAGATTGAAATTTTTTTTGACTAAGTATAAAAAACGGTTTTTTACCTAAGTTTAGGAACATTTTTCCCACGAATTTAATTTGTATTATAATTTTTTAAATATGTAGACAAAGTGTAATACTAAAGTGTTGTGTTGGAAAAAAAATTTTTAAAAATGTTTTAATAAGTAATTTTTTTACTACAAAGTGTGTTAAAAATCATTTTTTCAACTAAAGTTAAATTGGGCCGAGGTTCGATTCTCTGGCCCAGTCCAAAATGTAACTCTAGTTATAACTTACATGGATCACGTCCTAGTTCGCATTACTTATCAACCCCCAACACTTCAAATGTCAATGAAGAGAGAAGATGTGGTAGCCAAACTAAACAATTCAATCATCATCTTCTGGTGCACGGATCAAATCAATCACTAAAACAATTGAATCTTCTACAAGTAAGTTCATTAGTTTCAAGAGCAGTATTTTATTTCGTAATAATATAACTGAAGATTTGGTGTTCTCTTTTTTTATAAACGAGGTATCCTCTATCCTCTATGTGCAACAGCTGCAATCTTAATAGGCAACACTAAATTCGAACCTAGAACCTGTTCTTTTAACCAACCCTACAGTGAGCGGATAGATTGGGAGTTCTTTAACCAAGCCCTATAGTGGCAACCCTGATACCTCAGTTACTGATCCAACAATGTCAAAGCTGTGATTTTGGGCTTGTAACTCAGCCATAACGTTCATCCAAATTTGGGCTTGTAAATCATCTTTTGTTGATATAATTTGTTCTGGACTGGTTATAAACAAAAAACTGAAGGGTCGTGTTTTCTATACCCCCACCCAATCCCCAAATACCCCCGCCCAATTTTAAATCCCCAAAATGCCCTTTGAAAATTAATTTTTTTTAAAAAATAAATAAATCGTATATACCCCTTTGAGTACGTATATACGATGGCTATTTTATGTCCAATCGTATATACGTACTCAAAGGGGTATATACGATGGGTTTTTTTATTTTTTTTAATAATTTGTTTTAATTTTTATTACTAAAAGACTACTAAAAATTCGTTAAATAGTCAAAACTACTCTAAAAAATTATAAAAACACCACTAAAAATCTAACAAAACCAAAATAAGGCTATACAAATTTTTTTAGATTTTTTGGAGACTATGAAAAATTAAAAAAAATCGTAAAAAATAGTAAACGATGGAATTTGAGATTTTGAGGCCGTAGTCTTGTAAGAAGTCTTGATTCTTGATTTTTTCGAATTTAGTGGCTGTGGTTTCATTACGATCGGAGTATGTTGCCCGAAAATCGATTTTTTAGCCTAAATTATTCGTTCGACGAATGAGAGGGGCTGATTGGGATTGTTTAAGCAACTCGCGCAACATCGTCACGTTTTAATGAACTACACACAAAACCTATTTTCAGGACTTAATTAATTTTTATTTGACTTAAAATTAAAAAAATACCATAGGGATCGTATATACACCCTTGGGGTATATATACAACCCTATTTTTTGTCCATCGTATATACACCCCCCAAGGCATATATACGATTATGGTGGGGGTGTGCCAATCGTATATATGCCTTGGGGGGTGTATATACGATGGGAAAAAAATAGGGTCGTATATATACCCTAGGTGTATATACGATTGGCCAAAATTTTTTTAAAAAAATTACGTTTTCAAAAGGGTATTTTGGGGTTTTCAATTTGGGTGGGGGTATATGGGAATTGGGTGGGGGTAAAAAAAAAACCCAAAACTCCCTTGCCCATGTAATTAAAATGATGGTAACAATTCATTAGTTTTTAGGAGTTTCTGCATATTTCTAAAATGGGTTTTTTTTTTCTGTACCCCCACCCCATCCCTTCCCACCCCCACCCAATAACAAAAACCCCAAAATACCCTTTGAAACTTAATTTTTTTTTTAAAAAAAAAGAAAATCGTATATACCCCCTTGAGTATGTATATACGATCGATGGCTATTTTATGTCCAATCGTATATACGCACTCAAAGGGTATATACGATGGGTTTTTTTTTTTTTAATAATTTGTTTTAATTTTTATTATTAAAAGGCTACTAAAATTCGTTAACTAGTCAAAACTACTCCAAAATTATAAAAACACCACTAAAAATCTAACAAAACCAAAAAATAAGGCTATGCAAATTTTTTAGATTTTTGGAGACTATAAAAATTAAAAAAATCGTAAAAATAGTAAACGATGGAATTTGGGATTTTGAGCCAGTATTCCGTAAGAAGTCTTCTAAGGAGTCTTGATTCTTGATTTTTTTCGCTTCTAATGGTTTGTGGTTTCATTTCGATCGGAGTATGTTGCCTAAAACCGATTTTTTAGCCTAAATTATTCGTTCGACGTATAACATCGCCACATTTTAACGAACTACACACAAAACCTATTTTCGTGACTTATATAATTTTTATTTGAACTTAAAAATTAAAAAAAAATACAATGGTGTCGTATATATACACTGGGGTAGTATATATCGACCACTTTTTTTCTTCATCGTATATACACCCCCAAGGCATATATACGATTTAGATGAGGAGTGTGTCGATCGATATACGCTGAGGGTGTATATACAATGGGCAAAAAAGGTCGTATATACACCCCTCAGGCGTATATACGATTAAAGTGTGTAGTGTGTTAATCGTATATACACCTTGGGGTGTATATACGATGAATAAAAAAAAAGTGTCGTATATATACCCTCTCGTGTGTATATACGATTGGCCAAAAATTTTAAAAAAATACGTTTTGGAAGGGTATTTTGGGGTTTTCAGTGTGGGTGGGGGTGGGAAGGGATGGGGTGGGGGTACAAAAAAAAAAAAAAAACCCTTCTAAAATTAACTCAGCATAAAAAATTGTGACATTCTCACGGATTTTGAATTGATGGTTCGAGGAACTAACAAGCCATGGGCGCATTTGGGTCTTCTCACAGACAATTTCTCTCTTCGATGTCCTGTTTTGGAGCATGTTTACTTCAAACAGATGTGAAGGAAGACACATTTTGATGACTGAATCAATAAATAAACATGTAAAGGAGAAGGAAAAAAAAAAACACAATCACTTTTTAATGCAAAATAACCAAATATTTTATTTGAAGTGCCTCCAATACATTCAAGTTCAACTTCATCCAGGAGATCCATGGATTTCAATCATATAATAAGAATACAAAAAATAAAAATCAAACCAGACTTATTCAATAACATTCAAAAACTAGAAAGATTAAAAACAGAATCCAATCCCACACCAGCTTCAAGTAGCACACAAAGCAATATAATATTAACTTAAACCAAGTCCTTCAGAAACCATGAATCTTGATCTGATCCTTCCTCACAAGGCCAGCCTGAATCAAAAACTGAGAAACGTTCTTGCGCTGATCACCTTGGAGTTGGATAATTTTACCAAGTTCTTTGTCCTGCACAACATTCCCGTTGCAGCAAAACTCTTTCTTGAGGTCCTTGAGAATCTTCTCGTAGCTGAACTGTTTCTTCAGCCCTTGAACTGTAGTCAGACTCTTTTTTCCATTCCTTTGTTGAATTCGTATATGCACATACGAATTGGCTCCGGGGGCATCCGATTCTTTGGAATCTGCAAATGGGTCAAAGGGGGTAGGGACCTGAATTTCCAACTCAACCATGTACCTTGCTTGTCTAGAACTTTAGAACACCGAAGCAACTACACACAAAAATACCACATCAGTTTCAGCATACAAAAATCTAAATTTACCAAGAGAATATTTCCCTTCTAAATAAGAGAAAAACGTTCATTTACAATAACTCATGTATCGAAGTTGACCAAAAATTAGAGAACATATCCCTCCTAAACAAGGGAAAGCGATCATATTATAAATCATGCATCAAAGTTTGGCCATTGCTTCTAACTAAAATCTAAAATCTAAAATTTAATCTAATTAAAGAACCACAAGAAAACAATTGAAAATCAAAATTAACAAAAAGCGTTCATATTGTAAATCATGAATCAAAGTTGACCAAAAAATTAGAGAAATTTGCCTTCGAAACAACAAAATGTTTTCATATTGAAAATCATGCATCAAAGTTTGGTCAAAGTTTTAAGTTTGAATTCACATCTAAAATTTAATCTAATCAACGAACCACAAGAAAACAATTGAAAAAACAGCTCATCAATTGAAAACAATCATAAGTAATTGATGAAAAAAATTCATCTTCATGAATCATGATGAATAATCGCATAATCACAACATAAATCCCTAATTAAACGAAAACAATCGCAATTGATTTCAGAAAGAAAACCATCATATACAGGATCAAACAACAAGGTCATATTGATCAGAATTCTTTCTAAAAAATCAGAAGCAATTTCATGATCAACAAACAAAACCCTAAAATTCTACGACAACCAAAATATAAACAAGGATCAAAAGCGAGAAATCAACGAGAGAGAGAAAAAGAAAGAGGTACCTGTTGAAGAAGAAGAAGACTTCGAGAGACTTCGGAAAATATAATTTCAATTTATGAAGAAGAAAGAGAGGGGTTTGGGTTTGTTATATAGTGGAGTTGGAAGAGGCGGTGCACGCAAGTGGTGAGAATAAGGACCACTAGTTTTTTAACGGTCCAGATGAGGTTGTGTATACGTGGACGCTCTTTTTGGTAAAGAGGTGGTGTATTTGGGTGAAAAGATAAACGTATCGTATTCCAGTTTTGGATGAGAATAAGGTGAACGCGTTAGTTGAAAATGAGAAAGGCAATGTTAGTTGTGTGGGACCGTGGGAGGGGCCTGACTGCAAAGTGAGGCAGGGTTGAGCTGTAAAATCTAGAAAGGGACCGGATGGCAAAGAAAGATAACGAAGACTCCAGAACATAACACAAGTCAAAGAGTCAGATTACAAATACACAACGGATTTTTTTTTTGGGTACCCGCCTTCGTCTCTCCCACCGTCATAAATGCCATTTGAGACAAAAATATCTCTAATTTAATAAAAAATTTCAGAAATACATACAATTTTGGTAAATCCAGTGGGAGATTTTGGATTCTCGGATTTATCCAAAATTACAGGTAAATTTGGTTCGTAATTTGTGAACCGAATTTACCTGTAATTTTTGGTAGATTCGGGAATTCAAAAACCCTCCACGCGTTCGTACCGTATTTTAAATTGTTTATCGTAACGCGCTCGTATCGTATTTTACTCGTATACTGTAACGCGTAGAAATGGTTAATCAACTTATCTTAACGCGTAGAAATGAAAATATGGTAGAAACGGTTAATCAACTTATCTTTACTCGTATATCGTAACGCGTTTGTACCGCATTTTAAATCGTAACGCGCGCGTATCTTATTAAAAAAAAATTAAAACTGGGGGGTTTCCCGGATTTACCTCATACGTAATGTGTTTTTCTATATACTCATTCAGAATACATTAGATGATAATCATATTTTCATCGGTTTCAATTTTCGTTTTAGTACTTTGTTTGAATACTTTTATAATAATTTTCCTTCATTTAATTATTACAAGACATTATAAGACGGGAAACAAAATTCTTTCCTGGACAAAACCCCACATCCCATTTGAAATTATAATATATATAATCTAAATTTAATTTCCTACTATTATATAAATATTTAAAATAGTTGAAGTAATTACCTTACGGTGTCTAAACAAATGAATTTCGACCGAAATCTTTGTATGAAATAAATTATACCAGTACAATATATAAGGTAAGGGATATCAGATAAGCTAACTTATAACGGATGAACTTATAGCGGATAAACTTATGGGTTTAATTTTGGAACCATTTGGATTGACTTATTTTTGAGCTTATGCAAAAATTGGTATTCAAATAAATAAGCTTTTATATGTTATTCTTACACCCAAATTTCGGATTTGAAATTAGCTAGAAGGATCCGCCAGCATGACTTTAAAACGGAATTCGAGAATTGTCAAGAGGAGTATTGTTCGAAGTGAGGTGGCTCAAAAATTTACATAAACTTTTGTAAGGACATCAGAAGTCAATTCCAAAGGATGAAAGAAGATACACACACAGGGCTACATTATCGAAAGTGTTCATACCTGGGCCAGTAGCCGAATCTGATCCGAGGTGGTTCTAGTGGTGGCTCGCCTGAGGTCTAGGAGGTCAGGGACTGAGATGATTTTCTATGGTTAGAGTTTCCGCGATGGTGGTACTGGTGTGTGGAAATGCCACATACACTTGAGTGCAAGTATACACTGTCCAAAAACAAGTAGTAAAAAGATCGAACCCACAGAGATTGAAAAACTCACTTTTAAAACAAATATAAAGTAAAAAAGTGTAAGTCACTAAGTAACAAAATAATTTTGGATTTTGTTTGATGATCACAACTAAGTTAGAAAGAAAGAAAAGTAAAAATGTTGATAGTGTAAAAGAGAAAAGCTAGTTGGAATGTCTTCATCAAGTAATTTACTTATAAGTGTATGATGCAGTATGTGATGATGCACTTATTTGAATGTCATTGCATTAGCTATGTGCCTTTCGGTCACTTTCTTTGAGTTTCATTACCAGCTCTTATGATCCTTGTTCTATGCGGTAAAGAAAGGGGTGTTAGTGCCAATCTTGCCTCCTAACAAGTATTCACTTTGCTTAAGTGAATTCACTCTTGTATTTTAAGTACCCACAATTATCCTATGGACTATACTATCCTATGTCTAGGACTTAGCATGGTTTTCACAAAGTTTTCTTTATGTAAAACACTCACCCATATTAGTTCTTGAGTTCTTAATTGTAAGCCATGTCTGGTCATTTACAAATCTACTTATTCTAAGTGATCAAGTTTAAAATAAGTTTTGAAAAGATTATCAAGCAAGAACTAAAGTACAAACATACATACATGCAACATACTTACTTAAAAGCTCATTAAATGATTAGAACATTCAAACTAAGAAAGGTTTAGCTAACAAGAGACATTGCAAGATATATATAAACTGAATAGACCATGTTTATATATATAGAAATCACAAAAGAGAAACAACAAGAGTAAAGTTACAAATGTTGAAAAACTTTGTATGAATCTTCTAGCAATGCACTAGCATTACTCCTTAGCACTATACAAACACTATGAAAATGAGTAAAGGAGGATTTATGAATTCCTTCCTCTTCCTCTAAAAATATAAAAACTAACTATGTATATTAAATTTTGATCTAACTTATGGATTGTGATATATTTCCAAATGAAGATGTGAGGTCCTTTTATAGCCTTCAAGTGAGGTGCTTCCTTTCTTCATGTTGAAGTCATCTTGAGTGGATCATAGCTGTAGTTGCTTTCCAGAGGTTTATCCATGTTGAAATCTTTGACTTAATCATATAGGGCGGTTCCATGGTGTTAGAACAAGTGTCCCTATGTTGGTGACTCTTCAAAGCTAAGCCTATAGCTATGTGTGAATGGTAGGCGCCTACTATACAAGTTTGGATGGCATCAGGGAAGCAGGAAGGAGGTCATCACTTTGCATGTGGATGCATATGAAACAGGCTGCTTATTCACCAAGTAGCGCAGAATTGATGCAGGATCAGTGCAGGAGCATTGATGCAGACAACATTGAGACTGCACTGAACAAAAACATCAAACATACCACAATATATCCAAAATGGCCTAATAATAACTATAACCATTCAAATCACTCAAGATATCATATATCACACTAAATACTATATAAACTCTTTATTATTACTTGAAAGAGAGCAAATACTAAGTTTAAAGATATGAAATACTCTATATAAAATAGAGTTATCACACCCCCAAACTTAAACCATTGCTTGTCCGCAAGTAATGACAAAGATAAATTATTAAAAACTATAATTCTAGAAGATAGATCAGTTTGATTTTTGGATTTTTATGAGGAGTTCCCTATGAACTTCATTTCTTGACAATCTTTCTTTTGCCTTTATTTCTTTAAAACTACCAAAGTTATTCAAACTCTTTTGTGTGTGTGTGAACCCACTGAGTTGAGATTGGTTCCAAGACTAAGTGAAAAATTTCCTCCTAGCCTTTGAAAGGATTGGTTCATCTTTGGTCACACCAAAATATTTTTCAAAAGAGAGTTTAGACTCACAAAATTTTCTCAAGTGTTGGGGAGTTTTAAAATCAAAGGGCTTGATTGAATCTTTCAAAGCTTTTGAGCCAATGCATTTTTCTATTTTTTTGTGTGGATCTTTTGAGCAGATGCAAATACTTCTTTGAAGTGTTTTTGTGCATTGATTTTTTTTTGCATTTTGCTTTTTCTTCAGTGCAGTTTACATTGATGCAGCTGCACTGATAATGCTTTTCTTTTTCTAGCTCATATTACCTTCCTCACTGACCTCCAGATGCAAATGCACTTTGGCACAGGTCTTTGACCTCCAGATGCATATATTTTTTTTTGCACTTTGGCACGAGTTCGATTTATTGAACTATCCTCCAGATACATTTATTCTCGCATGGCACAGTGTCTTTGACCTCCGAGATGCATTCATGTACCAAGCACGTGTATAGTTTCAAAAGATTCGAGGATATGGCTTGTCCACATTTTTGTTTTCTTTTTCTACATTGTTTACTCTTATACTTTTGAAATTCAGCCTTTGTTTTCATAAAACACCCCCAAACTTAATTCTTTAAGCTCTTCTTTCTTTTTAGTAAAGCTTTGTTTTGACCTAAGCTTACCAAAAATTCCCTTGCATCGATTGATCTTTAAATAGCAATGTTCTTTTCACAAACTCGGTTTTGAAGTGTTGAAGTAAAAATAATTTTGGTTTTTCCGAGAAATAAGGCTTCTTTTTCTCTTTTCATCATAAAAATTCCATCCATAGGGCTTTCACCATATTTTTGAAAAATCGATCTTTTTTACTAAAATATTTAGATACTACTTTGTTAAGTACATCTAATATTTAAACAAACTAAAAACTATTTAAAACACATATATTCACTATCTAAAACATATTAATTAAACACACAACATATTAGATAGAAAACATATTAAAACATAACATAACATGCAAATCCCCCAAACTTAAGGGGTTGCAGTGTCCTCACTGCAAATTTGTTCAAAACAGACAAATCATTTGTTCAAAATAGGGGAGAGGGATTAGTACAACCAGGGAAATAGTTCAAAACAGAATTAACACAAGTTATAGCAGTAGTAGGTGAAAACATGTAAAGGATACTCATTTCTTGGCTCCACTCCTAATTCTGGTGCTTTGCCTGGATGAAGGAGTGTGTTTCACCTTCTGCTTCTTCTCCTTGGGCTTGCTAGGTGTTGCTTCTGTAGGTGCAGATGCACCTCCTACTTCTGGTGTAGTTGCAGGAACTTGTTCTGTAACTGATGCAGGTGCATCAGTCTTGACTGCATCACTTTTCTTCCTTTTTGGTGTTAATTTTGCCTGCCTTCCTGCAGGTTGCTTGAAGAACTTTTGAGTATTGTGTAATGCTTCCCTTTTCTGTTGTGCCATTTGTTCCAGAACCATTTTGATAGTTGCCTCATCATGCACAGTTTTGGCCTGTTGTGATGCAAAGCAGCAAGTGATGCAGGAGCATCACTCTGCATCTCAACAGTTTGAGTTACTTGTCTCCTTCGCGAGATGATTCTTCTTCTTTGTCTTCCTTGTTGAGTCCTTCTTCTTCTCTTTCTGCACAATCTCTTTCTCAAGAGCAGATACAACATTAGAAATAATGTTGCTTGGGTCGAATGTACTGCTTGGTCTGTGTTGGCATAACAGGGGTTGGTTGTTCAAAGGTGTGAGTTGTTTTCGTAGTTCATTTCTTGGAGAGGGTGGTGGAGAGGGTTGTTTGTGGTGGTGATTGTGATAGGACTGGTGGATCATTGAGGAGGGTAATGGTGATTTTGGAATGGAGGAGGATTCTTGGTTTGGTGAGATGATGGGTGTTTTGGTAGCGGTGAAGTGATAGGGGTTTCAGTTGTTGGGTTGATCTTTGAGGGTTTGGCATATTTACGCCTAGCAATTTCCTCTAGGATCACACCTCTAGCTTGTTCCTCTTCTTCTTCATCAATTTCCTCATCACTTTCTTCCTCCTCTTCTTCTTCTAACTCCTTATCCATTTCTTTTAATTCCTCATCCTCAGCTTCAGATTCAGAATCATATAATTCCTCCACAACAGGTTCTACCACAACCTTCTTTTGCACTTTGAATTGCTTCCTAGTCACCTTCTTTTTAGTGCTAGGTTCCTCTACCTTCTCCTTACCTTTTCCTTTTTCTTCAACCTCTTTCTCTTCTTCTTCTTCTCCTTCACTTCTCAGTACCCAAGTTGGGAATTCAGGGGCATTCACTTGGCCCACAAGATCAAAGATCTTGTCAAAGACCAATTGAAGCCAATCATGTTGATCATTTTGAAATTTCCAAACAGCCCTCTGCTTCTGCATGTAATGCTCTTGCATTGCAGGTGCACGGCCTCTTACATTCCTCAATTTTTCCTTCACTTCAGCACTCAAATTACCAGGGGGAAATTTTCTTTGTTCATTAGCAGCTATATGGACTCCTTCTTTCATGCATAGCTCAGTAATAAGACAAGGGAAAAACAGAAATCCCTTTGACTTATTTGAACATGCAAGAATTTCCCTAGCAATCAATCTACCTATGTCTACATGTCCCTCAGAGAGAATTGTATCTAGCAAGATCAATCTCTCTTTGGTCATAGCATATGTATGTGATGTAGGCAAAATTGAATTAGCTATGAACAAATGCCAATTACCTAATGCATTAATCAAATAATTACTTCTAAGCTTAATCTCATTAGGTGTGAATTTCTCCCAAACAGCCCCTGGTATAGCAATCCTATTCCTTATTTCTTCCATTTCTTTCTTAAAGGCATTTGCCACTCTATTCTCAAAATCATTCCCATTATATTTCAGCATATAATGTTCATTTAATTTCTTGGCATGAAAGTGCACAATTTTACCTCTCACCATGGAAGTGTAGGAATGTTCTGCTCCTTCTTGTGGTGTGATTCCAGCATAGAATTCTCTCACCAAATCTTCAATGTAGCCTCCTCGTGGTAGCACAAAGTGGTCCCAATTGAGATTGGCCACTGTTGACATGAATGATGGGCTTGCCTTCTTCAAATCATACCCTCTCTCGGGTAGTAGATGCATGTTCCACAGATGAACATTGTCATCAGTTCTGATTGATGATTCTTTGGCTTTGCCTTTTCTTGATGATGATGATCCTGCATGCATGGCTTTCTTCTCTTTTTGGGGAGTTCTGGCCTGCTTGCCTGATGATTTCTGTGTTGATTGCTTTTTCACCATTGTATTTGCTTTGAAATTCTAGGTTTTTGATTGCTTTTGTGATTGAGAAAAAATTGGATTGAGAATGGGAAGGGTGGTTTGTGTTTCAGATGAGAGAATTTGTGAGAGTTTGCGAATGAAGAGGTAACGGTAACAATACAAGGCTTTATGTTTTGGGAAGAGGGAAGTTAGTGGATTTATTAGGTAGCCGTTAGCATTGCGTGCTACTACGCATGCATCTTGCCAAGTGTCTTGCTTTGGCTACCAATGTGTCATTAATCTTACTTAACCTCCTTTGATCTTCCCGAAGCCTTATGATTCACACTTAACCAATTTTCTTCAAGTTTATAATTTTACGATCATGCAGGCACGTTTTTCCTAAATGCAGTGCATTTGATGCATTTGCATTAGTTTCTGCATTTCTGCAAAACAACTAAAAACATAAAATTGCACAAAAATAATTAAAAACAATGGGTTGCCTCCCATTAAGCGCTTGTTTTAAGAGTCTTGTCAGCCTGACTACCTCTTTTCACTTAGAGATTTTGCAAATAGGTGGTGGTTTTGTCTCTCACCACATGTTCACCATAGTACATTTTAACTCTCTCGACCATTCACCTTGAAGAGCGATATTTGAGGTTTTATCAAATAAGTCTCATTGCTCCATGTGGATAAACCTTTATCAACTTAAATGGTCCCGACCACCTTGACCTTAGTTTTCCAGAAATAGCTTCAACCTAGAGTTGTATAGCAGAACTAGTCCTCCTTCTTTCAATTCTTTTCTGTGAATTTTCTTGTCATGCCATTTCTTAGTCTTAGCTTTGTAGATTTCAGCATTCTCATAAGAGGTTTGCCTAATTTCTTCTAACTCATCAAGCTCTATCATTCTCTTTTTACCCGCCTTGTTCAAATTGAAATTGAGCTTCTTGATAGCCCAATAAGATTTGTTTTCCAATTCTACAGGTAAATGGCATGCTTTTCCATAGACTAATTTATAAGGGGACATTCCTAAGGGTGTTTTGAATCTTTGTTCTATATGCCCATAAAGCATCATCCAAATGTAAAGACCAATCTTTCCTATTTGGACTTACCATTTTTCTAGCATTCTCTTAATTTCCCTATTGGATAATTGCTTGTCCACTAGTTTGAGGATGGTATCTTTGTAGCTATCTTATGCTTAACTCCATACTTAGCTAGAAGGTTTTCTATGATTTTATTGCAAAAGTGTGAACCTTCATCATTAATGATAGCTCTAGGAGTTCCAAATCTAGTGAATATATTTCTTTGCGAAACTTACTCACCGATTTAGCATCATTATTAGGTAATGCTACACGCCTCTACCCATTTGGACACATAATCAACAGCTACTAAGATATATAAATTGCCAAAAGAGGGTGGAAAAGGTCCCATGAAATCCATGCCCCAAACATCAAATAATTCAATTTCTAAAATATTTGTTCTAGGCATTTCATGCTTATCAGAGATATTTCCTGCTCTTTGACATTTATCACAGTATTTGACCATAAAATAAGAATCTTTAAATAAAGTAGGCCAAAAATAACCAGACTGTAATACCTTAGCTGCTGTTCTAGTGCTTCCAAAGTGTCCTCCATAAGGTGCAGAATGGCAATGCAGAAGCACTGCTTGTTGCTCCTCTTCAGGTATGCATTTCCTCATTAATTGATCAGGGCACATCTTGTAAAGGAATGGATCATCCCAATAGTATTGTTTAACCATGTGGAAGAATTTTCTCCTTTGTTGATATGTCATACTCACTGGTACCACTTTGCTTGCAAGGAAATTTACAATATCAGCAAACCATGGTGCAGATGCATTTGATGCTCCTGCATTGCTTATAGCAAATGCAGTTTCATGTTTTGCATTGACTGTGATTGCCAATAGCTTCTCATCTGGAAAACTCTCCTTGATTTCTTCTCCAAGTGTACCAAGTGATTCTCCTTCAATCCTTGATAAATGGTCTGCTACTTGATTTTCTACTCCTTTCTTGTCTCTAATTTCTAGATCAAATTCTTGTAGGAGTAAAATCCACCTTATCAGCCTTGGCTTTGCATCTTTCTTTGAAATTAGATACTTGATGGCAGAGTGATCAGTATAGACAATAATTTTAGTGCCAACTAAGTATGATCTAAATTTTTCAAATGCAAAGACCACAGCTAATAATTCCTTTTCTGTAACTGTGTAATTCACCTGAGCTTCAATTAATGTCTTGCTAGCATAATATATGGAATGAAAGACCTTATCGTACCTTTGCCCTAGGACTGCTCCTACTGCAAAGTCACTAGCATCACACATTAATTCAAATGGCTCGCTCCAAACGGAGTTACTATAATTGGTCTTTGTCACCAATGCCTTTCTAAGCTTGTCAAAAGCTTCTATAGAAGATTCATCAAAGTTGAATTCTCCATCATGTTGCAGAAGCATACATAATGGTTTTGAGATTTTTGAAAAATCTTTGATAAACCTTCTATAAAAACCAGCATGGCCTAAGAAGCTCCTGATACCTTTAACTGTATTTGGTGGTGGTAGATTCTCAATGACATCAACTTTAGCTTTGTCTACCTCTAGACCTTTCTTTGAAATTCTATGTCCTAGCACTATGCCTTCTTGTACCATGAAATGACACTTTTCCCAGTTTAAGACTAAATTTGTTTCCTCACATCTCTTGAGAATTTGTTCCAAGTTTGTTAAGCAAACTTGAAATGTTTCTCCAAAGATAGAGAAATCATCCATGAATACTTCCATTGATTGCTCAATGAAATATGAGAATATAGACATCATGCATCTTTGGAATGTAGCAGGTGCATTACATAAGCCAAATGGCATCCTTCTAAAGGCAAAGGTTCCATAAGGGCATGTAAAGGTGGTTTTGTGTTGATCCTTAGGTTCAATGGCTATTTGATTATAGCCTGAATAGCCATCTAGGAAACAATAAAATTCCTTCCCTGCTAATCTATCTAACATTTGGTCTATGAATGGTAAAGGAAAGTGATCCTTTTTGGTAGCTTTGTTGAGTTTTACGTAATCCATACTGATTCTCCATCCCTATATGATTCTAGTTGGTATCAACTCATTCTACTCATTGGCTATTCTTGTCACACCCCCTTTCTTTGGTACACATTGGACAGGACTTACCCAAGCACTCATGCGATATGGGGTATATGATTCCAAACATCTAGCCACTTAATAATTTCCTTTTTCACAACCTCTTTCATAATAGGATTTAGTCTTCTTTGACTTTCTATCTTTGTTTTGGAATTTTCTTCCAAAATGACTCTATGCATGCATATAGAAGGACTAATTCCTTTGATATCCGCCATTTGCCAACCTATAGCTTTGGTATGCTTCTTGAGAGTACTAATGAGATCACTCTCTGTTTTGATGTTAAATCGAAGCAATGATAAATGTGTAAAGTCTCATTTGTTCCTAAGAATGCATACTTAAGGTGTTCAGCGATATCTTCAATTCTAACTTAGGAGGTTGTTCTATTGAGGGTAAGTTCTTCTTGAGAATTGGATCCTCAAGGTTGAGTGGTTCATAAGTCCTAGCCCATACTTCCTTACAAGAGTTTTCTATTGGCGTGATTTTCCTTTTCTAGTATTTCATCATCTAGCAATGCAAGTGCATCTAATGCATCTGCATTGGCTAAGTTGATCATCCGCTTGTAAAATTGTTTTTCTACCAATTGATCTAGAGAGAATAAGGATGAACACTCTTCCTGCTTTCCTCTGCAGATACTTCATAGCATTCATTACATTGAATTTTATCTCTTGATCATTCACTCTCATAGTGAGTTCACCTTTCTCGCACATCAATTATGGTTTTACCGGTTGCTAGAAATGGTCTACCTAGGATAATAGGCACTTCCTTATTCTGCATCAAAGTCAAGGATAACAAAATCTACAGGGAATACAAATTTGTCTACCTTAACTAGGATGTCTTCTATGATACCTTCAGGATAGGCTATTGATCTATCGCTAATTGAAGTGTCACGTTGGTTGGTTTTGCATTTCCTATTTCTAACTGGTCAAAAATAGATTTAGGCATCAAGTTGATGCTTGCACCTAAATCACATAAAGCTTTACCAGTATAGGATTTTCCTATAGAAAATGGAATTGTAAAACTACATGGATCCTTCAATTTCCTAGGAATCTTATTTTGCATAAGCAAACTACAATCTTCTGTCATGGCAACTGTTTCAAACTCACCTAATCTTCTTCTCTTAGTAAGCACATCCTTCATAAATTTTGCATAATTTGGCATTTCTTTGGAGGGCTTCTACTAAGGAACATTGATGTGTAATTGTTTTAGTACCTCTAGGAATTTACCAAACTGTTTCTCCTCATGTGCTTTTTTCAGTCTTTGAGGGTAAGGAGGAGGAGGGTATTCAGGTACTAACTTAGGTAGTGGACTTTGAACTTCTTGTGATGCAGGAGCACTAGATGCTTCTGCATTGGTTTCTTTTTGATTTTTGGTTTTTTCTCCCTTTTCTACACTTTCCTTCTCAGTTAACTCTACAAGATCCTTACCACTTCTTAATGAAATAGCCTTAACTGCTTCTTTTCCTTTGGTTTGGGAAGGAGTAGCTTCTCAGATTTGAAGGTAAGGCACCTTGTGGCCTTTGATACAGAGCTGTGGCTAATTGACCAACTTGATTCTCTAAGTTCTTAATGGAAGCATCTTGGGTTTGTCTAGCAGTTCTAGATTCACCTATAAATGCTTTGAGCATGGTTTCTAGAGAATTATCAGTGGTAGGTTGAGAGTTTCTTTGGTTATTTTGAGCTGGGAATCCTGGTGGGTTGGTTGGTGTAGTTGGAGCAGTTCTAGGTGCAGTGCAATCGTTGTTGCTCCATCTAAAATTTGGGTGATCTTTCCAACCAGGATTATAAGTGTTGGAATAAGGGTTGTTATTCCTATTATAACCTACATAATTTCTAGAGAGATAGGGTTGCTAGAACACTCCTCATACAAGTGACCTCCTCCACAGTACACACAACTAGGTGTGCCCGGAGGTACTTGTTCTCATCACGCAACATTGCTTTACGGTGATGCACTGCATTAGATGCTTGATAGCATTGCGTAAGTGAAGTTTTTCATCAAATTAGCTAGAGTGGCTACTTGAGCAGATAGGGTAGATATATCATTGATTTCATGTACCGATGGTTTCTTTTGGGCACTTACCCTCTCAAGAGGCCAACTAGAGCTATTAGTCGCTATTCTATCAATTAATTCACATGCTTCATTGTATGGTGATTTAATAACACTCCACCGGATGATGCATCAAGCATTATTCGGTTTGAGGTTCTAAACCATTATAAAATGTTTCCATTTGAATAATAACAGTAAACCATGATGAGGACATTTTCTCAAAAGTTCCTTCCATCTTTCCCATGCTTCAAATAAAGACTCAAACTCTTTTTGTCTAAAAGATGTAATATCATTTCTTAACCTGACATTTTTGATAGGTGGGAAATATTTTCCTAAAAATTTTTCAGCCATTTCATTCCATGAATGAATAGAGTTAGGCTCTAAAGAATTTAGCCAAGCCTTGGCTCTATCTTTCAAAGAATATGGAAATAACCTTAATCTAAATGCATTTTCACCGACACGGGTAAAATAAAATTACTACATACTTCTAGAAATTGCCTTAAATGCAAATGAGGATCTTCATGAGGAGATCCTCCAAATTGACCAATAGTTTGAAGCATTTGAAACATCATAGGTTTAAATTCAAAATGCATGGCATCAATATGAGGTCTATTTATACTAGTTTGCATGTTTTGATGATCAAACTGAGCATAATCCCTCATAGGTCTATCTCTATCATTAATCATACCTATGTGATCCATGTGGATGAGATTTTCTCTATGAACTTCTTCTTCAAGAGCATGTTGTGATCCAGGCCTCCTCTCATTTGAGTGTGGCCTTGAGCTTTGTTCTTCACCGAAAGACATGTTGCTTGCTTGTTGATTCTGCATTTTCGAGTCTTAGCAATCTCCCGAATTTTCTTTCTATTTCTAAATCTAAACTATATTCTCGGAGTTCATTTGCAGTTCAGTACATATACTAAGTACCATGTACTTTGGTTGTGAGTAAACTTTAAAAACCAGAATTTATATACAACACTAAATTACTTAATATCGAAATTTTAAAAAGAATTTACTTCAATCCCAACAACATGGCGCCAAAAACTTGGTGTGTGGAAATGCCACATACACTTGAGTGCAAGTATACACTTGTCCAAAAACAAGTAGTAAAAAGATCGAACCCACAGAGATTGAAAAACTCACTTTTAAAACAAATATAAAGTAATAAAGTGTAAGTCACTAAGTAACAAAATAATTTTGGATTTTGTTTGATGATCACAACTAAGTTAGAAAGAAAGAAAAGTAAAAATGTTGATAGTGTAAAAGAGAAAAGCTAGTTGGAATGTCTTCATCAAGTAATTTACTTATAAGTGTATGATGCGGTATGTGATGCGTTGCACTTGATCGAATCTTGTTGCATTAGCTATGTGCCTTTCGGTCACTTTCTTCAGAGTTTCATTACCAGCTCTTATGATCCTTGTTCTATGCAGTAAAGAAAGGGGTGTTAGTGCCAATCTTGCCTCCTAACAAGTATTCACTTTGCTTAAGTGAATTCACTCTTGTATTTTAAGTACCCACAATTATCCTATGGACTATACTATCCTATGTCTAGGACTTAGCATGGTTTTCACAAAGTTTTCTTTATGTAAAACACTCACCCATATTAGTTCTTGAGTTCTTAATTGTAAGCCATGTCTGGTCATTTACAAATCTACTTATTCTAAGTGATCAAGTTTAAAATAAGTTTTGAAAAGATTATTGATCGTACCTTGACCAATGAAGTGTTGAAGTGTTTGATGTTTCGTCAGATGGGCCGGTCGTTGAATGAGTGAAAGGACCGGTCCTGGCTTCACGCGTTGAGCACCTCGGGTGGTACCTGCAAAGACACTCAGACGATCTAGTGAGAGGTCGCCGGGCGAGATAGCACAAGGTTAGAGAACGTACCTGATGCCATGTGCGAATGGCGTATATATACTGCGAGGTCCGACCGTTATGCGAAGATTTCGGCCGGCGAGAATTGCGCTCCAAGCAGCGTGTTTGGGCCGATCGAGATGGGCTGGGCCGCAGGTCCAATTGCTGTTGGCAGTCCTCGTATTTGCTAATACACCCAGGAACAGTTGCCCCCCAAGCCTAGGTCGCTTAAGAGCGGGCTGAGGCTTGAATCGATGCCCCCAGGAGTGAAGTTATCTTGACGAAACGGACGCGGCCGTTCGCTTTCTCTGTAGGGCGGTGTCGACCGCTCGTCAACCGTCGGCCGTGCTGTCGCGACGGTTGGTCTTTACTGACATTTAAGACGCGACGTTTGGTGTTTCCGAGGCTGTCTGGAGACAACCATTGGCGAGAAGACGAAGCGTTGTGACTCTTCGTATCCCGGTCCCCTTCGCGCGTAAATCGCACTATAAATAGCCGCCTGCTTTGAGTTCATTTCTCACACTTCCAAGAATTGCTCTGCCAACGACCGACTTGCATCCAAAACTATTTCTGTCTTCTAGCGACCGATCTACAACCTCCGCTTAAGGTATGAATCGATCTCTCCCTTTACCTTTTAAATTTGAGTTTTTACTTTGAAAGTACTTTGTGCTTTTCCACGCCTCGTGATAGGGGGTGTCAGGTCGAGGGATGGCCAAATCGCCCCCTCTCACGAGTGCTCTGCTCGACCGACCTGACTCGTTCCCTTTATCACAGGTGTTTGCATGCCACGGACGAAACTTACTGCCCGTATTCCCGGAAAACCACCGCAATCTTTCGCTACCTACATGTCGAGGCCGGGCGAGTCCAATGCCCATGAAGCGGAATCCAAGTCGTCTTCGGCGACAAAGGTTCTAGCTCTTCAGCGGTTCCTCGAGCAAGATTGGCTCGAGTTCTCGTTCTTCCGGCCGAGGATCGGCCAGCTCGAAATCTTGGTTCCGTGTCCGTCCATTCTCGCTGGCGGCGGCCGAGCAACTCTCCACCGCCCGAGGATGTTGTTTCTCGAGTGGAGGAGAAGAAGAAGAAGTTGATGTGATTATCATTGATGATGAAGAGCCAGTAGCCGCCCCGATCGCGGACGAGGAGATGGTAGAGGCCGGCGGCCGAGATGAGGTGGCCTCGAGGAAGAGGTGATTCAGCCCGGCCGGCATTTACGTCCGGAAGTCAACGTAGGAGGGTCGAACGAAGGGTCGGCCGAAGTCCAAGCCGATGTAGCTCGAGATATATCGACATGTCTTGGGTATCGGAGACTCTTCGCTCTAATCGAGCATTATCACAATCGCCACGATGCTTTGCCCGATCTACGGAGCCGTCTTGAAGACTCACCGGGCTGGAGGGTGAGAGGCATGAAGGAGGGCGAAGATATTGCGACTTATTCTTCCAACTTCAAGTTCACGATGTATCGGCTCGTGTTCGAGAAGATGAAGATTACCCCTCCTTTTATCGAATTCCAACGCGACGTTCTGCGCCATATTGGGGTCGCCTCTTCGACTTCATCCAACGCGCATGGGCGTTTTTAAAGACTTTCGAGTCTTTCTTGACCACGACTGTGGGTCGGCGGTGTCGATGATGCTTTTCTTTGCTATCTTCGGTGGTGGCTCGAGAGAGAAGGCCAACAAGGAGAAGAGGGAGCAAGTCTCCTTCAAGATGCGAAGACCCACCATCGATTTTTCAAAGCGCCCAGAGTCGTTGGGAGCGGCACCGAAAAGTCGATTATACGGATCGTTCCCATCAAGAGGTGGTAAGGCCGCTTCGAGGTTCAACCGGACGGGATGCTAGGTCCCCTTACTTCCCAATAATGTGGAATGAGGCTCATTTTCGCAGCGGCCGGGCGATTACATCTACACGTTGAAAGACTTGGCGAGGCCGACACGGAGACTCGGAGATGATAAAGTCGTTGGCGGGTATGATGCGTCCAGATCCCAAGAGGCGGCATACCTTGCCGACCCTTTGTCTTGTCAGACGAAGGCCAAGACTGGAGGCCGAGATTGGTTTGCTTTTGAACTCTTTTGTCCTTGTATTCTGTTATTGATTTTTTCTTTTAACTCATGACTCGGTATTTTGCAGAAAGAATGGCCGGCAAAAACTGGGACCTGCTCGCTTCCGTCCTGAAGCCCGAAGGAGGGGCTAAGAGATATGACGTTTCTCGGCCGGGGGATATGCCTGAATCTTCCTCAAAAGTCCCCCAAACTCCTAAGAGCCAAGTGAAGAAACCGGTCGGCAGGCCTCGGTCGCCTCCCCCCAGTGCCGATCGCTCACCCAAGCGGGCCAAGCGTGATGGTCGGGTCCCGGCCCCTGCAACGGAGGAGATTCCTATCATCTCGCTCGAAAGCTTGGGCACGGCCGATCTGGAGAAGTACAGGAGGAAACCCATGGCGCTCTGCGCTTCTCTCTGCATGGGGGTCGAGAAATTCATGGCGGAGCTGGTGGCCGAATCTGACGGTAATTTTATTTTCTTAGTCTTGTACTCTTCACCTTACCTTTGTTCGACCGACTAACCACCCTTCGACCCGAATTTTGCAGGAAAGGACAAGGCTTTAGCTGAGGCGCAGCAAAGATATGACAAGCTCGTCCAGTCGAAGAAGGAGGCCCTTAAACGGGGGGAGGACGACCGCGCTAAGCTGGCAAAGAGGAACAAGGAGCTTGCTGCTCAGGTCGCTACTTTGAAGGGCGACCTTGATGCTACGAACAAGAGAGAGGCTGCCTGGGCGGCCGAAAAGGCCGCGCTGGAGGCGAAAATTCAAATGGTAGCCAAGGTCGGTCAGGAGGCAGCGATCGAGCAGTTCTATAATTCGCTCGGGCAGGTGCGGATATTGAATCTAGATCTGAAGATCAATTTTGATGACAAAATGATCAAGCCCACGCACTATGTTGACGACAACAAGATCATGTCGCTGCGCAGGTCGGCGAGCAAGGCAATGTCGTCCGCCCGGCCACCGTTCTCTTTTAAAGCCCGCCTGCGAGCGGTGTAATTTTTGTAACCGTTTAACTTGCCTTCGGGCACAACAATTTTTCTGCCTTCGTGCAGTTTTTCAATTCGTGGGCGCTCGGCCGGCCAAGGCCCCGTGTTTGTAATGACAATTTTTACTTGCCTTTAATTACGCCTGTTCAAATTTATATTGCTATGTCTGCGTACTTCTTGCATTTATTCGCCCGTCATTTCGAACTTATGGGCCGCTCGGCGGCCGTTTCGTGCTACTTCGATAGCGCTCGTTGATGGTTGCTTTTCTTTACGCGCCTTGTATGTTTATTTTCCTCTAAGTCTTCGAGTTTTAAGACCGTTCGGTCATCGTTTGCGCTTATTTCGAAAGCACTCATTCTTTGATAAGTTTTAATATCTCAACGGGGCCTTGGATCGCTCGGCGACCTCCAATCAGGCCCTTTCGATGGCATTTATTGGGACCATACCGATGGTCGCTCGAGATAGGTCGTTTCGACGGTCTAATCGGATGGGTTATTGCTTAACCCTTGGGCCATTTCGATGGCACTCGGTTGGGACCGTTTCGACGGTCGCTCGATTTAGATCGTTTCGACGATCTAAGGTTTGCGGGTTTTAACCCTTGGGCCATTTCGATGGCACTCGATTGGGACCATTCCGATGGTCGCCGATTTAGATCGTTTCGACGATCTAAGGTTTCATGAGTTTTAACCCCGGGCCATTTCGATGGCACTCGATTGGGACCATTTCGATGGTCGCCGATTTAGATCGTTTCGACGATCTAATCAACTTTGATAAGTCTTCGATCGCTCCTTTGCCACGGGCATTCTTGAGCGGCCAGGGCATACATTCTTGCGAGAAAGTAAAGAACACATCATATTTCTAAAGGTCGGGGCCTCGTAAAAACCCGGTGGGAAAAAGCGCTGCGCTTTTCATTATAGGTCGATCGTCATTACATTCAAATCATTTGTTACATTCAAACGTAATATTTCCTAAGCTTTTCTCGCATTCCATGTTCGGGATAGTCGCCCATTCATGGTTTCCACTCGTAAGCCCCTTTTCCGGTCTTGTTGATGACCTGTATGGACCTTCCCAATTTGGTGCGAGCTTCCCTTGGCGTGCATTCTTATTTCCCACGTCGGCCCGTCTTAGAACGGTGGCCGATCGAGAATTCTCTCTTTTGAACTCGGCGTTGTACCGGTTGCGACCTTCTGTTTGATCAATTGCTCTCTCGGTGAAGCTTGGAGTGCGCAGCTTCTTCAATTAGGTCCAATTCTTCTCGGATAGCTCGGTGCGTTTTCAACCACCGTAGGGGTTTGAAGTCCTCAATTCAGCTCGCCCATTTCTATGGGTATCACAACATCGGGCCCGTACACCAATCTGGGAAGGAGACTCCCGGCCGATGAATGAGGGGTCGCCTGTAGGCCCAGGAACGATCGCACTCTTCGACCCGGTTCCCTTCGCTTCATCGATCCGCTTTAAACCACGTGAGATAACTCTCGTTGGCCGCCTACTTGGCCGTTAGTCCGAGGGTGCTCGACCGAGGTGAAACGCTGTTTTACCCTAAGTCGCCAACATTTCTCTCGAATCTCTTGTATGCGTGAACCGGGTGCCGTTATGCGTTATCAATTGCCGGGGATCCCAAAACGGGCTAGTACGCACCGTCCAAGAACTTGCCGACTTTGGCGATGTGATTGTTGCAAGCGGCTCGGCCTCGATCCACTTAGTAAAGTAATCTCATCGCCACGATCAAGAACTTGAACCGGCTCGGAGCGGTGGAAACGGGCCTAGAAGATCCATGCCCCACAAAGCGAACGGCCAAGGTGAGACAAGACTTTGTAATTTCGAGGAAGATGCAATGTGAACATCGGCGATGTACTTGGCATTTCTTGCACTTCGAACGAGTTTCTTGGCATCCTCGTCCATGGTCGGCCAATAGTAGCCGGCTACGAGAGCCTTCTTAGCTATGGAACAGCGCCCGGTGACTCCCACAAACACCTTCATGAATGTCCTCAAAGACATGGTCGGCCGACCGACGAAGACACCTTAACAATGGAGAGGAGAATCCTCTTCGCATACAACTTTCCTTCTATAACCGAGTACTTGGTCGCTCCGAGTCGACCAACTTAGCTTGCTTTGGATCGTTCGGCTCCTCTCCTTCAACAATGTACCTTAGGATAGGGCGATCCAATCTGAATCCGGTCGACACACGTAACGCCAACGATCGACTTGGCTTGGTTGAAGCGCTCTACGATTTAATGTTTCTTGAATCACACTTCTATGATTTCCGGAGTTTTGGTACTTGCCGGCTTTGATAGAATATCCGCTTTCGAACATTTTCGGTTCGAGGCACATGTACCACTTTCGGTTGGCCGAATCGCTGAGCGGTTCTTCACTCTTGCTAGATAACTTTTCAGCACGTCGTCTTTAGCATCATATAATTCTTCAGATCGATCCTTGTTTTGGGTGCTCTCTATGGCCAGAGGCCCCTTTCCTCGATGCGGATCGAGCTTCTTTCTCGCTTCTCTTGAGGTCGGTCGCCTTCCTCCGACCTTACATACTTTCCCAACTTGCCTTTCTGAATAAGCTCTTCAATATCATCTTTGAGGGCCATACAGTTGTTAGTATCGTGCCCCTTACTCTTGTGGTAGCGGCAGTATCTTTTAGTCGGTCGTGCCCCCTTCTTGAGCACGAGTGGTTCAGGCCGCTTAACTCCCACAAACTCATTATTCTGACACTCGCTGTAGATCTGCGCAATAGAGGTGTTGAGTCGAGTGCGATGATCAAACTTTTTATCTCGAAAGTCAGACCGATTGTCGCGAAAGTCAGACCGATTGTCGCGGCGACCTTCGTGCCCTTTGGCCGGCTTACTATTTTCCTCTTTAGGTCGTGCACGGACGGCCTTTCTTGCTGCGAAGGTTTCTTCATACGCCATGTGGACGTTAGCCCTTGTTAAGAAGTAGCTGAGATCTTGGTAGTGGTTAAGGGTGAATTCTTCTACGAACCGGTGGTCCGGTCGAATACCACGCTTCAGATATTTTAGCTTGTCCTTGTCTGACAAGTCACGAACGGACTCGGCCTCAGTGTTAAACCGGTCGATATATCGCCTCGGCAATCTCATTATCTCCTTGAACAACAGAGTCCAAGTATTCTTCATACCGATATTGGCAGCGGTTTGCAGTGTAGTGGGACAAGAATATTCTGATCAGGTCGTCCCACGAGGAGATGGAATTGGGTCGCAGAGACTCCCACCATTCCAATGCTCGGCCGTCGAGAGACTGGGGAAAAAGCCTGCATTTCATGGTCGGTCCCAATTCCCTATAGCAGCAGTAGTTATTGAAGTAACGGAGATGCTTGTGCGGATCTCCCCGCCAAACTTGTTGAGATTGGGCGGCTTCATGAGATCCTCGGAATTTTGTAACGCCCGATCTCCACGGAGAAGCGGGCCATGTTCATTCGAATGCCGTTCGACCCAAAGGTTGCATCGCGAGGCACGCCTCGTTGCGACATTCAATAGAATCCTCCGGATGGGCCGGTTGGTGGAAGGCGAGGAGGCCTTACGGGTCGCTCGCTTTGGCCTCTCCTAGGCCGATCGCGAAACGCCCCTAATTCTTCCATTTCGTAATCTTCGGCTCTTCACGAATCCCAAGATCTCGCGCTCGACCGACGTGACCGGACGACTCATTAGAGGAGTATTCGGTGGGCGAGCGGCCGTGTCGGGGCGGTAGGCTGGAATCTTCATAGTCATCGGACATCGAGCGGCGCTACGCGGCGTTCTCGCTCGGGGCGACTGCGGCGCCTCGCTTCTTCTGCTTGGGAGAGCGATGAGTAGTGCTCTCTCGGCGAAATGCTCCTTCGAGGAGAGGGCGGTGTCTTCGCGCCGGTCGGCCGGCGCGAGCGAATGTTCTCCGTCTTCCGCCCGTGGGCGCCCGAATCAACCTCTCTCGCATCGAGATGAGCGCATCTCGATGCGATCACTTGATTTTTGTCTTGCGGGATCTCGCAAAACGGCTCGAGTGACATGATCCGGTAGAGGTTCCTGAATGCCCGCTTCAACCAGCCGCCCGGGCGGCAAGTCTCGAGAACAGGCGGTGAACTGTTGGAGGATAGGTCCACGGCCGTTGTTGTAACAACCAGTCCACCGCAGCGCCACCCCCAGTAGCTATTACCTCACGATCTTTTCTACCCCCTTGTAGAATTTTTGCCTTCCGTGGGATTCGAACCTTGTACATGGGGCTCAAATACAAAGTTCCACTCTTTCCCACTACCAATTGAAGCAGTGGCTCGATTGGTGGTGAAATGCGAGAAATGTACATGAGTGCGAGTTCGATTCCCACGGAAGGCAAAAACTCTACATGGGGTAGAGGAGTTCTTTGAGTAATAATATTTGGGGTGGTGGACCTGTGTTACAATAAAAAGGCGCTTTTTATTGTAACGACCGGGTCCACCACCCCAAGCTATTACTCAAAGAACTCCTCTACCCCATGTAGAGTTTTTGCCCTCCGTGGGAATCGAACCTCGCACTCATGTACATTCCTCGCATTCCCACTACCAATTGAACACCCCATTTCTACCGGTACGCTTTGTAATAAAAATCGAGTTGAAAAATTCATTCTTGAATGAAGTGCTACATTTGAATCATCTCAAAACTACAGAGAAACATAACACAATGTCAGTAATACATCAAACCATACGCAACACCATAAAAAGAATGGGATTTTCTCAAAACTTTCATTCAATGGTTCCACGCAGGAAATAATCATCATGCTCTACGCAATGGAAAATAGAGACAAATCTAAGGAGACAGACAACAGTCTCATCAATCAACACATAAATATCTCATAATTAAAAATAAGATAACAAAGTGAACAAGTTCAACATCTAGAAGCTAAACCCATCCCCTAGGTGTTACGTGATCGAGCGACCAGGCGGGAAACGAAGGAACCAAGTCCTTCACTCATCGTTACCTGTGGTAAACAACAACAGAAGGGTGAGTCTCGAACTATATAATAAAAGTGATAATAAGCAGTATATAGGCATAGTTTACAGAGATACTCAAACACATCAATCATCAATCAACAATATTCATGCACTAATGGGAATGTATGCAATGTCAGCATGCATGTGGTACCATTGGCCCACCGGCCGCCCTCAGGCTTCACAATCACTTTATAAGGCCCCCCGGCCGCCCTCAGGCTTCACAATCATTTTATAAGGCCCCCCGGCCGCCCTCAGGCTTCACAAATCATATTATAAACTCTACGACCGCAGCCAATGTATGCATGAGACTCCATGTACATCACAAACATCATTTCAAACAACTCAATACACCCATTACTCTTACCCCAGTGTTAATCTCATTTTATAGCCCTCCTGGCTTGGCCCACCGGCCCATGCCCCCATGGCATGCTCAATCACCTCATTATAAATTCTCAGCACCGTTAAGTCCCACCGGACCATTCTCCTCTAGAGTACTCAACCTCACCCAGGGACCTAAACCACCACTTAGGACCAAAACAATCATCTAGGGACCAAAACCTCACCTAGGGACCAAAACAGCACATTTAGGATCAACACATCACCTGGGACCAACACAAAGACTTTTAGGATCAACACATCACCTAGGGACCAACACAAAGCACTTTTAGGATCAACACATCACCTAGGGACCAACACAGCACTTTTAGGATCAACACATCACCTAGGGACCCAAAACACATCTAGGCTCAAAATATCACTTGAGGACCAAAGTGACGATTTTCTCTCAAACACAAGGACCAAAATAAATTGTTTTCTACGAAACACAAGGACCAAAATAAATTGTTTTCTCAAACACAAGGACCAAAAATTGATTGTTTCCTCTGAAAAACACAAGGACCAAAAATTGATTGTTTTCTCTGAAACACAAGGACCAAAAATTGATTGTTTTCTCTGAAAAACACAAGTACCAAAAATTGATTATTTTCTTCAAAACTATAAGTCCTAAATCGATTGTTTGCTTTAAAAGATACAAGACAGAATCGATTAACATCTAAAAAAATACACATAGCCACAATCGATTGTTGGCTTTAAAGACATAAGGCCACAATCGATTGTTTGCTTCAAGACTACAAGGATTAAAATCGATTATTTGCTTCAAAACTACAAGGATTCAAAATCGATTATGTGCTTCAAAACTACTAGGATCAAAATCGATTATGTGCTTCAAAACTACTAGGATCAAAATCGATTATGTGCTTCAAAACTACTAGGATTCAAAATCGATTATGTGCTTCAAAACTACTAGGATTCAAAATCGATTATGTGCTCAAACCACAAGGCTAAAAATCGATTGTTTACTCGAACAACACGGAGACAGAATCGATTGCTTACTCTAAAACATGCGGGAAGAATCGATTCCCCACTCGAAAATACCAAACCACAATTCGATTCCCTACTCTATCAAAACACACGAAGTCATCAATTCATCGTGCAATCACACATCAGAACAATATCAAAATTACCCATCAGAAACAATATCAAAATCAAATTCACACATCCGAAACAATCAATCATACAATAATCAAATTCATCAAATAAGGACCCTATGATCAACATACAACCTATTATACCTCTATTATAGAGTGAGACTCCCCTTACCTTAGGTTTTTCACGAAAATGGAAGATTTCCACAAGTCACCTACCAAAACCCCAACAATCCACGCAATTCAACACTTCTCCTCTCCTTCTCACGATCACACCTAGGGCTTGGTTCACGGTTCTCTCTCTCCTTCCTCTTCTCCCTAGCGCCGATTTCCCTTCTCCTTTCTCCCTTCTTTCGTTTTCTTTCTTTCTTTTCTCAATTGGTGCGAATTGCACCAACCCTAGGAGCCTAAGTCATTGGGCTTGGGCTCTTGGGTCGATACTTACCACCCCGGAATTATTGATACTTCTCCCTTTTCTTTTTAATTAAAACACCATCCTATTGTTTTATTATAACTACTCCATGAAACACCTAAGTAATTTAATTTAATAACTACTTAATTATTTTGGGGCGTTACAACTCTCCCCCACTTAGAACATTTTCGCCCTCGAAAATCTAGTCAAACCCCCGAAACACTACCAAATCTCTTCTTCATCTCTAACCGTCCTCCTCCAAAATCTATCGCGTACTTGGCAGCAGACTAAACACCCTCCCACTCACAAACTACAACCACCTAGACAACTAGCACTATCCACATTGCTGATCATTATTTCCTCGATCACCGGCGGTAAGTGATTGGGCGGCCGTCCCTCCTACTTATTCAGCCAGGTAACTCCAGAAATAATAACCAGACTCGTCACCTCCAAAACCCACCGACTTACTACGACAATTAATCATGGGCATGGTTATGCTCTAACCAGTTCATACCCGAGATTACATCTAACCTATTCAACGGCAGCAAGTAAGATTCACCACAAGGTCCTGTCGAAGATCGACAAGGGACACTGAGAACACAACACACACAACCACATATCCCAACCACAATCATAGTGCAGTCAAAACATCAAATGCGCACCATTCTCACTTGTCACAGGCTAGGTAGCTCATCACAATGATATCAAAGCATAGTCATACATCACATATTATAAAGAAGATAGTGACAAGGACACACACATGGTTTACCCGCACATTTAGTTATTCGAATCCAAATAATTCTTTATACTCTTAAATTCGTCAATAGTAATCATTTCTTATTCAAATAGCAAAGCATCAAAATATTAACATAAGGTTAATTACTAACTCTAATCCCATTGCATTCCCTTTTAATGTGGCATACAATATTTCCGCACACAAAATGTTACACTACTTGTTGGCTCTTTTACTCATTCCTCAAGGCAACGGCATTATTTTATATTCATAATTCAAGTTTGAGACACGACAAACACACCAAAACAATTCAATTTAAACGATCTCTACAAAAATAATAATATTTAATCACACATGAAGATCATACCAGCATGTCACATAGGGTACTCAATCAACATCATTAACTTGGGAGTTCCATAAAAGCAAATGTGTAAGAACAATATCTACAATGATACCAACATGCATTCTATCCTTAACATGCATTCCATATTTAGCTCATTAAACCACACAACACAATTGGCACAATCACGAAATAATCTAATAGGAATTCGTTTATTAAAAATAAGTTTGATACCAATATTGTATCCAATCGTAAAATTTGTTTATTAGGGGTTCACAAACAACCTCATAACTCAGTTCATTTTCAACTTACAAAACCACGTAACACAATTAAGGAAGTAACAACCAAAATCGGACAATAAAATCAGTTGTAGACAATTAGAGTTCACAATTAGTTTAAGCATGCATTTATTCTAGTCACCTCTACAGATCATATTGCCTAAATTTTCAATGAAACATAATTCCACCAATCAAACACTAAACATTTACATTTATTTAAACATGTGAAAAGAGGAGTAACTAGACTCGAATAGATTACAAAGGCAAAGAGAAACGGACTCCAAACACTTAACACCAAGCGATCATACTCGAGAAGGAAATCAAGGTGTTCAAGTGTGCAACATCAAGAGTGTGGAACAATTCTTTACTATCGTCTAATTGAAAACTAGAAGGATACCTTTGTCATAGGACCTATACACTTCACAACTTCAATAGAATTAGAAATACCACCCAAAATGAGAGCCAACGGAAAAATTCTTTCATAAAACCAATTTTCAAATGTAACGAACTCACCAATCAATCCAACATGGTCAAATGATGATACCTATAGGTTTTGGTTCCATAGAATAACAAGCTAATAAGGAGCCTATCCATTTTATGACGCATTAGCTCAAAGCAACTCAAAAATCTTTTCTTTGGGTTAATAAAGAAGTAAGTGAGACGCATTCTACCTAGCTTCGTAGAAGGAAGATAAAATACTTAACACTACAACTTTGATCAATTACCCATTGTCTAATAAAATTAAAACACGAGTACAAACATCGTTTTAATTTTGAGAACTCTAACACTTCAAGTTATTCGAAAACAAAGACGTTAGATTGTAGAAAGACAACACATTCTTATTTGAAGCTTTAATGTACCACTTTACGCACAATTAGAATTTGGCGCCTATACACCCGTGGGGATGCATAGGTTACATGCTTTCAAAACATTAATTTCCTTTCAAAACGTCTCAACCCATTGCGTTATCACTTAGCCTTAGAAACCTCACATTTAATTTGGAAGACATCACGCTTAATTTAGAGAAACATCTCGCTTTCAAAGCTTAGAAAACATCACCTTTAAAGAGTGGAAACATCACAATTTAATTGTAGAAAGCATCTCGTCTTAAGTTATATGACATCCCTTTTGTTTTTGAAAACATCGCATTTTAACTCGCATACAACTTCAAAACAACACCCTTACAACATAAAGACAAATTTCTCTTACTCTAAAAAAAAGACAAAGACAACTTTGAACAAATATAATACAAAGACACTAGTCACTTTAAAAAAAAATAGAATAAATGACTTGAAACATCACAAATAGCACACCATTTATTTTAAATAGAATTGTAACCTTGATTTCTTTGAAAGCATCAAACCCAATTATCGACTCTACGAACCATTATCAATTCGGTTCAATTCAATTTAATCATCACTTTATATTTTAGAAAATACACTCTTTTCTTTTAGAAAATACCACATTTCAAATGGGAAACATCACATTAAAATTGAATAGAACGGTATTTTAATTATAAGTAAACAATGAGAAAAAATGGCCATAACACGCTACAACAAATGGCGCAAAAACAAAGAAGAAAAGCAGTGGAAAACAAAGACCTCTTTCAAGATAAAAATAGCGCTTCATTTTTGTAAAACGGTAGTATAATTATTTTTTTTTTTTTTTTTTTTTTTTTTTTTTAAAAATGCAAGACTCATACCTCAATTAAAAGCAGACAAAGACCTAACTTATAAAAACAAAGACTTCATCTTCACAAAACCGCACTACACTTATTTCATAAAACAACAACTCATTCTATAAAAATAAACCGTAATACAAAGAACTCATTTGGTTGGCAAACAATGACATTTTAAATTGACAAAACAATGCATTTTTATTCTTTTCAAAACAAAGAATAAAGATACAATTTTTAGTCACTACACATAGCATCCTCTCAATTTATTTTCAATTTCGTTTATCATCTAAACACACCATTCAATCACCACATACAACTCAACATTCAATTAAGGCTAGAACATCCCATGCATCGTATCTCAATTCAATTTCAAGGTTCATACGACAAGAAGATTTTGAACAAAACAACAGAGACATGGTTCACGATCGGAAAAAAGATAAAGACACATTACCGGTAGGTATCTCCCCACTAGTTCTCTTACCATGAGCGGTCTCGGTCACTTTTTACTGCGCAGGAACATCACTACCACACAACCATTGGTTAGAACTAGACGGCGAAGACTGACCGCCACGGTGACACGACGATTTCGACAACTTGGTGGAAGGATCGACCATTGCTCGATACCACTAATGTAACACCCCATTTCTACCCTGCGCTTTGTAATAAAAATCGAGTTGAAAAATTCATTCTTCGAATGAAGTGCTACATTTGAATCATCTCAAAACTACTGAGAAACATAACACAATGTCAGAATACATCAAACCATACGCAACACCATAAAAAGAATGGGATTTTCTCAAAACTTTCATTCAATGGTTCCACGCTCGAAATAATCATCATGCTCTACGCAATGGAAAATAGAGACAAATCTAAGGAGGCGGACACGATCTCATCAATCAACACATAAATATCTCATAATTAAAAGCAAGATAACAAAGGAACAAGTTCAACATCTAGAAGCTAAACCCATCCCCTAGGTGTTACGTATCGAGCGGCGACAGGGAAAGCGAAGGAACCAAGTCCTTCACTCATCGTTACTGTGGTAAACAACAATGTAAGGGTGAGTCTCGAACTATATAATAAAAGTGATAATAAGCAGTATATAGGCATAGTTTACAAAGATACTCAAACACATCAATCATCAATCAACAATATTCATGCACTAATGGGAATGTATGCAATGTCAACATGCATGTGGTACCATTGGCCCACCGCCGCCCTCAAAGCTTCACAATCACTTTATAAGGCCCCCTACGCCGCCTCGAAGCTTCACAATCATTTTATAAGGCCCCTACGCCGCCTCAAAGCTTCACAAATCATATTATAAACTCTACGATCGCAGCCCAATGTATGCATGAGACTCCATGTACATCACAAACATCATTTCAAACAACTCAATACACCCATTACTCTTACCCCCAAGGTGTTAATCTCATTTTATAGCCCTCCGGCTTGGCGCTCCACCGCCCATGCCCCGATGGCATGCTCAATCACCTCATTATAAATTCTCAAGACCGTTAAGTCCCACCGGACCATTCTCCTCTAGAGTACTCAACCTCACCTGTGGACCTAAACCACCACTTAGGACCAAAACAATCATCTAGGGACCAAAACCTCACCTAGGGACCAAAACAAAGACATTTAGGATCAACACATCACCTGGGACCAACACAAAGCACTTTTAGGATCAACACATCACCTAGGGACCAACACAAAGACTTTTAGGATCAACACATCACCTAGGGACCAACACAAAGACTTTTAGGATCAACACATCACCTAGGGACCCAAAACAAAGACATCTAGGCTCAAAATATCACTGAGGACCAAAGTGACGATTTTCTCTCAAACACAAGGACCAAAATAAATTGTTTTCTCTGAAACACAAGGACCAAAATAAATTGTTTTCTCTGAAACACAAGGACCAAAAATTGATTGTTTCCTCTGAAAAACACAAGGACCAAAAATTGATTGTTTTCTCTGAAACACAAGGACCAAAAATTGATTGTTTTCTCTGAAAAACACAAGTACCAAAAATTGATTATTTTCTTCAAAACTATAAGTCCTAAATCGATTGTTTGCTTTAAAAGATACAAGACAGAATCGATTAACATCTAAAAAAAATACACATGGCCACAATCGATTGTTGGCTTTAAAGACATAAGGCCACAATCGATTGTTTGCTTCAAGACTACAAGGATTAAAATCGATTATTTGCTTCAAAACTACAAGGATTCAAAATCGATTATGTGCTTCAAAACTACTAGGATCAAAATCGATTATGTGCTTCAAAACTACTAGGATCAAAATCGATTATGTGCTTCAAAACTACTAGGATTCAAAATCGATTATGTGCTTCAAAACTACTAGGATTCAAAATCGATTATGTGCTCAAACCACAAGGCTAAAAATCGATTGTTTACTCGAACAACACAGACAGAATCGATTGCTTACTCTAAAACATGCGGGAAGAATCGATTCCCACTCTGAAAATACCAAACCACAATTCGATTCCCTACTCTATCAAAACACACGAAGTCATCAATTCATCGTGCAATCACACATCGAACAATATCAAAATTACCCATCGAAACAATATCAAAATCAAATTCACACATCGAAACAATCAATCATACAATAATCAAATTCATCAAATAAGGACCCTATGATCAACATACAACCTATTATACCTCTATTATAGAGTGAGACTCCCTTACCTTAGGTTTTTCACGAAAATGGAAGATTTCCACAAGTCACCTACCAAAACCCCAACAATCACACGCAATTCAACACTTCTCCTCTCCTTCTCACGATCACACCTAGGGCTTGGTTCACTGTTCTCTCTCTCCTTCCTCTTCTCCCTAGCGCCGATTTCCTTCTCCTTTCTCCCTTCTTTCGCTTTCTTTCTTTCTTTTCTCAATTGGTGCGAATTGCACCAACCCCTAGGAGCCTAAGTCATTGGGCTTGGGCTCTCTGGGTCGATACTTACCACCCCCTAATTATTGATACTTCTCCTTTTCTTTTAATTAAAACACCATCCTATTGTTTTATTATAACTACTCCATGAAACACCTAAGTAATTTAATTTAATAACTACTTAATTATTTTTGGGCGTTACAACTCTCCCCACTTAGAACATTTTCGCCTCGAAAATCTAGTCAAACCCTCAAACACTACCAAATCTCTTCTTCATCTCTAACCGCCCTCCTCCAAAATCTATCGCGACTTGGCAGTAGTTGTGCATCAAGGCTCTTGACGTGGAAGTCCACGAGACTCGTGGACTGTGATTTGACCACACTCCCGGGTCTGCTGGCGATTCGCGGAGGATTGAGTCGAGAAGTGGCCCGCTGTTGCGTCAGTGTAATAGTATAAATTTTCGCAATTATAGTGCAAGTATACACATCGTACAAGTAATAAAGTGGATGAGAGTAAGAGATCGTTCCCACGAGGATTGGTTATACTATCAAAGTTCAAGATCAAAACATAAGAGAAACAAGTAACAAATCGGCAATAAGAGTTGATTGTAAAGCTAAAGATGTAATTAAAACAAGGAAATTAAAGTTGGTTGTGAAAATGGATGAGAAATGAGTTGAGTTGTTGCTTGCAAATAAATCCTTCCTAGCGGCACGTCATAACGTCTAGACGTTATAACGCTCAAATGTTAACTGTGTAGACGTGGCCACGCCCGAACGCTGCTTGTAAAAGAGCTATGCTTTTCAAAGATAAAACGCCGAGTTTCAAGTACAAGAAATCCTATGTCTAGGTTCTAAATAGGCCCACTCCTCGTATTTTAAGTACCCACAAAGCAATGCTCCACGAACTATTATCCATTCTATGTCTAGACTTAGATAAAGATGCCTAAATGTCTTTAGTGCATTGTTCATTCATGTAAATCTTTGATTTCTTTTCATAGACCATGTCTGTACCTATGAATCTACCTATTTTAAGAGGCCAACCTCAAAACAAGTTTGGAAATATTATTGCACAAAGATTTAAAAGCAACATGAAAACATTTCATAACATTAACTAGGAATTCATTAAAGGCAAAACAACAACTCAACTACAAGGTGTTTAGCTCATGCTGAGCATCTTTACAGAGTGAAGTGGATTTAGAATCCAAATATCATACATTACAGAAAAGAAACTAAGTGCACAAAATGCAACTAAGTAGCTCTTCAAAGATGTATCTTTGTATAGACGTTACAACGCCCGAGCCTTACACTCATGCAGAAAATAAACTAAGTTCGTAAGTCCTGTTTCCGGATCTTCTTTACAAAACAAATTCGAGTTTAATGGTGGAGATGGTGAGGTGATGAAGTGATCTGTCAAGATAGGTGAAAGAGATGATGCTCGTGAGTGTGGTTGGTGATGCCTGAGAGAGAAGGCCGAGCCTTCATTAAATAGCCACCTTGCTTACATGTGCCGATGTCACTTGCTCACCTACCACCGCTTTCCTATCTTTTCCCCGACACTCGCTCAACGCCACGATTGCTTCGCGTGTCACCCATGGGAAACCAAGATCTTTCGACTTTTAAATCTTTGACTATTATTGCTCAAAGGCGCCAAAATGAAGATCTTTCACTCTTGCTCACTGCACTTTTGTAGACGTGGTGAGGAACGTGGTAACGTTCAAAGATCGAATTTCCCGCACATGCACAAAAACATCAAAAGCGCTCTCAAGGGCACCATTTGGTGCCTAAATGCACAGATTTATCTTTTTAACTCTTATTCACCTAAAACTCAGAAATCATTATAAAACTAATTACTTAAACCTTGTATTGCTCAAGAACTTGCATGATTTATTCGTGAGTGAGTATAAATAACTCATGTAAAATATGAGTTATCACACCCCCAAACTTAAATCATTGCTTGTCCTCAAGCAATCAAGACAACAAAACAATTAATAATATGAAATCAACTACACTAGCGAGTTACGTGTTACTCAACCAAAGACAGTCAAAATTCATTCTCAATGGGCTATTTCTTCACACACTCACATACCAATGCATAATTAAATTCCGATTCATTAAAGCTCAAAGTGAGTGTGTGACCTCTCTATTAATTCTTCCTCTAGCTAGTTGTAAACTACCTTAGCTATCGAGAGAGAGTGGCTCCCAAATGGTGACAAAGAAACATTTTTCAAAACAAAGAATAGGCTAACATTTTCACATAAGAAATAGGGGTTCATTTAACGCATGACAAAGGGTCTTACTTGGGTGCTAGGACTAGGTTAGTGCATCTAAATTATTGACTCACACACGCAAAAAGGATCAGAACCCCTTCATTATCGAAAGCAACTCTTCTTTTATTTGCTCCATTTTGGAGTTTTATTCACTTTTTTTTTTTTTTTTTTTTTTTTTTTTTTTTTTTTTTTGAATTTGAGTGCTCAAAGACTTGGTCTGTGGTATTACAGAGAACACACAACACATGTGGATTTTCCACTTATTTGTATCAACAGACTCTTTTTGGTATTTTTGGGAATAGACGTTACAACGTTTATAGGTGAGACGTTGCAACGTCTGAGCACACAACACTACACACACGGCAGACGTTATAACGTTACGGGTAGACGTTACAACGTTGCACTCACGCTACACCGCACTTTAACCATCCTACGTCTTTGCACCCAATTTTTAGTACGACTTGATTTACCCCCAAACTTAGCTTCATCGCTATTCTAGGTTTTTAATCGAGTTTTACTCTCACCACCATTTGCCAAACTAACTTCAAGACAAAATATTCCCTAGCTAACTAGATTCCTTCTTAAAACAGAGTTTTGTGTAGAGCAACAATCAATTCTTTCATCTAATCATGCATAGGTTACTCACACACACTTTTTCATTATTCTTAGCCCAAAGAGAATTATTTTCATGCTTGACAGAGTAAGAACAGTAAATTGCTTTTGCATTTGATTTCATACACAAAGCAGAACTTAAAAACACCGAGATCCCCACACTTAAGGTTGAGCAGGTGTGTCCCCACCGCTCAAAGATAAACAGCTTTTTTTTTTTTTTTTTTTTTTTTTTTTTTTTAGAAGGGGGTTCTCATTCATGACATTGAAATTTAAAAATTACTAAACTACACTACGCTTAAAACTAGAAAAATAAAACTAAAACTACTATTTGGATTGATAGGGACTTACTTGTTTCTTTGCACTGCATCTAAGCCTTCCGCTTTGCCCAGTGGATACTCCTGCCTCGACCTTCAGACCTTCTTCTTTTTCTTTTCCTTCTTCTCTTTCTTGACCTTCGCTCCTCCTTGCTCGGTTGTGGTTGTTGTTGTTGTCTCATCAGATTCTTTCTCACCCACACTTGCAGCAGCAACACCTGAGACTTCTGAAATCCTCTTTTTGGCCTCCTCCCACATCCTCATTGCTAGATCGCGAGGTGGACTTGCATTGGTTCACCGGGGATCACCGGGCTTTTTCCACCTCTGGTTCTTTAGACGCCGCCACGCCCGATGATGATCCTCCTCCGCCCAAAGAATCGCTCCTCGCGCTTGCTTCAACAGTGCTCGCCACTTCTCGAGTGGCCTCCTCCATTGCTTCTTTGTCTAACTTTTTCCATGGCAGCTTCTCTTTCATTAGTGACTTGCATTTTCGCAAGTTTGGTCGCGCAACCTCTTTTTGCCAGACGTTACGACGTCTGCGCAGCAATTCTTCAAAGAATAGCAGGAAGGGGCTTTTCGAAACACTAGTGGCTACGAATGCAAAGACTAGTAGCGATGAGTGTTGCTCCTCGCAACACCTTGAGTTTTTCTCTTTACTGGTAGCTTTGGCCTTAAGGTTGTGGGGGCTACAACTTCCTCTTTCTCTCCACTCCCTTTAGCTTGTTTTGACTCAGCAGCTATTTCTTGTCTTTTCTTCCTACCAAAGGGGTTATATGTGAGGGCACTTTTCACTCTGGTCTTTTTGGGTGGTGAGATGGGTTGGGATTCTGGATTTGTTGGCTCAGACGTTGCCACGTCTGGTTTTTGGGGTGAGGGTTGTTTTGAGGTTCGAGTTGGGGTGGGGGTGGTTGTGGGATTGGTTGGTCTTGAGCTTTGGACTGTGGGGTCTTTGGTGTGTTTTGGTCATGGGTGGAAGTTTCTTTTGGTGACGGTGGTTGTTGCGTGGCTTGTGGGGATGATGGTTTGGGGCTAACTTCTTTGGATTTTGTTGGGGTTGGCTCTTTGTTTGTTTGATTGGTTGGGGATTCACTTTCAGTCCTTTCACTCGAACTCCCTTTTTCCTCAGGGCTTTCCTCCTCTTCTTCCTCACTAATTGCTTTCATACTAGCTTTCTTTGTTTCCTCTGCATCACAGTCAGAAATATCATCTAACTCATCAGAATTAAAATCTTCCTCACTACTTACCTTCTTTTGTCTCTTTCTTTTGGCTCGCTTCTTTGGTGGGCTTTTGCTCTTTTTGCCCTTTCCTTCTTGATGACTCTTCTTTGGATTGTGGATAGGGCACTTCATCATCATCTTCTTCCTGCATCCAATCTGGCAATACAGGCTCTTCAATCACTTTCTTACCCTTGGACACTTGGGCAAACACCTTCTTTTGCCACTCAAACTGCTCCTTGATAAATTTGGCCAGAGAATTCTGCCTTTCCTCCAGACGTTGTAACGTCAGGCATCGCCAGAACTTGAAGTTCCCGCAGATTTCACCCTAGGTTTGAATTTTGTTGAAAAAGGGCCTTGGGGCTGCTCCCTAAGCTCGGATGCTTCAATCTCCACTCCCGCCTCCATGCACAAATCGCTTATCATACATGGGAAGTACAAATAGCCATCCTTCCTATTTTTCCACTTGTTGAGCTCACGGTTGATCGCCTTTCCAACCTCCACTTTATCTTTTGACATGATTGCATCAATCACAATCACCTCTCTTTGTCTACCGGGATGTATGAGAGGTAGGAATTAAGCGATGCCTTATGAAATGAAACCAAGTGTTGGCTTCATCGCAAAGGTACCTCTTCATGATTTTGAATTCACTACCATGCTCTCCACTCCTCTCCCAGACAGCTCCTTCCACACAAATCCTATCCTTGATAGCGTCCATTTCAGCCAGACCATAGTTCTTCTGCTTGGTCTCCACAGCTTTGCCATAGTACCCTAGCCCAAAATAGTCATTGATGACTCTTACTCCAAACTTCACTTCCTCACCTCGCACCTTTGACACAATGGATGGTTCTCCTTCAGGCCTCTCAACGATCCCTTTGTAGAAATCATGGACCAGAGTAGCAATGTATTCTTTTCTGTGCACAACAAATTTCTGCCAACCCAACGCTGCTGCGGCCATGCAGGAAATCGGATTGGGGCTTTCTTGACTAAAGCCCCTTCGTGAAGTAGGGCTTTTTTCTTGGATGGGTTAGGTGTTTCAGGAATGGGGGCTGAGGATGAACTCAGGTCGGCATGCTTTCCTTTTCCAGAGGATTTGGTGGCGGATTGCTTCACTTTTGTCATAGTGTTTGCGCAGAAAAATTGCTTGGAAGGTAATGGGGGATTTCTGGAAATTTAGGTTTCCTGAGGAAGAGAGGGAAGATTTTGGTTTCAGAGAGAGAGATTAGAAATAAGTTGCAAGAGGTGGAATGGTGGTGAATGGTTAGATTTTTATGGGGAAGTGGTTATGGGGAGTTGAGAAATGGTAGAGTGGAGTAATGGAGAAAAGTAACCGTTGATTAGACAAGTAAGGGGAGGTGATGACGTCGTGGTCAGTTACCACGTTCATAGCTCAGAAGGAAATCATTTCGCCACGCCATTGCTTTTGACTTCATTTAAATTTTCTTTGATCGCTTTCGACGCGTGCCCACGCCTAATACCTTCCGAGGCGTTACGACGCGTCGCCCACTTATTCTGCAACAACAAAATTTAAAAACAACGAAAAAATTAAAAAAAATCCTTGGGTTGCCTCCCAAGAGCGCTTGCTTTAAGAGTCTTCAGCCAGACTTTTGTTTCTTTCCTTCAAGAATTGTTGAAGGACATTTGGTTCTTGTCCCTTTCCACATGTTCTCCATGATATTGTTTCACACGTTGGCCATTAACTTTGAACATGGTGTTGGTCTTTTCATCAAATAAATCCACAGCACCATGAGGATAGATCTTCATTAATCTGAATGGACCTGACCATCTTGACTTCAATTTTCCTCGAAACAACTTAAGCCTTGAGTTGAATAGCAACACTTGCTGTCGCCCTTACGCTAGTTCCTTCCTTGAATTCTTTGGTCATGCCACTTCTTTGTCTTTTCTTTGTACATTGCAGAGCTTTCATAGGCATGGTGTCTGAATTCTTCTAGCTCATTCAATTGCAATAATCTTGCCTCACCAGCCTTTGCATGATCTAGATTTAATTGCTTTATTGCCCAATAAGCTTTATGTTGGAGCTCAATTGGCAAGTGACAAGCCTTTCCATAAACTAGCTTGTAAGGAGACATGCCCAATGGTGTTTTGTATGCTGTTCTATAGGCCCAAAGTGCATCATCCAGGTGTAACGACCACTCCTTTCTGTTGGGACCAACCATCTTTTCAAGTATTCTTTTGATCTCCCGTTGGATATTTCGCGCAGCCCTTTGGTTTGGGGGTGATAAGCTGTAGCAATTCTGTGTTTTACTCCATATTTAGCCAAGAGGTTCTCAATTATCTTATTACAGAAATGAGAGCCTTCATCACTGATTATGGCTCTTGGAGTACCAAACCTTGTGAATATGTTCTTTTTCAAGAACTTGCTAACAGATTTAGCTTCATTGTTTGGCAATGCTCGCTTCAACCCACTTTGATACGTAATCCACAGCTACCAGAATGTATAGATTCCCATGGGACATAGGAAATGGTCCCATGAAATCCATACCCCATACATCAAACAATTCTACTTCCAGAATGCTTGTGAGTGGCATCTCCTGCTTGCTTGATATATTCCCTGTTCTTTGGCACCTGTCACATCTCCTAACCAGCTCATGTGCATCTCTGAATAATGTTGGCCAGTAGTAGCCTGATTGTAGGACCTTTGCAGCTGTCCTGGTACCTCCAAAATGTCCACCATAAGGAGCTGAATGACATTGTTGTAGCACATTGAGTTGTTCTTCCTCAGCTAGACACCTCCTTAGTAACTGATCTGGGCACATTTTGTACAAGTATGGCTCATCCCAGAAATATTGCTTTGTAGTGTGGAAGAACTTCTTCTTCTGTTGATGATTGAATCCTACAGGCACAATCTTGCTAACAAGGTAGTTAACTATGTCAGCATACCATGGTGTAGTAGTATCAGACGTTATGACGTTTGACGAGAGTGTCATAGACGTGGCCACGTCTACCAATAGTCTCTCATCAGGGAATTTTTCTTTTATCTCTTCTTCTTCTGTACCTGCATCAACATTCTCAAGCCTAGAAAGATGATCAGCAACTTGGTTCTCCACCCCCTTTTTGTCACGAATTTCCAAGTCAAATTCTTGGAGGAGGAGAACCCATCTAATGAGCCTTGGCTTTGCATCTTTTTTTGAAATTAAGTACTTAATGGCTGAATGATCAGTAAAGACAATAACTTTTGCACCTACTAAGTAAGATCTAAATTTATCAAATGCAAACACAACAGCCAAGAGCTCTTTTTTCACCACAGATAATTTAATTGGGCATCATCTAAGGTTTTATTGGCATAATAAATAGAATGAAAATTTTTCCATACCTTTGCCCCAATACGGCTCCTACAAAGATAGTCACTTGCATCACACATCAACTCAAATGGTTTGGACCAACTGAGTGACTATTATCGAGCAAGATCACCAAGGCGATCTTCAGCTTGTTGAAAGCTTCATGACATTGCTCATCAAAATTGAAGACGTGGTCACGTTTGCAACAACAGCACACAAGGGTTTTGAAATTTTTGAGAAATCCTTGATGAATCTTTCTCAGAAACCCCGCATGTCCTAAGAAACTTCTGACTCCTTTGATAGTTGTTGGTGGAGGTAGCTTGTCAATAACATCAATCTTTGCTCTGTCCACCTCTAATCCTTTCTTTGATATTCTGTGTCCCAACACTATTCCTTCTTGTACCATAAAATGGCACTTTTCCCAATTAAGCACTAGGTTGGTTTCTTCACACCTTACCAGAACTCCTTCCAAATTATCCAGGCATGCCTTGTATGAATCTCCATAGACTGAGAAATCGTCCATGAAGACTTCCATGGAGTTTTCAATGAAATCAGAAAACAAGGCCATCATACACCTCTGAAATGTTGCAGGAGCATTACACAGCCCAAATGGCATCCTTCTGAAAGCAAAGGTACCATAGGGGCAAGTGAATGTTGTCTTCTCTTGATCTTCAGGTGCTATAGCTATCTGGTTGTAGCCTGAATAACCATCAAGGAAACAAAGAGAAATCTTTGCCTGCGAGCCTATCTAGCATTTGATCAATGAATGGAAGAGGGAAATGATCCTTCTTCGTTGCTTTGTTTAGCTTTCTGTAGTCCATGCATATTCTCCAGCCTGTTACTGTCCTTGTTGGAATTAGCTCATTTTTATCATTTGTTACCACAGTAACTCCACCCTTCTTTGGCACACATTGTACTGGACTTACCCAGGAGCTATCACTAATAGGGTAGATGATTCCTGCATCCAACCATTTGATGATTTCTTTCTTCACCACCTCCTTCATTATGGGGTTCAATCTCCTCTACCCTTCAATGCTATTCTTGGCATTCTCCTCCAAGACAATTCTGTGCATGCAGATTGTGGGACTGATACCTTTAATGTCTGCCATTTGCCAACCAATTGCCTTTTTATGTCTCTTCAGGGTAGTAATGAGATCATCTTCCTGCTCTTGAGTGAGCTTGGAAGAAATGATCACTGGTAGGGAATCATGTTCCCCTAAAAAGACATACTTCAAATGATCAGGTAACACCTTTAACTCTAAGGTAGGTGGCTCTTTAATGGATGGCACACTCTTCTTCAGATTTGACTCCTCTTGCCCTAGAGATTCATACCTTTTTGTCCACGACTTTGGTGTAGGGGTCTCAGACGTGACCACGTCTGTGACAGTCGTTACGACGTCTAGAGGAATAACTTCTTCTGTTAACAACTTTTGTATTTCATTATTCCCCAGAAGCTTCTCCAGATGATTATTGTCCTTGTTGAACTGCTTTTGGACCATATGATCTATGGCAACCACATAAGAACACTCCTCTGTATTTGGTTCTGGATACTTGAGTGCATTGAGGACGTTGAACTTGACTTCTTGGTCATTGACTCTCATGATTAATTCTCCTTTCTGCACATCAATGATTGTCCTTCCAGTTGCTAAGAAAGGTCTCCCCAGGATGATGGGAACTTCTTTATCTGCATCAAAGTCTAAAATAACAAAATCCACTGGAAACACAAATTTGTCAACTTTAATCAAAACATCTTCTAATATTCCTTCAGGATAGACCCTACTTTTATCAGCTAAGGTTAAGCTTAAAGAAGTAGGTCTAGCAGTTCCTATACCAAGTTTATCATAAATGGACTTGGGCATCAAGTTGATACTTGCTCCCAAGTCACACAAAGCTTTTCCAATGTAAAAATCTCCAATGGAGCATGGTATAGTGAAACTGCCAGGATCCTTGAGTTTTCTAGGAAGCTTATTCTGCATAATTAAACTACATTCTTCAGTTAAGGCAACAGTTTCAAACTCCCCTAGCCTTCTTCTTTTGGTGATAATATCTTTCAAGAACTTGGCATAGTTAGGCATCTGTTGTAAGGCTTCAACCAAAGGGAGGTTGATGTGTAGTTGCTTTAGCATATCCATGAACTTACTGAACTGCTTGTCTTCATGAGCTTTTTTCAACTGCGTGAGGAAATGGTGGAGGAGGATACTCGTGTACAAGCACGGGTACGTTTTGATTCTGGTTCGAAGTTAGACGTCAGAACGTGCGGGTTGGACATCACAATGTCCGGAGTATCTTTCACACCACTTGTGCTTGCTGCTTTACCTTTCTTTTTCTCTTTCTCGTGCACTTCTTTTACCTTCTCAGGGGCTTCTTCCTCCACAGCATACTTGGTTCAGATATTCAAGATACCACTTCTTAAAGAAATTGCATTTACTGTCCATTTCCCCATTATTACCATTGGGGTTGATGATGATGGAGCTTCATTGTGGAAGGAAGAGTTCCATTCTGTCTTTGTGTGAGGGTGAAGCTATCTGTCCAATTTGATTTTCCGAGTTTTGATTGAAGACTCATGAGTCTCTGAAGAGTTGTCTTGCAATCACTTATGAAGCTTTTCATCATGGCCTCCAAATTGCTGTTGTTGTTATTCTGCACATACGCCTCGTTGTTCCGAGGGGAAATCCAGGAGGTATTGCAGGAACATTATTGCTGGAATTTAGGGCATTGTTGTTTCTCCAACTGAAATTTGGATGATTTCTCCAATTTGAATTGTAGGAGTTGGAGTAGGGACCATTCCCTTTGTTCTGTGATACAAAGTTCACTGATTGAGGGTTGTAGGGACATTCCTCATACACATGCCCTTCTTCACAGTAAACACAAACTACTCCTCCAGAATGGGTAGGTTCAACTGCTGCAACAGTCTGCTTCTCAGACGTGGCCACGTTTGAAGTATTCAAAGTTTTGATCATGTTGGTTAGTGTAGCCACTTGAGCAGAGAGAGCAGTCACTTCACTTATCTCGTGTACACCTGCCTTCTTCCCAGGGGTAAACCTATCTGATGGCCAATGAGAGTTATGGGTGGCTATGTCATCAATGAGCTTGCATGCCTCAGAAAAGGACATGTTCAAAATGACACCACCTGATGAAGCATCAAGTATCGATCTTGTAAGCCGATCTAGACCATTATAAAACGTCTCCATTTGGATCACCACAGAATGCCATGGTGAGAGGCACATTCTTAGTAATTCCTTCCACCTCTCCCAAGCTTCAAATAATGATTCTCCTTCCTTTGTTTGAAGGAAGTGATATCATTCCTTAGCTTAGCATTTTTGTTGGGAGGAAATATTTGGCCGTAAACTTCTCTCGCTAACTCATCCCAAGTATGAATTGAATTTGGCTCCAAGGAATTCAGCCAATTTTTAGCCTTGTCCTTGAGTGAGTATGGGAAAAGTTTCAATCAATGCATCCTCTGAAACTCCGTGGATGACAAAGTTGCCGCACACATCCGGGAATTGTCTTAGATGAGAGTACGGATCTTCTTGAGGGAATCCTCCAAATTGGCTGCAGCTTATAAAGCATTTGGAACATCATTGGCTTGAACTCAAAGTGACCAGTATGAAGGGTTGGTCTTGCAATGCCTGTTTGTAGATGAGCAGGGTTGAGCACGGCATAATCACGCATAGGCCTGTCCCTGTCGTTGACCATGTCTTGTGGTCCTGCATTGATGAGTTGCCGCCTTTGATAGTGCTCATCATCAACAATGATTGTTTCTGTATGAGTTTGTGGTCCTCTACCATGTCCTCTACCTCCTCTTGGTGTATGTCCTCCTCTAGAACCGGTGTTATGCTCGGACATGGTTGGGAGCCGATGTTGTTGTTGCCTCCTTCTTAACCTTTGTTGTCTCCTTAGTTATGCGAAAGTTCTTTCAGTTTGGATCAAACTCAGTTGATTCACTCCTTGGTTCGATTGAACTAGAGCTAGAGTTAGAACTAAGCATACGCTGTAACGTCAACTGCTCAAACACGAAAAAACAAAGAAACAACACAAGAAAATCCTTTCAACTTATGCTTCGATACTTTTGAACAATAAAAAGTTTTACAATCCTAAGCAATGGCGCCAAAAACTTGTTGCGTCAAGTGTAATAGTATAAATTTTCGCAATTATAGTGCAAGTATACACATCGCACAAGTAATAAAGTGGATGAGAGTAAGAGATCGTTCCCACGAGGATTGGTTATACTATCAAAGTTCAAGATCAAAACATAAGAGAAACAAGTAACAAATCGGCAATAAGAGTTGATTGTAAAGCTAAAGATGTAATTAAAACAAGGAAATTAAAGTTGGTTGTGAAAATGGATGAGAAATGAGTTGAGTTGTTGCTTGCAAATAAATCCTTCCTAGCTGCACGTCATAACGTCTAGACGTTATAACGCTCAAATGTTAACTGTAGAGCGTGGCCACGCCCGAACGGCTGTTGCAAAAAGAGCTATGCTTTTCAAAGATAAAACGCCGAGTTTCAAGTACAAGAAATCCTATGTCTAGGTTCTAAATAGGCCCACTCTCGTATTTTAAGTACCCACAAAGAATGCTCCACGAACTATTATCCATTCTATGTCTAGACTTAGATAAAGATGCCTAAATGTCTTTAGTGCATTGTTCATTCATGTAAATCTTTGATTTCTTTTCATAGACCATGTCCTGCATTCTATGAATCTACCTATTTTAAGAGGCCAACCTCAAAACAAGTTTGGAAATATTATTGCACAAAGATTTAAAACGCAACTAAAACATTTCATAACATTAACTAGGAATTCATTAAAGGCAAAACAACAACTCAACTACAAGGTGTTTAGCTCATGCTGAGCATCTTTACAGAGTGAAGTGGATTTAGAATCCAAATACCATACATTACAGAAAAGAAACTAAGTGCACAAAATGCAACTAAGTAGCTCTTCAGCATGTATGCTGTATAGACGTTACAACGTCTGAGCCTTACACTCATTGCAGAGAAAATAAACTAAGTTCGTAAGTCCTGTTTCGGATCTTCTTTACAAAACAAATTTCGAGTTTAATGGTGGAGATGGTGAGGTGATGAAGTGATGCTGAAGATAGGTGAAAGAGATGATGCTCGTGAGTGTGGTTGGTGATGCCTTGAGAGAGTGCTGAGCCTTCATTAAATAGCCACCTTGCTTACATGTGCTGATGTCACTTGCTCACCTACCAGCCTGCTTTCCTATCTTTTCCCTGACACTGTTCAACGCTACAGTGCTTCTGCGTGTCAGCCCATGGGGAAACCGAAGATCTTCTGACTTTTAAATCTTTGACTATTATTGCTCAGTGCGCCAAAATGAAGATCTTTCACTCTTGCTCTGCTGCACTTTTGTAGACGTGGTGAGGAACGTGGTAACGTTCAGCACTGAATTTCCTGCACATGCACAAAAAGCATCAAAACGCTCTCAAGGGCACCATTTGGTGCCTAAATGCACAGATTTATCTTTTTAACTCTTATTCACCTAAAACTCAGAAATCATTATAAAACTAATTACTTAAACCTTGTATTGCTCAAGAACTTGCATGATTTATTCGTGAGTGAGTATAAATAACTCATGTAAAATATGAGTTATCACCCGCGTCTGGGGCCGGTCGCGTGGAGCCATGAGAGAGGTAGGATAGCGCACGGGCCTCCCACTGTGGTCGCCAATTGATCGTACCTTGACCAATGAAGTGTTGAAGTGTTTGATGTTTCGTCAGATGGGCCGGTCGTTGAATGAGTGAAAGGACCGGTCCCGCTTCACGCGCGTTGAGCACCTCGGGTGGTACCCGCAAAGACACTCCGACGATCTAGTGAGAGTCGTCGCCGCAGATAGCACAAGGTTAGAGAACGCACTGATGCCATGTGCGAATGGCGATATATACCGCGAGGTCCGACCGTTATGCGCGAAGATTTCGCCGGCGAATTGCGCCAAGCAGCGGCGTGTTTGGGCCGATCGAGATGGGCTGGGCCGCAGGTCCAATTGCTGTTGGCAGTCCTCGTATTTGCTAATACACCCAGGAACAATTATCAAGCAAGAACTAAAGTACAAACATACATACATGCAACATACTTACTTAAAAGCTCATTAAATGATTAGAACATTCCAACTAAGAAAGGTTTAGCTAACAAGAGACATTGCAAGATATATATAAACTGAATAGACCATGTTTATATATATAGAAATCACAAAAGAGAAACAACAAGAGTAAAGTTACAAATGTTGAAAACCTTTGTATGAATCTTCTAGCAATGCACTAGCATTACTCCTTAGCACTATACAAACACTATGAAAATGAGTAAAGGAGGATTTATGAATTCCTTCCTCTTCCTCTAAAAATATAAAAACTAACTATGTATATTAAATTTTGATCTAACTTATGGATTGTGATATATTTCCAAATGAAGATGTGAGGTCCTTTTATAGCCTTCAAGTGAGGTGCTTCCTTTCTTCATGTTGAAGTCATCTTGAGTGGATCATAGCTGTAGTTGCTTTCCAGAGGTTTATCCATGTTGAAATCTTTGACTTAATCATATAGGGCGGTTCCATGGTGTTAGAACAAGTGTCCCTATGTTGGTGACTCTTCAAAGCTAAGCCTATAGCTATGTGTGAATGGTAGGCGCCTACTATACAAGTTTGGATGGCATCAGGGAAGCAGGCAGGAGGTCATCACTTTGCATGTGGATGCATATGAAACAGTCGCTTATTCACCAAGTAGCGCAGAATTGATGCAGATCGGTCTGCAGAGCATTGATGCGCATAAAGATTGAGACTGCACTGAACAAAAACATCAAACATACCACAATATATCCAAAATGGCCTAATAATAACTATAACCATTCAAATCACTCAAGATATCATATATCACACTAAATACTATATAAACTCTTTATTATTACTTGAAAGAGAGCAAATACTAAGTTTAAAGATATGAAATACTCTATATAAAATAGAGTTATCAGGTACATGCAAGCACTCTATTGCTTAAGTCAACAAACAAAAGTGAGATGTGAGAGAAATAAATGAGAACGTACCTGCACTGGATTGGGCCGGAGCCTGCGCTAGATTGGGCCTAGCTTCACCTTGGACTCGGCTAGGCCCAGTCCGGAACAGAAAGATACATGAGATGTTCTCGAAGGCAGACTCAGAGGAGAATTTTGAAGATTAAAGCAACACGCAAGAGCAGTTGAAACAATTGCTTCAGATAAGATTAAACTAACAAAGACAAGCATGAATCATCCAGACACCAGAGAACACGTAGCATCGATCATCAGCAATCATTAGTTAGTATATTTTTATCCGCTTTCAATAAGGACATGTGTCCGTCACGCAATCTAGCTGTTTCTTTTTCATAAGCTCTATAAAAAGTAGTTGTTACGAAGAACTTGAGGTGATTTCATAACATTCAGTAACCCATTACGCCTAACACATCCGACTACACAGGATCTCTGACTACAACGGTGAACAATATATGTCTGAGCCAACCCCTTTTGTATTTTCAAACTTATTTCAATTCAATGCAATTTCTTTCCGGCAATTGAGTGCCTCACTCTTGTCTCCTTTTAGCAATTTATGTTTTGCTCTCTGCACTTGAGGAATTCCTGATGTTCTTTCCCTCTTGGGATTGATTTTTGTGGATTGCTTCAGTTTGTTTTTTACTTAACTTTACATTTCAAAAACTGTCGGTGCGAAGTGATTGAAGGATTCTCGATATTCTACCCATTTCGGGTGTGATTCCCGTGTTTTTCTCAAACGCTTGGCGCCTCGAATTCGATCGGAAAATTACCTAGAATCTCTGATTCGTTTGGTTATTCGACTGAATTCGCTTTCTTCGCCATTACCCATCTCGAAAAGCACACAAATTGGGGCTTGCAATGTAAATTTGTCAACTAGTGAACTCAACATCTAATTCGAGTCCTCTTCTCTCACACATCTGGAATTTATTTTTTTGACAGAGACCCTTAACGAAAAATACTAGAAAACAAATTGACACTCCCAATGGGACTCAGTTTAAAGAGGCGCTTAGGTGACCATGAAGTCTGTATCGCCCTATCAGAGGTGCATGAAGGGATATGTGGAGCTTATCAAACTGCAGAGAAAATGAAATGAGTTTTGAAAAGGCAAAACTTATTCTGGCCAACAATGATGAAGGATTGTCTTTCCTTCGCGAATGGTTGTGAGCAATGCTAGAAACATGCCCCCACCCAACATGTCCCGGCAAATGAGTTACATTCCACTATTAAACCATGGCCATTTCGTGGTTGGGCTCTAGACATTATAGGTCAAATTCATCCTATATTCACATCGACACCAATTTATTTTAGTGGCCATCGATTATTTTTCGAAGTGGGTAAAGGCTATACCTCTCAGGAAGGTAGATCAAGTTGATGTTATTTACTTTATCGACGCCTTATTATGCTCAAGCAAATAGCCAAGTGGAGGCTGCCAATAAAATCTTAATTGATTTAATAAGCAAACATATAAAGAAGAAGTCTAGGAGTTGGTATGAAACGCTTACTAAAGTTTTATGGGCCTACAGAAATTCTCCTAAAGGAGCAACAAACACTACTCCTTTTAAGATGGTCAAGATGTTGTCTTTCCCGTAGAAATTAATCTTCAATCTTTGAGGATTCAAAGGCAAAATTACTTGCTAGTACAAGATTTATAGAACCTTATGTTCGATTAACTCAATTATCTAAATGAGGAGAGGCTTACAACATTAGACAATATTGTTTAGACAGAAAGAAAGAGTAAGTCGTTTTTACAACAAAAGGGTTAAGAAGCGAAGCTTTCAAGTGGGAGAATTGGTTTGGAAGACAATTTTTCTCATGTATACTAAGTCTCGAATTTTAGGTAAGTGGTCACCGAATTGGAAAGAGGCCATCAATTTGAAATCAATGGAGAGAGGAAAGAAAGGTTCGATTTGGCGTAAAGTGTTCATAAACAAATGTGTAAGCAAGCATAAAGTCAGTTTGGCTTCTTAATAGTGTATGTGACCCGGAGTCCCACGCGGCCACCCAGCGCTATTACCTCACGATCTTTTCTACATTTCTTGTAGATTTTTGCCTTAGTGGGATTCGAACCTTGTACATGGGGCTCAAATACAAAGTTCCACTCTTTCCCACTACCAATTGAACCGCGGCTCAATTGGTAGTGGGAAAGAGTGGAACTTTGTATTTGAGCCCCATGTACAAGGTTCGAATCCCACTAAGGCAAAAATTCTACAAGGGGGTAGAAAAGATCGTGAGGTAATAGCGCTGGGTGGCCGCCATGTGGACCTCGGGTCGTTAAAAAAGCGGCTTTTTTGTAGCTTAGCCAGTCCTGTCATGCGGCCACCTTCAAAAGCTATTACCTCACGATCTTTTCTACCCCCCTTGTAGAATTTTTGCCTTTGGTGGGATTCGAACCTTGTACATGGGGCTCAAATACAAAGTTCCACTCTTTCCCACTACCAATTGAAGTGGAAAGAGTGGAACTTTTGTATTTGAGCCCCATGTACAAGGTTCGAATCCCACGGAAGGCAAAAATTCTACAAGGGGGTAGAAAAGATCGTGAGGTAATAGCGCTGCTGGGTGGCCATGTGGACTCGGGTCGTCATAAATAGCGAGTATTTAAACTGAAGCGATGTTTGCGTCACCTCAACACGATTGAATAGACGTGGGCTAGAGGCATTGGAAGTATGCGAAAAGCCTCGACAAACGCGTCGAATTGATGACACCTATACACGCCGTCAGTGATTTTAAGGATATATGACGGTTATCTTGTTAACCCGAATAAAAAAAGAAAAGGGGAAGAGAAGCCATGCCAACAAAACCTAAGCAGAAATATCAAGCATGTTTGGAACTACGAAAGGGCCTCATCTTTTGCATCCAATACAAGTGATACCAATTTCCATAATAAGGTTGATTTGAGCATTGGCCTCATCTTTCTGTGGATGAAGATGTTTGAGTTCCTGATTGAGATCAGCAATAAAATTATCGAAGCGAGTTACGCATGTTTGAAGTTCAGCAACTTGGTCTTCACTATCCCGAAGAGTTTCATTGATATTATCTATCTTCTGATGAGCTTCGAAGGTTTTAGTATCCATTTGATAAGCCTAAAATTCCAAGGCCTTAGATACAACATTGGCCTTTGAGGTCTGAATGAATCTTCATCAAATAGACAAGAAGTGGAGTAAGTTCTTGTAATTCTAGTTTTCTTGAAAAAAGAAGTCTTTCTTGATGTTTGGAGATCTCATTGAGTAGGCCACGTAGCCGTTGCTTGAGCCTCTAGAATATCACCCCCATGTTGTTTAAGAATCTTTTCTAATTTATCAAAGTTCGACCTTTTCTTCACTTTGCACCCTTCGCCGGTGTGCCACGTACTTGGCATCGAGATTAACTGCTAGATGATGGCATGCCACCTCTAGGGGGATACCTGGCATCTCAGAGGTGGACCATCGTTTCGGCGCAGACATGCAATCAGTGCCTCCCTAACTGCGTTGCTGAGGTCGGCTGTAACACCCCCTTTCTAAACAACTATTATTTAATATTTATATTATTAGAGTTTTCAAAATAAAATCATTGAAGGGGAATGTCACATTCCAACGCTTACAAAAACATCCAACTTATAGTCAAATAACACGAAGTCAATAAAACATTAATACGATACGCAGCACATTAGTTTAGGGACGGCCCACAACACCTGTTTTAGTTTACAACACCAAAATATAAATAACGTCTCCAACACAGCGGAAGAATCACTAAGTTTAACATTATACTTAGTACATCATCAATAAAAGTCTAAAGCATCAAATAATAAATAAAGATGACTACGCCCTCCCCGGTGCTACATATCGAGCCGAGACACGACTACTAGTAGACGGGCATAAGGATGCCCTCACTGCGGGTACACCGCAGTTGCCGCCGACATAAGAAGCAACACGACGCAAGAGGTGAGTCTTTCATACAAATAATAATAGATAGGATAGGCATTACATATTGGCAAGGCAACAAACACAACTAGTTCACCACATTATCAACACATCATCATAATTATAATGCATTCACAAGGTATAACCACCAAAGGAAACATCAATAACATATGTATGGGTACATGCATGAGTGCAACATGCATGAGGATCCTTCATCACCGCAAATTTGCTCCTGGAGGCACCCACCGCTTTGGAATAGGAGTCCCACACCGCTTGGCCGAAGCCTACACACCGCTTTATGCACATGCAATATGTGACTCTATGTCAATGCACCACAAACAACACCTATGCCACAATATTTTATTATGCACACCTCTCTATTTATTTCCTCAACTCCATCTCACCAACAAATTAGCCTTGAGGGCTTCCCATCGCTTTTGGACCGAAGTCCCACACGCTTTCACACTCCACTTAATTACAATTTAATTTATACTCTTACGTTAATATTTTAGCTCACAATTACTCCACAACACAAGAGTTGGACCAACTAATGCCCTAGGGACCACAAGACACCTAGGAACCACACTAGCGCCACTTGGCGCCACTGGCAGCCACTTTGGCGCCCCACCTAGCACGCAACCAAAACTCGCACTAGGCGCAGTTGCACGCCATTTTGGCGCCCGTGCCACACACCCACCGCCGTGACCACCACACAGCGCACTGGCAGCCACATTTGGCGCCCGCGCAACACACTCACACACCCACATGCACGGCCCGGTTCAACCGGTGCACTAGGTCGCCACATTTGGCGCTGCGCCAAGACACACACACACACGCACACGCCGCGCACAACCGGGCGCACACGCACACGCAGGCAGCCACATTTTGGCGCCCGCTCGACGCACTGTGGCTGCCCATTTGGCGCCTCGTGCCTCGCACAACACACACAAGACACCTAAAACGAACACAGCGCATCGTGGCTGCCCATTTGGCGCCCTGTGCCCTGCACAACGCACACCCAAAGACACACACGCCTTTGTCATGGGCGCCAGATTGCTAGGCAATTGGCGCCTAGGCCGTAGCCAACTCTTCCCACTTGCATAATTCTTTTAACACTTCAACAACACCAATTACCCAACAATTTTCATACTTAATCCACACCATATTACCAACAATCATCAAACATTTCTTTGATTAGTCTACAACTAACATGTTCACACACTTCACTCTATTGAGGAGTTCTCACAAACAATTTACATGCACAATTTAATCACATACCCACTTCCAATCATCAGCAGCACATAGCATTCCAATTAGGCATCAAACACGACAACAAGGATAGGTTTCACAAATACAATCAATCATTCAACACCCTCAACACCTAGCCCACATACAACACAAATCCTAAAGAGTATTATATGTATAGAAAGAGCCCCATACCCTTGTTAATTGAAGAAGACAACAATGCTCCTAGCAAAATCTCCAAGTCACCAACGACCCAAGCTTCCTCCTTCCTTGAGTCTCGCGATCGCCCTTCTCTCTTTCTCTTCTTGTGTTTCTTTCTTTCTTTCTTTTAAATTAAACTCTTAATAGTTTGGAAATTAAAATAGTAAACTACTCAACGCCATGGATTAAACCGTAAACTAATGAGTAGTATAATTATATATATAGATTACATATTTTGAAGACAAGAAACGCATGGTTATGAAGGGCAATACAAAAGGTCGCTAATTGGAAGGTAATTGAAGAATTCAAGTCCAATGTAAATAGGTGTTTGATACTAAAATAATGTTTGAATCAATAGTGAAGCATAAAAACAAAGACAATTTAGGATCTAACATGGAAGGAGCAAAACGATGTATATACTGCTGGACTTACTTGGCTATTTAAAAGTAAGATGAAACGTGAATTTTGGTGAGTGCGAGTCATATTCGTGTTCTGGTCCGGCATGCTAAGTCTTCGATGGCGGCAAAGAGGAGAAATTCGTCCTCAAGGATTCGTGAGGTGTGGCCGCCATCGATGTGAATGGAGCACCAAACAACGAAACTAAGGCCAGAAACGGAATCAGTGGCAAAATTCGAGTGGAAAGGTGAAGTTTCATGGTCAACCGCGGAGAGATGAGCGAGAACGTGATTGAGAGAGGAAAATGGCGTGAGGGTTTTGGAGCTGCTGGTTCACGCAGCTTCTTGCGAAGAAGAAGAACCGTGGACGCTGGGTTGGGGTCGGGTCGCAGTCATGGATCAGCAGCGTTTGGTGGTGGTGGTTCGGGCTAAGTAGTTAACTTAGTGGTGGGATGCGCTTAGCATCTAGGGGGGTGTACGCGAGTAAAAATAACCAAAAACTCATTTTAAACACTTTTAAATCCCAATATCACTATTACTATTATTTTAACACCACCTCAATAGACCAAAAATAATTTTCTAAAGAAATAATATCTCAAACACTAATATTTTATAAAAATAAAATAAATAAATATATATATAATGATAATAATCATATATTACCAATAGCGTATTAAGATATAATTTAACGTGATTTCAACTAAATTTCAAACTCAAACCACTATAACTTAAAATAGTTTAGTCTTATCAATATAAAATAGTTCATAAAACAAATACATATTAAAAGAAACTGACACACGAAAATCGGGTGTTACAACTCTCCCCACTTAGAATATTTTCGCCCTCGAAAATCACGCTAATCCCAACAACGAGATGAATCTAGTTCGCACTTAATCTCTTGAAAATTTGCACGATTTAAATCCTAATGTTAACCTCGGTACACCCACCGCAATCCTTTCAACGCCCTATTCTTTGGTGCGTGAAACACTAACGTATGCGTCTACTTCTCATCATGGGTCTCAACCTAATATATTGACTCCACCTCTTAGGTCACATAACTGTGCATCTTCATTCTAAGCGTAAATCGCCACCACACAGTTCAAGAACGACACACCAACTAAAATAAGGTATGAGATGAATTCCTACCCTCAGACTACACATAGAATAACACATACGCATTTGCAACACACACCAAGATCTAGAATTTGCTAATCAACTCTCGCATCATCGTGCAATTCAAGAGAACAATCTTTTTAACATATCATAATTAAATTAGGGTATACGCTAAACAACACATAGTCCTCGAAACCCAATGATCTAATCATATTAAACAATGAAACCTCAAAAACAATAATCACATAATACTAAAAAAATTAATTAAATACTCGTGCATCGTTTTAATCTATTTATCGAGAAGCGATGAGTTAGCATGTGGTTTGACTATTCTTCACGGAAGTTAAATGAAACATATACTCCTACCAGACAAGTTATCGCACAATCGTAGTGTAAAATCAAGACACAAGTAAGCTTACTTCAGTCCTATATATCAAGTTTATTTCTAGTAAGCCCCTATAAGAGTTCTAGACTCGTTAGAAGATACAAGCACAAGTCACATATGTACTTATAGATTCAATTCTTAAGTTCAGTAAACTCATTTAGAAAAACTTACAACATTAGACAATTATCTTAAACCTCGTTAGCACACACTTAGCACAATTCAAGACACATAGATAAAATAACTTCCACTCATATTACTTGTTTAGAAAACATATGCATCTTCACAAATAAACACGCTCACCACATCGTATATATATAGAGAAAATTTTGGACAAGTGAAACAAATGAAACAACATAGGGTGAAGATGCCCCTTAACACATCCAAATCAAATAGTACTCAAAACAAAACCATTAGTTCTCGTCGCCTCTTTCATCGGTGGTGAGTACTTGGGGTGATCATCCTCCTCCCACTCACGTAACCAATTAGTGAAGGTAGCAGAATCATAGATTCAATCTATTTACGCAATTGCACAACAATAGCGACTCAAGCAACATATAACCAACACTTAAATTTTTTTTTTTTTTTTTTTTTTTTTTTTTGTAAACATCCTCATAAAATTTTGGATAAACCGTGTGCTTAAAATCGAGTATACATACATATCTGAGTTGTAAGAACAAATGGCAACCGAAATCTTCTTACTTATGACACAACAAAGAAACCATACCCTTTTTATTTATAAAACAAACAGAAAATTTCATTCAAAACGGCATCAAGACAGAGTGAAAAACAACAAATTTCTTTAGCGCAAAAACATCATCAAAACAACAAAGAAAACACAGAGTGACAATAACACTTCTTTTTAGTGCGCTTGGCAGGTGAAAACAACACGTTTACAACATAAAAACAGCGCTTCATTTTCATAAAACAGCAAGAAGACAATTTAAGCCACCTCACATAGCATCCTCTCAATTTATTCCCAATTTTGTTTATCATCTAAACACACAATTCAAACTCTACAAAGTCTTTCTAAATTACTAGTGATTGAGTTCCATGAAGTCTCTCTAACAAATCTCAAATTCAATTTACAAGTATTAATATTCCCTATACGACAACTTTATACCTATCACCTTTATAATACTAAGTTCTACACAAAATGAGACAACTATAATTATAGACTATCTACTTATTATATTTGAACCTAAACCTCTATTCCACATTATTTTTCCATCTCAAGGTATCATAAATCATAAATCTTAAATACAATATAGCAATCAATTAAAATACATCAAATCAATTCAATACAATACACTCAATTAGATAAATTACGGTCATGTGATATTACACATAAATCGAATAATACATAGGGCATACATATTTCAGTAGCCAAATTCAACGTCATGGAGCACACAAAGTTTCATAGCCAAATATACCTAAAACCAAAATTTAGACAAAAATGGGGTCTAGGATCAACTATCACCCTAGAGAAAACACATCAAGCAGTCAAGCATCCTTTAAACACATAACATTTTTGGAATTTGAGAGTCAACAAACACAAAATCATAGTTAGAACGAGTACCAAGACTCGAGAGGTAACTAGACTCAACACAGACAACTAAGGTGAGATGCACCAAACTTCACTCCGATACCACTAATGTAACACCCCCTTTCTAAACAACTATTATTTAATATTTATATTATCGTAGTTTTCAAAATAAAATCATTGAAGGGAATGTCACATTCCAACGCTTACAAAAACATCCAACTTATAGTCAAATAACACGAAGTCAATAAAACATTAATACGATACGCAGCACATTAGTTTAGGGACGGCCCACAACACCTGTTTTAGTTTACAGCACCAAAATATAAATAACGTCTCCAACACAGCGGAAGAATCACTAAGTTTAACATTATACTTAGTACATCATCAATAAAAGTCTAAAGCATCAAATAATAAATAAAAGATGACTACGCGCCTCCCCGGTGCTACATATCGAGTGAGACACGACTACTAGTAGACGGTGCATAAGGATGCCCTCACTGTGGGTACCGCAGTTGCCGACATAAGAAGCAACACGACGCAAAGATAGGTGAGTCTTTCATACAAATAATAATAGATAGGATAGGCATTACATATTGGCAAGGCAACAAACACTACTAGTTCACCACATTATCAACACATCATCATAATTATAATGCATTCACAAGGTATAACCACCAAAGGAAACATCAATAACATATGTATGGGTACATGCATGAGTGCAACATGCATGAGGATCCTTCATCACCGCAAATTTGCCTGGAGGGCACCCACCGCTTTGGACCGAGTCCCACACCGCTTTTGGCCAAGCCTACACACCGCTTTATGCACATGCAATATGTGACTCTATGTCAATGCACCACAAACAACACCTATGCCACAATATTTTATGATGCACACCTCTCTATTTATTTCCTCAACTCCATCTCACCAACAAATTAGCCTTGAGGGCTTCCCATCGCTTTTGGACCGAAGTCCCACACCGCTTTCACACTCCACTTAATTACAATTTAATTTATACTCTTACGTTAATATTTTAGCTCACAATTACTCCACAACACAAGAGTTGGACCAACTAATGCCCTAGGGACCACAAGACACCTAGGAACCACACTAGGCGCCACGGGGCAGCCACTTTGGTGCCCCACCTAGCACGCAACCAAAACTCTGCACTAGGCGCAGGATGCACGCCATTTTGGCGCCCGTACACACACACACCCCGCATGCACACCACACAGCGCACGGGCAGCCTACATTTGGCGCCCTGCGCGCAACACACTCACACACCCACATGCACGCCTGGGTTCAACCGGCGCACTAGGCCGCCACATTTGGCGCCGCGCCAAGACACACACACACACGCACGCCCGCATAACGGGCGCATACGTACACGCAGGCAACCACATTTTGGCGCCCGCTCGACGCACTGGCTGCCCATTTGGCGCCCGTGCCTCGCACAACACACACAACACACCTAAAACGAACACAGCGCATCGTGGTCGCCCATTTGGCGCCCGTGCTCGCACAACGCACACCCAAAGACACACACACGCGATCGCCATGGGCGCCAGATTGCTAGGCAATTGGCGCCAGGCCGTAGCCAACTCTTCCCACTTGCATAATTCTTTTAACACTTCAACAACACCAATTACCCAACAATTTTCATACTTAATCCACACCATATTACCAACAATCATCAAACATTTCTTTGATTAGTCTACATCTAACATGTTCACACACTTCACTCTATTGAGGAGTTCTCACAAACAATTTACATGCACAATTTAATCACATACCCACTTCCAATCATCAAAGACACATAGCATTCCAATTAGGCATCAAACACGACAACAAGGATAGGTTTCACAAATACAATCAATCATTCAACACCTCAACACCTAGCCCACATACAACACAAATCCTAAAGAGTATTATATGTATAGAAAGAGCCCCCATACCCTTGTTAATTGAAGAAGACAACAATGCTCCTAGCAAAATCTCCAAGTCACCAACGACCCAAGCTTCCTCCTTCCTTGAGTCTCGCGATCGCCCTTCTCTCTTTCTCTTCTTGCGCTTTCTTTCTTTCTTTCTTTTAAATTAAACTCTTAATAGTTTGGAAATTAAAATAGTAAACTACTCAACGCCATGGATTAAACCGTAAACTAATGAGTAGTATAATTATATATATAGATTACATATTTTGAAGACAAGAAACGCTTGGTTATGAAGGGAAATACAAAAGGTCGCTAATTGGAAGGTAATTGAAGAATTCAAGTCCAATGTAAATAGGTGCTGATACTAAAATAATGTTTGAATCAATAGTGAAGCATAAAAACAGCAATTTAGGATCTAACATGGAAGGAGCAAAACGATGTATATACTGCTGGACTTACTTGGCTATTTAAAAGTAAGATGAAACGTGAATTTTGGTGAGTGCGAGTCATATTCGTGTTCGTCCCGGCATGCTAAGTCTTCGATGGCGCAAAGAGGAGAAATTGGCCCTCGAGGGTTCGTGGAGGCGTGGCTGCCACTGACAGAATGGAGCACCAAACAACGAAACTAAGGCCAGAAACGGAATCAGTGGCAAAATGCGAGTGGAAAGGTGAAGTTTCATGGTCAACCGCGGAGAGATGAGCGAGAACGTGATTGAGAGAGGAAAATGGCGTGAGGGTTTTGGAGCTGCTGGTTCACGCAGCTTCTTGCGAAGAAGAAGAAGAACCAGTGGACGCTGGTTGGGTCGGGTCGCAGTCATGGATCGCAGCGCTTGGGCTGGTGGTTCGGGCTAAGTAGTTAACTTAGTGGTGGGGTGCGCTTAGCATCTAGGGAGGGTGTACGCGAGTAAAAATAACCAAAAACTCATTTTAAACACTTTTAAATCCCAATATCACTATTACTATTATTTTAACACCACCTCAATAGACCAAAAATAATTTTCTAAAGAAATAATATCTCAAACACTAATATTTTATAAAAATAAAATAAATAAATATATATAATGATAATAATCATATATTACCAATAGCGTATTAAGATATAATTTAACGTGATTTCAACTAAATTTCAAACTCAAACCACTATAACTTAAAATAGTTTAGTCTTATCAATATAAAATAGTTCATAAAACAAATACATATTAAAAGAACTGACACACGAAAATCGGGGTGTTACATCGGCCCCTAACTTAACAGTCCTAAGGGGGTCATCGCCGAGAGGAATTTCGAGGAACTCGCCGTGTGGCTGGGGACGCTTGATTTCCTTTTTGAGTTCCTTTGCTATTTCATGATCGGACTCATTCTCAGAATTATAGGGATCATAGCGGGCATCTACCTCGGAGGTTCACCTCGAGTGCCGAAAGTGGAGGTTCGGGGATTTCTTGGAGTTGGCGGCGGATCCCTCCCAAGGTGAGGTAATGGCATTGTTCCGCAGCCTCGAGATCGGTCGGAATGGTTATGACTTAGCCTTCAAGTGAATGAAAATTCACCTTTAGATGGACAACTGAAGCGATGGCGCCGAGTCGAACCAGAGTCGGCCTTCCAACAATGCAGTGGTAGGGGGAAACCATGTGCACAACTAGGAAAGTTGTCTTGATTGTTCGGGTGAGATTCTTTTCCCCGTAAGTTGCGAAGGTGTTGAAGTAGCCAGAAGGTTGGGCCTGTTCTTCACCGATGGTTGAAAGGTCGGCCCCGAGGTAAGGACTCAAGTCATTAAGAGACAAACGAGGACAGGGAGGAAATCTTGGAACATGACATCGGGGAGCTTCCCTGGTCGATGAGGATATCGAATCCGAGATGATCAATGCGACATACTGATCATTTGGTGCGTCGAGGAGATAGTCATCGTCGGAGAAGAACAACGGTTGTCTGGAGGGAAACGACTTGGCGCGAGGGACGACGGTAGATCGGATTGGAAGCATTGATTATGCTCCCACTGTGGAGCCATTTTTCGGTACTAGATCTCGGAACGTTCCTGATCCGTGGTACTTGTTGTCTTGCTTCACTTCACTTGGGGATGAACTTCAGACTCTTGAAGACGGAGTTCAGTCAGTCTGAGGTGGTTTGGATTTCCACATCGGGTGGTGCGTACCTGCAGACTCTCTGATGCTTAAGTCAGTATGTGAGCATTTAGGGGTCAGTATGGAATGAAGAGAGTACCTGGAATTGAGGGACAACACTTGTATTTATAGAGGAAGATGTCGCATCCGAAGCGTCGGATCCAGGAGACGGATCCTGTCCGTTGAGTTAGGGAAGCCGTAGTACTGATAGGTGATGGGCTGTCACTGGGAGTCGCATTGGGCCTGGCCTAATTCATGCGAGAATTTGGCCCAATCCGGAACAAGACTCTTTTCCTAAAATCTCTATTTTACACGCTGAAACTGGTTTAATAAAACTTGGGCTTTTAACTTGTCAACTTGACATCCCAATGCTTTAGATCGAGTCCTCTTTGTTAAAATCTTTCGAAATCAGAAAATTTGTTGGTAAACACTTGGGATTTGTTTTATTCATACAATAAGTGAGGTTATTGTAGAATATAAGTTATAATTTTATTCATTGTATTGAAACTAGACAAATGAATCCCAAAATGAATAAGTGTTAATTTTACTATGTGACATAAGTTAAAAAGCATGTAAGTGTAGTCCTTTTTTTATAAGCAAATGGTCGCAGTTCTGTTATGAGCTCCCATTTAAGTAATTGGCCGTAAGGGTCAATAAATTTTATGTATTTTGTTTTTCGTATATGGGTGTATGGGTGTCTCTAATAAAAAAACTTACATAAAGTTGTCATTTTTTTTATGCATCTATTTTGAAATTACAAATCTACATGATATATAATATCATTCATACCACGTGCATATTGCATAGTTGGTAGTGCTATTTAATACATAATCAAATTTAATTTCTTTTTGGATGAAGTTTAGTAGAAATCTTCAAACATTATTATTGTTTCTCCATAACTTGCGGTGATGTGCAAACCATGTTCTAATAGCATACAATATCCTAGTATTCACTTGAAGCTGTAGCAAAAAATGGAATGTTAGAGGAATAATAATTAGAGACACAGTATGATTTGTATGACAAGTAAGTTATTACTAAACTTAATACCATTATTTAGGCTAGTTATAGAGGCATTGGCACATAACTTTACACCTATATTTTTCAAAGCCTCTCTTTTCGCAAGGTTTCTTGCAGTCCTTGTGATCCTTACATGGAATCCTAGTATAATAAACTGACATGTAATGTAAAAATAGTCAATTATTAATGATAATCAAAAAGAATAAATGTATTATGAAAAGGTAACGAAAGAATGAATAAATGTAAGCTTACCTTTACGACGATGCCTTGGCCTTCCCCCGCTCCTGCTCCCGCCCCCTTTATGTCCCAGATCCAAATCGTCATGTTCTCCTCCCCAAACTTCATCTCTAGCTTCACCTTCATCTTCCTCCTCCCAAATCCATTTGTTTTTTTATAAGGAATATCCATTGGTTAAATGAAGAAGTATGAAAAACAAGAGAATCAGTGCAGAAATAAACTTGAGACATTTATCCATTCTTTTCTACACCGATTGCTAATAAACCACAAATGGTAAGGTTGCTTTATAATGTAAACATAAGTTGTATTTTTTACACTTTCGAATTTATGTTTTTATTTATTATGTTGAATGCACGTTACCCTTTTCTAATATTGAATGTTTATTTTATGTCTCATTAATACATTGATGGGTCATTTTAACCCTTTAGCTCACTTTAATGTTAAAAAGGTCTGTTTAGGAATGGTCATTTGCAGGGTTAAAATTTTGCTTTGGTTCTTTACTCAAAGCTTGTAAGAATTTTTTTTTCAATTGTAACTCCCACGTTGAGTTTGCTAGGAGGAATGCTAACATATATGGTCGCTCAGTCTCTTGCGGGGGTGGCCTTGTTGTCAGCTACTCCTCGAGAATACTCAGATGTTCCCTCATGTATTTACGATTTATTTATCATTGAAGTTCACTAGGTGCTTATAGTCAACCTCGAGGCCGCAGAAAGGTGCCACTACTTCGCACTGAAAGGAACCCGATGTCAACATCAGGAAATCCGCGAGCTACCACCTTCGACAGTTGAAGTAAACCTCACCGAGGTCGATGCTCGTTATGACCCCGACAGTTCCAAGGACAAAGACGACGACGAGCTAGCGAAATAACACAAGAAGAAAATCAGGCGCCTCGAGCCGCACAGTGAATTTCTCGAGATTCCACTAGGTGATGATCCCATGAAGACGGTAAAACTGGGAGCCGACCTCACCGACGCAGTGAGAGCAATCCTGATTGCATGTTTGAAAAAGAACGCTGATCTGTTTGCTCGGTCCGCCTCGGAGATGCCAGGGATTCCACTCGAGGTGGCATGACATCACTTGGCAGTAAATCCCGATGCCAAATACGTTGCACAACGACAGTGGGTGCAAAGCGATGAGAAAGCTGAGGCCGCTGCCAAAGCTGTCGTCGATCTAATCGTAGCAGGATTCGTGAAGGAAGTAAAATACACTACGTGGCTTTCCAACATGGTCTTAGTCTAAAAGAACAATGGGAAATGGAGGATGTGTGTAGATTACACCGGCGTCAATAAAGCATGCCACAGGGACGCGTTCCCGGTCCCTAGTCAATTGTGTTCTTTGATAAGGCATACGAAGCATGGAAAAATCTTCACGATCGTTTCGATCAAGGAGATATGTTCAGAATTGGTGCATTCAGGAGGATATCTACAAAGTCTTACAATGTATGCGTGACGTTTCTGAATACTATACGGAATTAAAGTCACTTTGGGATGAATTGGATAGCTTTAGACCTTTTACACCATGTGTTTGTGCAATTCCCTGCACCTGTTCTGCACTATCAAATGTAAAGAAATTTAGAGAACAAAATTACATAATACGCTTCTTGAAAGGATTGAATGAAGAGTATTCTCATGTCAAAAGCCAAATTATGATGATGGATCCCTTCCCTACCATCACCAAGGCATTTTCTCTTGTTATTCAACAAGAGAGGAAGATACAACCTGCTAATCTTGCTTCCACAGAAACTGATGGTGGTGAGGTGAAGGCACCTACTCAAGTGAATCATGTTCAAAATAATAACAGTAACAGAGGAGGATATTCTCATCGGGGAAGAGGACGTTTTGGCCGTGGCGCCGGTAGAGGACAAGGCTCTACACGATTATGCACACATTGCAATAAGACTAATCATACGGTTGATACTTGTTACTTTCTTCATGGTTTTCCATCTGGTTATCAATCACGAAACCAGAAAAATTCAATAAATGCAACAACTAGTGGTGAAGGTGGCTCAAACAAGTTGGACAACAACTCTGGAAGTGGCAGTAACGGTGTATCTCTCACTCAGGAACAATATAAACAAATTCTGGACCTAATTCAACAAGCGAAACAGCCTGCCACCACATCTCATTCTGCCAACACTGTATCTCTGCAGCCAATTCCTAACTCTGCCACCACCTATACTAGTTTGGACAACACAAATCACATCTCTGGTAAGAAGTTCACTCTTTGGTAAGTTGATACTGCAGCCACATATCACATTATTGGTGACTTTAGTCTCTTTAGTAGTTGTAGACCAATTCCACGCACAAAGATAAATTGTCCAAACAACACATCCGCAATTGCAACACACATAGGCACAGTCCACATCACTGAGGATATCATACTATACAATGTACTTTACATTGAAAATTTTGGTTCAAACCTTAATTCTGTCCCTGAACTTGCAATAAGTAGTCATCTCTCTGTTTTCTTTTCTATTGATGGTTGTTTCTTCTTTCAGGCCCATACCAAGCGGATGATTGGATCAGCTAAGCTACAAGGGAAGCTCTACAAATTTGTTTCACAAGTAACTAGGTCTGTTAGCAATTTTAATTCTGCTTGTAATGTCACAAGCCAAACTCATTCATGTAAGTCCAATTTACATACTTCACACATTTGGCATATGAGACTAGGCCATCTTTCTCATGAAAGACATCTTTGTATGGCTAAGCAATTTCCTTTCATTCATTTTGATAATAATACTTTGCCTTGTGACATTTTCCATTATGCTAAACAACGAAAATTATTTTTCCCACTTAGTACCTCTAAGACCAAACATGGCTTTGAATTGTTGTATGCTATATGGGGGCCATATTCCCAAACCTCCATTCTTGGTCACACATATTTCCTTACTTTAGTTGATGACTTTAGTAGATACACTTGGGTTGTTCTCATGAAACAAAAATCTGAAACATGTAAACACATCACCTCTTTCATTGCCTATATAGAAACTCATTTTAACACAACTCAAATTCCTTAGAAATGACAATGGAGTTGAATTCCTTATGCATGATTTTTACTCTAGCAAGGGAATTATCCATCAAACATCATGTGTTGAAACACCACAACAAAATGGCCTTGTTGAAAGAAAACACCAGCATATTTTAAATGTAGCCTGAGCCTTATCCTTTCAAGCCAACTGTTCCTGGGTGTATTAGCAATTACGAGGATCGCCAATGCAAGAATTGGACTCGCGCCCACCATCACGATCGCCCAACACGCCGCTTGAGCGCACTCGCCGCCACAAATTCTCGCTAAACGGCCGGACATCATCGATATATACGCCATTCGCATATGGTATCGTGCACGCTTCTCTAACCTTGTGCTATCTCGCCCGAGCGACCTCTCACTAGATCGCTTGAGTGTCTTTGCGTGTACCACCCGAGGTGCTCAACGCGTGAAGCCGTGACCGGCCCTTTCACCTATTCAACGACCGCCCACGCATTTAATCAATCAACACTTCAACACTTCATTGGTCAAGGTACGATCAATTGGCGACCACAAATGGGAGGCCCGAGCGCTATCCTACCACATTCATGGCTCCACGCGACCGCCCCGCACGCGGGCCACCTCTCGACTCAATCCCTCCGGCAGAATCAGCAGCAGACTCGGGAGGGCGTGGCCACCAACCCACGAATCTCAAGGACTTCCACGACAAGAACCTTTCTGCACAACGGCCGTGGGACCGGCCCTCCAAACAGATCCATCCGCCGCTCTCGAGATTTGCCGCCCTAGCCGGTTGAAGCGGGCATTCAGAACCTCTCACAACCATGTTACTCAAGCCGCTTTTGCAGATCTTGCAAAACAAGAATCAGTGATCGCAGCATCGAGATGCACTCATCTCCCAAGATGAAAGAGGTTCATTCTCGCCGCCGCGTGCGCGAAGACGGAGAACCTTTCACCGCCGCCGACCGGCGCAAGACACCGCTCCTCCTCGAAGGAGCATTTCACGCCGAGAGAGCACTACCCATCATTCTCCCGGCGCGAGAAGAAGTGTGGCACGCAGTCGCCCCGAGCAGAACGCGCCGAGACGCCGCTCGATGTCCGATGACTATGAAGATTCTAGCTACCGCCCCGACACGGCCGCCGCTTCACCGTGATACTCCTCTAATGAGTCGTCCGGTCACGCTTCGGCCGAGAAGCAGATCTTGGGATTCTCGTGAAGAGCCGGAAGATTACGTAAATGGGAGAATTAGGGACGCTTCGCGATCGACCTAGGAGAGGCCAAAGCGAGCGCCCAGAGGCCACCTCGCCTTCCACCAACCGCCCATCCGAGGATTCTATGGAATGCCGGCAACGAGGCATGCTCGCAATGCAACCTTCGGGTCGAACGGCATTCGGGACGAGCACGCCCGCTTCTCCGTGGAGATCAGCGTTATAAGATTCCGAGAGATCTCCGCAAGCCGCCCAATCTCAACAAGTTTGACGGCCGAGGAGATCCCGACAAGCACCTCCGTTATTTCAACAATTACCGCGCTATAGGGAATCGGGACCGACCATGAAATGCGTGCTCTTTCCCGCCTCTGCGGACGGCCGAGCATTGGAATGGTGGGAGTCTCGCGACCCAATTCCATCTCCTCCCGGGACGCACTGATCGTAATCTTCTTGTCTCACTACACCGCCAACCGGTGCAATACCGATACGAGGAATACTTGACTCGCTGCTCAAGGTGAGAATGAGACGCTGAGACAAGATATCGACCGGTTCAATATCAAGCCGAAGTCTGTTTCGTGACTTGTCGATAAGGACAAGTTGAAATATCTCAAGCGTGGTATTCGACCGACCACCGGCTCAGAGAAGAATTCACCCCGAACCATTACCAAGATCTCACTACTTTTGACGAGAGCAAACGCCCATATGGCATATGAAGAGACTTTGGTCTGCGAGAAAGGCCGCCCGCGCCCGCCCAAAGAGGAAAGCAAGAAGTTCGGCCAGGGTATGAAAGTCGCCGCGACAATCGGCCCGACTTCCGTGATAAGAAGTTCGATCATCGCGACTCGACTCAACACCTCTATTGCGCAGATCTATAGCGAGTGCCGAACAATGAGTTTGTGGGAGTTAAGCGACTCGAACCACTCGTGCTCAAGAAGGGGCACGACCGATCGAAAGATACCGCCGCTACCACAAGAGTAAAGGGCACGACACTAACGCATCAGATGGCCTCAAAGATGACATCGAAGAGCTTATTCAGAAAGGCAAGTCGGGAAAGTATGTGAGGCCGAGGAAGGCGACCGACCTCAAGAGAAACAGAAAGAAGCCGATCCAGATAGAGGAAAGCGGCCTCTCGCCCTAGAAAGCACCTAAAACAAGGATCGACCAAGATCGTGACACTTGGCAGCTGATCTAAAGGCCGTAATGTTGCGATGGTTATTCATGGTGGAAACCCCGGATCGCAGTGGAATCTAACAAAGCCACCAAGAGAAAGTGGGACGAAGTTGTTAATGGTCGCATCCACTTCAAAGACCACCACCGGCCTCGAGCGCACTCTATCTCGCTCGGCGACAAACGACTATACGACGGCAAGCCTAATAGTTATGTTCCATTGGTAATCGTGGTCGTCATGGCAAACACGTATGCAGAGAATCTCGGTCGATCAAGGTAGCTCGCCGATATCATGTTTGAAGATTTGATCGACAAGATAAAGGTTGATCGGGCGAGATAATTCCTCGTGCAGAGCCTACTCCTCTAACAGAGGTTTCAATGGGGCGACCACCTACCCGCTGGGAACGATCGAGTCACGGGTCACATTTGGTGATGACGCTGGGATAGTACTGCAGACAGATCTGGCCAGACGACGCTCCTTGTACTCCCCTCAAATCCTCGCTATCAATGTATTATTGGTAGGCCGACTTTGGGTAAGCTAGAGGTCGTTACATCAACGGTGCATCTAAAAATGAAATTCTATAGTAAGGATCACCGTTGGTTACCTTGGCGCCGACCTTGAATCGCAGAAGAAGAAGCCACGCCTATACCAAGAAATATGTGACGAGGTAGATCGTGGCCCGAACGCTCGTGAGCACTAGTGAAGGCCATCAAGTCAATGTCGCCGATTTGGACGCCGATATGATCCGCATAAATGACCCGTAAGACAATGATGATGATTTGGCTCGAGAACCAAACACAGCCGATAAGACCAGAGCCTCATGGAGAGTTGGTAGATGTTCAATTGGGTGACGACCCATCCAAAACGGTAAAGCTCCTGTGAGCGACCTACCGAGCAAGTGAAGCAAATCTTGTGACAGTTGCTTAAGAGACTATGCCGACTGCTCGCATGGCGTGCATCGACATGCCCGGCATCCCCATCGAGTGGCCCGCCATCAACTTTTAGTCGATGAAGGGGTTAGGTTTGGCCGCTTCGAGAAGACGATCAGAGCGAGGAAAATCTCAAGCCGCCGCAGGCCGCTGAGGACCTCATAAAGGCCAATTTCATAGAAGAGATCAAATACACGACCGCTATCCAATGTCGCGGCCGTTAAGAAGAAGAATGGAAAATGGAGGATGTGTGTGGACTATACCGATTTAAATAAGGCATGCCCGAAGGATGCCTCGCACTCCAACATCGATAAGCCGGGTCGATGGGGCCTCGCTACAAACCACTCGTTTTTCTCGATGCTTACTCGATACAATCGGATCACGATGTATCCGCCCGACGCACAAGACATGCCTTCATGACCGATCGGGGAAATTTTCAAGATAAGGTGATGCCCTTTGTCAAGAAGAACGGAGCGACCTACCAATGGATGATGAACAAGATTTTTAAAAGACAGACGGTCGATCTCGAGGTCTATCCGACGACATGATCATTAAAAGCGTGAACCGACCTGCACCACGTGAGCGACCTCGTGGAAATATTTGAAGAAGCTAGGAGGAACTCACTTAGACTAAATCCTGAAAAGTGTACCTTTGGGGAGAGGCCGCAGATTCTTGGGTTTTCACCGACCGAAAGAGGATGAAGCAAACCCCGAAAAGTGTAGGGCGGTCGCCGATATGAGGCCGCCACATCGAAAAAAAGAAATACAAAAACTAAATGGCATGGTGGCCGCTCTATCCGTGTTCATCCCCAAAGCGGCTCGCAAGTCGCCTCCATCGCTTAGACTCAAGAAAGAGGTGGACTTCGAGTGGACCGAGCAATGCCACGAGCATTGACGAGTTAAAGCAAGCTTTGGTTAGCCCGCCGATCATGACCAAGCCGCACGGCGAGACGTTATATCCGCAGATTTGGCCATACCGTAAGAAGTTCTCGCAAGGTCGCGCTAGTTAGAGAGAACGAAAGCAAAGCAGTAATCCGCCTATTTCATAAGTAAAGTACCCGCGGCCCGAGCCGAGATACCGTAAGATAGAGAAGTTTGCCCTTGCACTCCTAATAGCCGCTAGAAGATTGAGACCCTACTTTGTGGCCCACCGTGTCGTGGTAAGGACCGACCACCTATCGTGCAAGTCCTTCATCTACCGACCGGGCGGGCGATGATAAAGTGGGCGGTGAGAACTCAAGTGAGTTTGGCATCACCCGAATCCAGACGGCCGCAAAGCTCGTGTGCCGCCGACTTTATAGCGTAAATGACTCTACCCGTAAGATCAAGCGAACGACCGGATCTTGCACGTAGATGGGTCGCCTAATAGTAAAGGAAGTGGAGCCGCTTAATTCTAGAAAATTCAAGGCCCGGCCGTGGAGGTGTCTTTGACTTTCGCTTCCATACGCCAAATAATCGTGCCGAATATGAGGCGTGTATTGCCGGCCTGCAGCTCGCCAGAGACTTCAATGTTGACCGGGTTGAACTCAGATCAGATTCCCTACTCGTAGTCTCACAGATCAAGGAATTGTATGATGCTAAAGACGACGTGCTGAAAAGTTATCTAGCAAAGGTGAGAGAACCGCTCGCTAGCTCGACCGAGCCAAGTGGTACATGTGCTCGAACCAAAAATGTTCGAGCAGATATTCTGGCACAAACCGGCAAGTACCAAAACCAGTGGAATCATAGAAGTGTGATTCAAGAAACATTAAATCGACCGAAAGGCTCGACTCAAGCCAAGTCACCGTTGTCCGCTCTGCGGTGTCACCACGATTCGATTGATCGCCCCTATCCCGAGGTACATCGTTGAAGGTGAAGAACCGAAAGCGACCGTAAGCAAAGCGAAATTGGTTAGGCTCGGGCATACCAAATACTCGCGGATGTATGAAAGTTGTACATGTAAGAGGATTCTCCTCTCCATTGTTGGGGTGTCTTACGCCTGGTCGGGGTTTCGACCATGTGCTAGGGGATATTCATGAAGGCGTTTGTGTGGAGTCACCTGTGGCGCCGCTCCATAGCAAAGAAAGCCCTCAGGCCGCTATTATTGGCCGACCATGGAGGAAGACGCCAAGAAGCTTGTTCGTAAATGCAAGAAATGCCAAGTACATGCCGATGTCCACATTGCACCTTCCTCGTAATTACAAAGTCTTGCCTCACCTTGGCCGTCACCGTGGGGCATGGATCTTCTAGGCCCGTTTCCACCGCCTCGTGCCGGTTCAAGTTCTTGATCGTGGCAAGAGATTACTTTACTAAGTGGATCGAGGCCGAGCCACTTGCAACAATCACATCGGCCAAAGTCAAGAAATTCTTCTGACGGTGGTACTAGCCCGCTTTTGGGATTCCCAAAGAATTAATAATGCATAACCGCACTCCAGTTCACTGACAAGAGATTCAGAGAGATGTTGGCCGACTTAGTGGTCAAACAAATAAGCTTCACCTCCTACGAGCACCCTCAGACTAACGGCCAAGCCGGGCGCCAACAGAGTTATCTTACGTGGTTTAAAGCGTAAGACCGATGAAGCGTAAAGCGGAATCGGGTCGAAGAGCCGCAATCCGTCCTCGTGGCCTACAGGACGACTCCTCATTCATCGACCGAGTCGCTTCTTCAGATTGGTGTACGGAATCGATGCCGTGATACCCATAGAAATGGGCGAGCTGAATTGGAGGACTTCAAACCCCTACAAAGTTGGTTGACAACGATCGGGCTATCCGAGAAGAATCGACCTAATTGAAGAATCAAGCGCACCCAAGCTTCGCAAGAGAGCGCTTGATCAAACGTAAGGTCGCAGCCTGTGTACAACGCCGAGTTCAAAAGAGAGATTTCTGGCCGCCATTTCGTTTCTAAGACGGGCCGACGGGAAACAAGAATGCACGCCAAGGAAGCCGCACCAAATTGGGAAGGTCCGTGACGAGTCATCAAGAAGATCGCAAGGGGGCATACGAGCCGGAAACCATGAATGGGGCGACTATCCCTCAACATGGAATGCGGAAAAACTTAGGAAATATTACGCTTGAATGTAACAAGAGATTTGAATGTAATAACGCCGACTTATCAATGAAAAGCAGTGCAGCGCTCTTTTTCCCATCGGGTTTTTTACAGAGGCCCGACCTTTAAAAACATGATGTATCCTTTACTTTCCCCGCAAGAATGTATGACCGGCCGCTTCAAGATTGCCCGTGGCAAAGGAGCGATCAAGACTTATCAGTTTCTTAGATCGTCGAAACGATCTAAATCGAGCGACCGCCGAAACGGTCCCACCGAAGTGCCATCGAATGGCCCAGCGGTTAAAACCCGCAAACCTTAGATCTTCAAACGATTCAATCGAAGCGACCGCCGAATCGGTCCCAACCGAGCGCCATCGAAAATGGCCCAACAACGCTTAGGTCGTCGAAACGACCTACATCGAGCGCCATCGAAATGGCCCAACAACGCTAGGTCGTCGAAACGATCTACATCGAAGCGCCATCGAAATGGCCCAAAGGTTAAGTAATAACCCATCGCGGTGGGCCGTCGAAAACGATCTACCTTAAATGCCATCGAAAGGGCCTGATTGAAGGTCGCCGAGCGATCCAAGACCCCATTGGGACATTAACTTATCAAAGAATGGATGCTTTCGAAATAAGCACGAATGACGACCGAACGGCCGTAAAGCTCAAAGACTTAGAGAAAAATAAACATACAAGGCGCACAAAGAAAACGACCAAAAACGAGCGCTATTGAAGTAGTACGAAACGGCCACCGAGCGGCCCACAAGTCCAAAATGAATAAGGCGAATAAGTGCAAGAAGTACGCAGACAGCGATATAAATTTAAAAGGGCGTAATTAAAAGCAAGTAAAGATTGTCATTACAAATATGGGACGCCCGGCCGAAGCCGAGCGACCACGAATTGAAGAACCGCATTTAAGCGCGTAAAATTGTCGTGCCCGAAGGCAAGTTACAAAGTTACACCGCCGCGCAAAGCGGCTTCAAAAGAGAATGGTGGTCGGCGAATGACGCGTTGCCTTGCTCGCCATATTCTGCAGGCAACATGATCTTATTGTTGTCAACATAATGCGTGGGCTTGATCATCTTGTCATCGAAGTTGACCTGCAGATCGGTATTCAATACCCGCACCTGCCCGAGAGCATTGTAAAACTGCTCAATTGCAGCCTCCGACCGGCTCCGCCACCTTTCGGATCGCTCCTCCAGCTCGGCCTTATCGGCCGCCTAGGCAGCTCTCTCTTGGCCGTTGCATCAAGATCGGCCTTCAAAGTAGCGACCGAGCAAAGAAGCTCCTTGTTCCTCTTTTCCGGCTTGCCCGGTCTTCCTCCTCCCCGCTTCAGGCCTCCTTCTTCGACCTGGAGGAGCTTGTCATACTTTAGTAGCGCTCGCCTAAAGCCTTGTCCTTTCTTGCAAAATTCAGTCGAAGGATTTATTAGTCGCTCGAACAAAGGTAAATGAAAAGTACAAGACTAAGAAGATAAAATTACCATCGATTCGCCACGGCTCGGCCATGACTTTATCGATTTCATACAGCAGTGAAGCGCAGAGCGCCATGGGTTTCTTCGACATCGCTCCGCATCGGCCGCACTGTGCTTTCGAGTGAATGATGGGAACCTCCTCCGCTGCAGGGGCGGACCCGATGGGCCACGCTTGGTCCGTTTGGGTGAGCGATCGGCATTGGAAGGAGGCGACCGACCGCCGCCGCTTCTTCCTTGGCTCTTAGGGGTGTGAGGACTTTGGAGGAAGGTTCAGGATTACCCCGACCGAGAAGCGCCAGTCCCTTAGCCCTCCTTCAAAGCTTCAGGACGGCGAGCAGCTTCCGGCTTTGCCGCCATCCTTTCTGCAAAATAACGAGTCATGAGTTAAAAGAAAAAAGAGAAAGTCAACAACAGAATATAGGGACGAAAAAGTTCAAAAGCGAACCAATCTCGGCCTCCGGTTCTTGGCCTTCAGACAAGACAAAGGGTCAAGACAGATGTCGCCCTTAGATCTGGACGCATCATGCTCGCCAACGCTTTAATCATCTCCAAAGACTCGTGTCGGCCTCCCCCGCATCTTTGACAGAGTAAATGTAATCGCCCCGCCTCCCCAAGAAGTGGGCTTGCTCCACATGATCGGAAGAATGGGGACAGAGCATCCCATCCGGCCGATCTCGTAAATGGCCATACCGCCTCCTTGGTTGGAACGACCCGTAGTAGTGGCCTCTCCAGCCGCTACCGAGCGACTCTTGGAAAGCCTTGAAGAATCGGTGATGAGTCTTCGTGATTTTGAAGGAGACACCGCCCTCTTCTCTTTGTTTGCTTTCTCCCGAGCCACCACCAAAGAGTGAAGAAAAGCATGATCGACACCGGCCGACCAAGTTTGGTTAGTAGGACTTCAAAGGTTTTGAGGAACGCCCACGCGCTCGGGTGGAGCCGAGAAGGGGCGACCCGATATGACGCAGACGCCACGTTGGAACTCAAAGTGAAAGGTGGAACGACCTTCATTTTCTCGACTACGATCCGGTACATGGTGAATTTCGAAACCGGGAGTAGTGGCAATATCTTGGCCGTCTTTCATGCCTCTCACTCTCCACCGGGCGAAGTCGGGCGAAATAACGCTGAATGTCGCAAGGCGTAGTGATCGGCAACAAGATACTCCCCGTGCGCTCAAGAGTGTCTGATACCCAAGACATATCGTAGGGTCTCGCCATGTCAGCCGAACATCGCCACTTCTCCATTCGACCCTCCTTCGTTGTCGCCTCCCGCCCGAGAAACTAGCAATGGGCCTGGACGATCTCTTCATTAGCCTCTTCATCTCGGCCGCCTCCGCTTCGTGCATAACCTCGCCCTCGACTGACGGCTCTGCCTCATCATCATCTAGGTCGATTACCTCGACATACTCATCTTGTTCGGGCACGGGGCATCGACCGATGGTGATGTAGGTTACTCGACCGAACGGCAGAGTGAGCGTAAGAGTGGGAGCTAGAGTTGGTGCCGCCGTAGAAGTACCGTCAAGAATCAGCATTTTTGTCACCCGAAGACGACTTAGAGTCCGCTCTGTGGGCGTTAGGCTCGCCCGGCCTCGACATATATGTGGCGAAGGATCTGGGCGGTTTTTTCCGAATACGCGCGATTAACTTTGTCCGTGGCATACACAAACACTGTGATGAAGGGATCGAGTCGTCGATCGAGCAAAGCACTCATGAGAGGGGCGAGTGGCCATCCTCGACCGACACCCCTATCACGAGGCGTGGGAAAGCACAAGTACTTTAAAGAAAAACTCAAGTTTAAAAGAGTAAAAGGAGCGTTCGACTCGCACCTAAGCAGCGGTGTTGAAGATCGGTCGCGAATGACGTAAAACAGCCTTCGAATGCAAGTCGGGCGCAGACGAGTCTGGCCGTTGGCGAGCAAATCTTGGAAGTGTGAGAAATGAACTCATCCGAAGGGGTATTTATAGTGAAGACCCATGGCGCGAAGGGCGGGACCGGAGACGGCGCCGCAACGCTTTCATCTTCTCGCCAATAGTTGTCTCCGCATGACCCGGAAACACCAAACGCCACGCCTTAAATGTCGGCAGAAAACCAACCGTCACGATAAAGACGGCCGATGGTTGACTAGCGGCCGACACCGCCTACGATGAAAGCTTAACGGCCGCGCTCGCTTCGCCAAGATAACTTCACCCCGGGCATCGATTCAAGCCTCACCGCTCTTAAGCGACCTAGGCTTGGGGGCAAATCGCTCTCGGGTGTATTAGCAATTACGAGGATCGCCAATAAAGAATTGGACTCGCGCCCACCCCATCACGATCGCCCAACACGCCGCTTGAGCGCACTCGCCGCCGAAATTCTCGCTAAACGGCCGGACATCACCGATATATACGCCATTCGCATATGGTATCGTGCACGTTCTCTAACCTTGTGCTATCTCGCCCGAGCGACCTCTCACTAGATCGTCGGAGTGTCTTTGCGTGTACCACCCGAGGTGCTCAACGCGCGTGAAGCCGGACCCGGTCCTTTCACCTATTCAACGACCGCCCAATGCATCTAATCAATCAACACTTCAACACTTCATTGGTCAAGGTACGATCACCAACCTACCCTCCAAACTATGGAACATTGCCATTCAACACTCCATACACCTCATAAACAGAACTGCCACCCATATTTTTCAAAATAAAACCCTTTTCCAAGTTTTACACAACACTCCTCCCACACTTTCACACTTAAAGGTGTTTGGTTGTCTTGCATATGTCTCAACTTTGTTGGCCAATAGAACAAAATTTGACCCTAGAGCTAAGAAAACTGTTTTCTTAGGTTTCAAGGAAGGTCTCAAAGGTTACATTCTCTATGATTTAGCCTCTCTTCAAATAATTCAATCTAGGCATGTGATCTTCTAAGAAGACCACTTTCCCTTTCATACAAATAAAACAAGCCCAAACACCACAGTCCAAGCACCTTATCCTACTCAACCACACACTTATACTTTTGATATTTCCACTCCTAACCAAGAATTACCACCACATGACCCTCACTAACCTGACATTGATACTGCTCTTGCTACCCCAACCAATCATTCACATACTGTTTCTGCTCTTGACAATAATACATTGGCCATCCCTCAACCTACTAGACATTCAACTAGAATAGTTCACAAACCTAGTTACTTGCAAGACTATCATTGTAGCTTCTCAAGCTGCTCCAATCATTCTCAAGGTATTCCTCCTTCTTTTCCCATATCTTCTGTTCTTTCCTACTCTAATTGCTATGAATCATATAAAAATTTCGGTTGCTCTATTTCCTCCAATGTTGACCTTGAAAATTTTGCACAAGCATCTAAGCATAGCTGTTGGCAGAAGGCTATGCAAGATGAACTTACTGCTCTTGACCTAAACCAAACTTGGTCTCTTATTGATTTACCTTTAGGGAAAGTTCCCATTGGATGTAAATGGGTCTACAAAACCAAATATAAAGCTGATGGTACCCTTGAAAGACACAAAGGTAGGCTTTTTGCCAAAGGTTACAACCAATTAGAAGGTGTAGATTACTTTGAAACTTTTAGCCCAGTTGTTAAAATTTCCAATGTTAGAGTCTTACTTGCCCTTGCCACCTCTCACAATTGGTACCTTGAGCAATTAGATGTGAACAATGCATTTTTGCATGGTGATTTAACTGAAGAAGTATACATGATTATTCCCCCTGGCTTGCTACCTCATGATTCACCTTTGAGCAACAAAGTTTGCAAACTTAACAAGTCATTATATGGCTTAAAGCAAGCTAGTCGACAGTGGAACCATAAACTCACCACCACTCTTGTTTCCTTAGGATACAAGCAATCTGAAGCGGATCATTACTTGTTTGTTAAAAACAACTCTCCACTCATCACTATTTTACTAATTTATGTGGAAGATTTAGTCCATGAAGGTAATGACATGGATGAAATTTCCAATGTCAAGCACACACTTGATTCTAAATTCAGAATTAAAGACCTTGGTGCCTTGCATTTCTTCTTGGGTTTTGAAGTAGCTCGTTCAAAGAAAGGGTTACTCTTGAAGCAAAGAAAATATGCCCTTGAACTTCTCCAAGACACTAGGATACTCGCTGCTAAACCTGCCACAACACCTATCGATCCCTCGATCAGGTTGAGCAATGAAGGGGGGAAAATCTACCCTGATCAATTTGCATATAGGAGGTTAATTGGAAGACTTCTTTACCACACCAATACTCGTCCTGACATTGCTTTTTCAGTGCAACAACTTAGCCAGTTTGTTGCTAAGCCCACAGAGTCACATTTTCAAGCTGCTGTTCATGTTCTTAGCACAAGGATTATTCTTTCCTGCACAGAATTCTTCCAATCTGTCTGGTTTTGCAGATTCGGATTGGGGTTGCTGCATTGATACTAGACGATCTACTACAAGTTATTGTGTATTTTTGGGGACTGCCATTGGCAAAGAAGAAACAAAGTACTGTATCACGGTCTTCATCTGAAGCTGAATACAGAGCATTGACAAACCTTGTTTTTGAGATACAATGGTTACATTACTTGTTTAGAGACCTGCAACTACCTCAAGCTAGTGCAACAACTGTATATTGTGATAACAAATCAGCCATTTACCTTGCACATAACCCCACCTTTCATGAAAGAACGAAACATATCGAGATAGACTGTCATGTGGTGAGGATTCAAATCAAACTGATTCACTTGCTGCTAGTCAGATCTGAAGATCAGTTAGCAGATGTCTTTACGAAGCCCCTGCACTCTTCTTCATTTCAAGCTTTCCTTCCCAAGTTGGGACTTTGTAATGTACATAGTCCAACTTGAGGGGGGATGTTAGTTATCCCATTCTGTACATAACTAGTCTTTGTTGTATATAGTTAGAAACAAAATGTAACCATAGTTAGTTGCTTACTCTAGCTTAGTTAGTATTTAACTCATTTTGTTATTGTCTAGTTAGATGACTCGTTAGAGTATTTATACACTTTTGTACAGAAACAGTTTCAGTTAATCAAAAGGATGAATATTCATTTTCACTCTTCTCTCTCGATGCTCTGCAATTGTAAAACTTTTTGCATTAGTAGTCATATACTTTATTAATGCTTATTATTTTAAAACAATTTTTAATCTGTGCGTTAGAATCATTAAAATGTGTTGAAATTTGTATTCAATGGTATTTTTTAGAAAACACTGATAGCATGTTATTTAACTAAATATTTTTATAAGTGCTATTATTTCAAATAGTAATTACTTGGGGACAGATACTATAGTTAAATATGTGATAAGGTGTTGTTATAAGGAAAATATTCTTCCAAAATATTCTAAAAGAACTTGGGGCTCCTTGCTACGGTTGTACCCTTTTTTTATGGGCCTTACAATCATGCACCGTAGGTCACTTTTAGGCGCTTGCTTTTCCCACACCCCCTCCTACTCGAAACACACCCCATAAGGGTGTGAAAAGACCAAAAGACCAGGCGAAACCTATTTTTTTTTATGAAATTTTCACCTGTTCGAACACGGGCCTTTGAACAGGTTCGAACGAGGCCGTTCGAGTGTGTTAAATATGGACAGACACCCCTTGGGCGATTTTCTAACTGTTCGAATAGGGTCATGCGAACACATTCGAATGGGGTCATGCGAACATGATCGAATGATGTTGTTCGAACAAATGCTGCAGAATTGCTGCAGAATGACAGGTATTGGACGTCTCAGATTCCACCGACAGTTTTAATCAACGGTTTACAATCAGTCAAATGTGTCAGATAAAGGAGTGGATGTCAATCCCTTTGGAAAATGTGCCTGAACGGATAGAATTTAAACGGCTCAGATTTGTGATCTAAAAATGAAATCAACGGCTGACATTTCACCATGCCTATTATAAAAGGGGGTTCACATCCTCAGATCTTCTTCACCAAACCCTAATCTGCCTCTTCCCCAAACCCTAATCTGCTTCTTCACCAAAATCCTCAGATCTCCTAAAATGGAATGGCAATTGTGTTCAACCCAAAGACTAAACGACAAATTCCTAACGGCCCTTCATCACCATGGGATCACACCACCGATTTAACATGGTGTCGTGTTTCGTTGTCCTAACCATGTCTTCTCGCAGGATGAGTAAGGACACCACCTTCGCCCAACTTAAGGAAAAGGTCGAGAGGAAGATTCGCCCGGAGGAGCGTGGGCGTAAAGACGTGGAGCGATACGCTTCAAGAAGTTCAATTGTAGAGATGATGGGACCGCCCATTATTCACCATGGAGATCCAAAGCGACGACGACGCGTCCGCGCAATGATGGAACATCTAGCTAACGTCCGATGGGGCGACAAATCTTAGAGTCAGACGTGGACACAAGACGCACTCCGTAAGAAGTTATTCATCTTCTTCAACAAAGACCACCCGCACCACAACAACCCATACCGGAAAGAGTCATTACGCACACTGTAAAGTTGAGTATCACATGACCGTCAATTCCTGGGAACATGCTGGTGTGTTGTTGCATGGTCGTGAAACTAAACATTTCAGGCTTAAGAACATCACCTTCGCCGAATTGAAAGCAAAACTAACAGAAAATGTTCACCTAGATGGTGTGGAGCAAGAAATCACTAGTATCGAATGTAACTCCCCCTATATCTGCAGTTTTACCCCACGTAATCGTATTCGGATATGCCCCAAGCGTATCAAGAAAGACAAAGACGTTCGAGAAATGTTTGAGAAACATGAGAGCTTCCAAGGTTTCATTGAACCTTATCTCGAATTGTGCGTCGAAACAGAAGAATCTGCTGAATCCATTATGCGTAGAATTAGAACTAGACGTTCGAGAAATGTTTGAGAAACATGAGAGCTTCCTGTCGTTTCGTTTTAAATTTCCTATCCTTGTATTTCTTGTATTTTTGCAATTCGTGTTTTTCTTTTCTTAGTTAGTTGTTTGCTTATGTTGGTGTTATGTATTTCGTATTTCATGTATTTCGTATTTCATGTATTTCGTATTTTGTAATGACAATAAATTTGCACCAACAACGTAAAGGGAGTTTCAATTTAAAAAACCGAATGAAACAAAGTAGTTAAATTATACAAAAATTCCAAACATATATCCCCTATGACATATCCCTCTTTGGTGTGTTGCCCTCCTCCTCTCATACACATTACCAAACCTCCTCCTAAACCCACGGAAGGGGTTGAGCAGACCTCTGATGCACCAAACATGCTCCTCACCGGCTCGGGACATTATCATCGATGGTCCCATCCATGTCATCAACCAAATCCAGCAGCTCACGGTAGCATCTCACAACCAAATAACATAACATTATTATTTAAATAAATAGAAGATTAAGAAAACTTATCAATGCAATAAACATAAAAGACACGTACCACACTGACATAAGGCTCATCTGCAAGCTGTACATAATGCTCAGGGAAGAGAAAGGGATGTGAGACCCTAGAGTACCATGGAAAGTAGCCCGTCACCGTGTTTGAGGAGTACGGCACACAGGGAGACCCCCGCGCCACCAAGTGGTCCTCGAAGTGTGTCCACATCTCGTCACACTCGGATAGGGTACAGACGACCCTAGTAGCAGGTCTGGGATCCTCCGGAATGTGCTGCACCTGCCCAAACTGTCTGAGCACTCGATATGGCAAGTGGCGCATCATGCAGCCACCACTTCGAATGAACCCTCTGAACCTGGCCAGCTCCTCAAAGGGTCTCACCTGCCTATGGGCTGTGTAGGGGTCCCAGGTCACCTCCTCACGGTGTAGCCGGTCAAGGCCTAATCTTATGGTCTGTGACTTGATGGTGTAACACCCCTTTTCTACCCTCAATTTACACGTCATTATCAGAGTAATTTCCTTTTCAAAAATATTAATTTAATTGGTAGAAAAGAAATGCTACCTCGTCATAAGAACTCATCAGTTGCACTCATTAAAGTTTGTGCAGCAAAACCATCGTTATAAAAATTAAACTCCAAAACAAAAGGAATTTTTCGTCACAATGGAATAAAAATCATCGCCGCTAAAACCACTCGAACACGCCTCACATCAACCATAAAATTATTAAGCGCTTAATTAATAAACTAACAAACTTAAACTACGCCCCTAGGTGCTACAAAGATCGTGAGAGCGACTCGAACTGACATCCCAACGGCTATCAAAGAAGGCGGCAGGACCTTCATTCGGGTTACTGCGCGTTGCCACAATAGAGCAACATTCCAAGCGTAAGGGTGAGAATTTCAATAAAACATAATCGATACATAATAGAGAAATGAGAGCAGCAATCACATAATATTAGCATCATCACTACATCGCAATCACGCAACATCGGCTCCAATCACGCATACAACAACAAGACACATCATGATTATGCATGAAGATGCAACCCCACCGTGGCATATGCATGATGGTACCATATCATCGCCAAATGGCCAAGCCTAAATATCGCAAAAGTGGCAAGCCTAAACATCGCAAAAGTGGCCAAGCCTAAACATCGCAAAATAATGCACATGCCATGAGACTCTATGAAACACATGTGCAACTCACCAAAACTCACCTAGAGTGCCTCGTCGTCGTTATAAAACACTCATAGAGTGTATTCCTTCGCAAATCATCACAATCATTATACATCATCACTATAATTATACTCATAGAGTTTACACATCATCAATCATCACGAATCATAATACATCATCATCAAGCAATTACTCATAGAGTACACTCTTCGCAAAAACATCGCTGTTCATATTACATCATCATAACACACATATCCTCCTCATCATTCAATACATATATAATATATATACTTCATTTGTCTTTTAGATTAGGGTGTTATAAAATAGTGCACTGATTGACTATGGGATTACTCTGTGTAATCGATACTACTTGCAACAGCATTGGCCACCTTTGCAAGACTCTCTGATGCCCTTGTAAATACACCAAATAAAGAAATTTCGACCTTAGTGGTAAACCACAGTCTAGCCATAGTCAATTAGCACACTAGTAGTATAACATTTCACCGAGACTCATTTATATAAACATAGCATCACAAATTTTCTTTTTGTCAAGAACCGTCACGTTTCCATTCGGGAAAACACCTAGGATTTTCAAAAGAGTAATCGATTCATAGCTACTTGTTTTCAAAAGAGGAATTGATTCATAGCTACTTGTTTTCAAAAGAGGAATTGATTCATAGCTTTCATTTTTAAAGAGGGAATCGATTCTTTGCTTCATTACTAAAGGAATGAATCGATTCCTTGCTTCTATTTTGAAGAGGGAAATCGATTCTTGCCTTCCTTTCTAAAGGAATGAATCGATTCCTTGCTTTATTAATAAGGGGGAAATCGATTCTTGCCTTCATTTCTAAAGGAATGAATCGATTCCTTGCTTTATTACTAAGGGGGAAATCGATTCTTGCCTTCATTTCTAAAGGAATGAATCGATTTCTAGCTTTGTATTTAAAGAAGGAAATCGATTTCTGGCTTCTATTTAGAGCCCAGAATCGATTTCCAAGTTTCATTTTTTTTGAGGAAAACCATCGATTCTTTAAACTCACCATTACATACATCATCTAGAGACAATCAAATCAACCACAACAAATCAATCCCAATTTCATCAATTTCATCGAAATCAACCAAACTCCTCAACAATAATAAATCAATCAAACATCAACAATTCCAGCCACAAAATCAAATCCCACAAACCCTCAAAACCCCATTATATACTCGATCGTGTTAAATCAAAACGCTCACCCTTACCTCTTAAACGTAAGTCTCAAGAAGACGATTGAAGGCATCACACGCAACCACAAAGAACACACTAACCAAATCTTTGGGGACCTCGCGAATTCTTCTTCTTCTTCTTCTTCCTCTCTCCTAGCGCCAAGCAACCCTTTTCCTCCTCGCTTCTCTAAATTTCGCTTTTTCTTCTCTCGAATGAGAATGGGAGTGAGGGTTTCGCATAAACCTTGGGGTTAAGTGTGGGCCTTTCACGCATTGGGCTCACAGCCTACACCCCCACTACTACTCGATCCCACTCCTACACAAAACATGATATTCACCTTTAATTTAATTAACTTAACTTCAACTAAATTAATAATTCAACTAATCAAATTAATTAAACTAATTAAATTATTTTATTTTATTTTTCTGGTGTTACAACTCTCCCTCTTAAAAGAATTTCGTCCTCGAAATTCCAACGATTCCAAGCCGACAACAAAAAGTATTCCTCTACTAGAAGTCCTTGTCGCTCTAAGGGTTGTTATCCGTTATTCTATATTCTCGCCTCGAATTCTCCGAACCCCACTAGAGTTCCCTGCAGAGCAATGCACACATCTCTACACTCTAACTCAGTACTAAAACTATTATCTCAAGTCACCAAGTTTAACTCGACTACCCAACACAATCAAATAAGATTGTCTCGTTGACAATCACTATGGGTTTATTCAATGAAACCCCCATATCTTAAAGCCCACTTTATAAGCTTGAAAGCCAAGTCGTATCCCATACAAATAATTAATCTACTTTTCACAATTACTAATTGTTCTCGGGTGTATCAAAGAATACGAATCGCCAATCAAAGAATTGGACTCGCGCCCACCTCAACTCGATCGGCCCAAACACGCCGCTTGGAGCGCACTCGTCGCACGAAAATCTCGCTAACGGTCGGACCGCAAAGATATATACGCCATTCGCATGTGGCATCAGTGCACGTTCTCTAACCTTGTGCTATCCGCCGAGCGACCTCTCACTAGATCGTCGAGTGTCTTTGCGTACCACCCGAGGTGTTCAACGCGTGAAGCCGTGACCTGGTCCTTTCACTCATTCAACGACCGCCCATAGGCTAATCAATCAACACTTCAACTCTTCATTGGTCAAGGTACGATCAATTGGCGACCACGCGCTGGGAGGCCCGCGGCGCTATCCTACCTCTTTCATGGCTCCACGCGACCGCCCTGCACGCGGCCGCTTTCGACTCAATCCTCCGGCAGAACCAAGAATGCACTTCGAGGGCGTGGCCGCCACATCCCACGAATCTCAAGGACTTCCACGACAAGAGCCTTCAGGCACAACTGGCCGTGGACCGGTCCTCCAGCAGATCCATCCGGCCGTTCCTGGAGACCTACCGCCCGAGCTGGTTGAAGCGGGCATTCGTGAACCCCGCCGACCATGTTACTCAAGCCGTTTTGCAGATCTTGCAAAACAAGAATCAGTGATCGCAGATCGAGATGCACTCATCTCCCAAAGCATGAAAGAGGTTCGATTCCGGCCGCCGCGCGCGAAGACGGAGAACCTTCACTCGCCGCCGACCGGGCGCGAAGACACCGCTCTCCTCGAAGGAGCATTTCACGCCGAGAGAGCACTACTCATCGCTCTCCCGCCGAAAAAGTTGGTGGCACGCAGTCGCTCGAAAGCAGAACGCAGCGTAGACGCCGCTCGATGTCCGATGACTATGAAGATTCTAGCTACCGCCCCGACATCTGGTCGCCACCCACCGATACTCCTCTAATGAGTCGCCCGGCCGGTCAAGTCGGCCGAGAAGCAGATCTTGGGATTCTCGTGAAGAGCCGGAAGATTACGAAATGGGACGAATTAGGGACGTTTCACATCGGCCTAGAGAGGCCAAAGCGAAGCGACCCGTAAGGCCTCCTCGCCTTCCACCAATCGCCCATCCGGAGGATTCTATGGAATGCCGGCAACGAGGCATGCCTCGCAATGCAACCCTTTGGGTCGAGCGGCATTCGGATGAACATGGCCCGTTCTCCGGGAGATCAGCGTTATAAGATCCCGAGAGATCTCCGCAAGCCGCCCAATCTCAACAAGTTTGACGTACGAGGAGATCCGCATAAGCATCTCCGTTACTTCAATAATTACCGCCGCTATAGAGAATTGGGACCGACCATGAAATGCGTGCTTTTCCCGATCTCTACGGGACTACGAGCATTGGAATGGTGGGAGTCTCTCGCGACCCAATTCCATCTCCTCTGGGACGACTGATCGTAAATATTCTGTCTCACTACATCGCAAACCGCTGCCAATATCGGTATGAAGAATACTTGGACTCGTTGTTCAAGGGGATAATGAGACGCCGAGGCAAAGATATCGACCGGTTTAACATCGAGGTCGAAGTTCATTCGTGACTTGTCGACAAGGACAAGTTGAAATATCTCAAGCGTGGTATTCGACCAGGACCACCGGTTCGTAGAAGAATTTACTCTAATCATTACCGAGGATCTCGCCACTTCCTAACAAGGGCTAACGCCCACATGCAAGATGAAGAAACTCGCAAAGAAAGGAAGGCCGTCCGCGCACGACCTAAAGAAGAAAAGCATGCAAAGCGGCCAAAGGGCATGAAGGTCGCCGCGACAATCGGCCCGACTTTCGAGATAAAAAGTTTGATCATCGCGACTCGACTCAACACCTCCATTGCGCAGATCTACAATGAGTGTCGAATAATGAGTTTGCGGAGTCAAGCGGCTACGAACCACTCGCGTGCTCAAGAAGGGGGCACGACCGACCAAAAGATACCGCCGTTACCACAAGAGTAAGTGGGCACGATACTAACGATCAGATGGCCTCAAAGATGATATTGAAGAGCTCATTCAGAAAGGCAAGTTGGGAAAGTATGTGAGGTCAGAGGAAGGCGACCGACCTCAAGAGAAGCAGAAAGAAGCTGATCCAGATAGAGGAAAGGGGCCTCTGGCCATAGAGGGCACCCAAAGCAAGGATCGACCAAGATCGTGACACTCCGGCGATCCAAAGGCCGTAATGTTGCGATGGTTATTCATGGTGGAAACCCCGGATCGTAGGAATCTAACAAAGCCACCAAGAGAAAGTGGGACGAGTTGTTAATGGTCGCATCCACTTCAGCACCACCACCGGTCTCGAGCAGACCCCCCATTTCGTTCGGTGACAGCGACCTATACGACGGCAAGCCTAATAGTTATGTTCCATTGGTAATCAGAGCTGTCATGGCAAACACAGAGGTGCAGAGAATCCTGGTCGATCAAGGTAGCTCGGCCGATATCATGTTTGAAGACTTGATCGACAAAATAAAGGTTGATCGCAGCGAGATAATTCCCCAGGCCGAGCCTACTCCTCTAACAGGTTTCAACGGGGCGACCACCTACCCGTTGGGGACGATCGAGCTGCTAGTCACGTTTGGTGACGACACTGGAGATAGTACTCTGTACAGGACGGTCAGGACGACGTTCCTTGTACTCCCCCTCAAATCCTGCTATCAATGTATCATTGGTAGGCCGACTTTGGGTAAGCTAGAGGCCGTTACATCGACGGTGCATCTAAAAATGAAATTCTACAGCAAAGATGACCAAGTAGTTACCCTGGCGGCCGACCTTGAATCAGCAAGAAGAAGCCACGCTCTATACCAAGAAATATGTGACGAGGTAGATCGTGGCCCAAACGTTCAGAGCACTAGTGAAGGCCATCAAGTCAATGTCGCCGATTTGGACGCTTCGGTATGATCCGCATAAATGACCCGCAGGACAATGATGATGATTTGGCTCGAGAATTGAAGAACAGGCTGATAAGACCAGAGCCTCATGGAGAGTTGGTAGATGTCCAATTGGGTGACGACCCATCCAAAGCGGTAAAGCTCGGTGAACGACCTACCGAGCAAGTGAAGCAAGATCTTGTACGATGCTTAAGAGACTACGCCGACTGCTCGCATGGCGAGCATCGACATGCCCGCATCCCTATCGGTAGCCCGCCATCAACTTTCGGTCGATGAAGGGGTCGCCGGCCGCTCAAAGAAGGCGTACTCAGAACGAGGAAAAATCTCAAGCCGCTGCAAAGGCCGTTGAGGACCTCATAAAGGCCAATTTCATAGAAGAGATCAAATACACGACCTGGCTGTCCAATGTCGTGCTGGTTAAGAAGAAGAACGGAAAATGGAGGATGTGTGTGGACTATATCGATCTAAATAAGGCATGCCGAAGGATGCCTTCCCGCGCCTAACATTGACAAGCCGGGTCGATGGGGCTTCGCTACAAGCTACCGTCTTTTCGGATGCTTACTCGATACAATCAGATCACAATGTATCCGCCCGACCGCACAAGACGATTCTTCATGACCGATCGGGAAATTTTCAAGATAAGGTGATGCCCTTCTTGTCAAGAACGCTGGAGCGACCTACCAAACGGATGATGAACAAGATTTTAAAAGGCAGATCGGTCGCATCTCGAGAGGTGTATCGGACGACATGATCATTAAAAGCGAACCGACCCGGATCACGTGAGCGATCTCGTGGAAATATTTGAAGAAGCTAGGAGGAACTCACTTAGACTAAATCCTGAGAAGTGTACCTTTGGGGTGAGGGCCGGCAGATTCTTGGGTTTCCACCTGACTGAAAGAGGGATAGAAGCAAACCCCGAAAAGTGTAGAGGCGGTCGCCGATATGAGGCCGCCCACATCGAAAAAAGAAATACAACACTAAATGGCATGGTGGCCGCTTCTATCCGAGTTCATCCCCAAAGCGGCTCGCAAGTCGCTTCCATCATTTAGGCTGGATCAAGAAAGAGGTGGACTTTGAGTGGACCGAGCAATGCCAGCGAGCATTGGACGAGTTAAAGCAAGCTTTGGTTAGCCCGCCGATCATGACCAAGCCGCACGGGCGAGACATTATATCTCGTGACTTGGCCATAACGAGAAGAAGTTCTCGATCTTTGTGCTAGTTAGAGAGAACGAGCTAAAGCGTAATCCGGTCTACTTCATAAGTAAAGTACTCCGGGCCCGAGTGAGATACCGTAAGATAGAAAAGTTCGCCCTTGCACTCCTAATAGCCGCTAGAAGGTTGAGACCCTACTTTGTGGCCCACCGTGTCGTGGTAAGGACCGACCACCTATCAGCAAGTCCTTCATCGGCCGGACACCGCGGGACGAATGATAAAGTGGGCGGTAGAACTCGATGAGTTTGGCATCAAATTTGAATCGGATCGGCCGCAAAGCGCGGTGTTGGCCGACTTTATAGCGTAAATGACTCCGACCCGTAAGATCGCCGAACGACCGGATCTTGCGTAGATGGGTCGTCTAATAGTAAAGGAAGTGGAGCCGCCACTCGAAAATTCTGAAGGGCCCGGCCGTGGAGGTGTCTTTGACTTTCGCTTTCCATACGTCGAATAATCAGGCCGAATATGAGGCGTGTATAGCCGGCCTGCAGCTCGCCAGAGACTTCAATGTTGACCGAGTTGAACTCAGATCAGATTCCCTACTCGTAGTCTCGCAGATCAAAGAATCGTATGATGCTAAAGACGACGTACTGAAGAGTTATCTAGCAAGAGTAAGAGAACTGCTCAAGCAGTTCGACCGGGCTGAAGTGGTACATGTGCCTCGAACCGAAAATGTTCGAGCAGATATTCTATCAAAGCTGGCAAGTACCAAAACTCCAGGGAATCATAGAAGTGTGATTCAAGAAACATTAAATCGGCCGAGTGTTTCAACCAAGCCAAGTCAGTCGTTGGCCGTTCTGTGTGTCAGCACGGATTCAGATTGGATCGGCCCCATCCTAAGGTACATCGTTGAAGGGGAGGAGCCGAACGATCCAAAGCAAGCGAAGTTGGTCAGACTCAGAGCGACCAAGTACTCGGTGATAGAAGGAAAGTTGTACAGAAGAGGATTCTCCTCTCCATTGTTAAGGTGTCTTACGTCGGTCGAAGCCGACCATGTGCTGAGAGACATTCATGAAGGTGTCTGTGGGAGTCACCAGGGCGCCCGTTCCATAGCTAAGAAGGCTCTCAGGGCCGGTTACTATTGGCCGACCATGGACGAGGATGCCAAGAAACTCGTTCAGAAGTGCAAGAAATGCCAAGTACATGCTGATGTTCACATTGCACCTTCCTCAGAATTACAAAGTCTTGTCTCACCTTGGCCGCTCGCTTTCGGTGGGGCATGGATCTTCTCGGCCCGCTTCCACCGCTCCGAGCCGGTTCAAGTTCCCGATCGTGGCAGATTACTTTACTAAGTGGATCGAGGCCGAGCCGCCGCGAACAATCACATCGGCCAAAGTCGCAAGTTCTTGGACGGTGTGTGCTAGCCCGCTTTGGGATCCCCGAAGAATTGATAAATGCAAACGCGGCACCCGGTTCACGACAAGAGATTCATAGAAATGTTGGCGACTTAGGGGTCAAACAGCGTTTCACCTCGGCCGAGCACCTCGGACTCAACGCCAAGCCAGGCGGCAAGCGAGTTATCTTACGTGGTTTAAAGCGAAGACCGGATGAAGCGAAAGGGAATCTGGTCAAGAGTCGCGATCCGTTTCGTGGGCCTACAGGGGCGACCACCTCATTCATCGACCGATGAGCCGCCCAGTTGGTGTGTACGGAATCGATCGTGATACCCATAGAAATGGGCGAGCCGAATTGGAGGACTTCAAACCCCTACGGTGGTTGACAACGACCGGGCTATCCGAGAAGAATCTGGACCTAATTGAAGAATCTGCGCACCCAAGCTTCGCTAAGAGAGCAATTGATCAAACAGAAGGTCGCGCAAATGTACAACGCCGAGTTCAAAAGAGAATTTTCGGTCGGCCACTCGTTCTAAGGCGGGCCGACGTGGGGAACAAGAATGCACGCCAAGGAAGCTCGCACTAAATTGGGAAGGTCCATACAGGTCATCAACAAGATCGGAAAAGGAGCTTACGAGCCGAGACCATGGATGGGGCGACTATCCCCGTAACGTGGAATGCGTAAAAACTTAGGAAATATTACGCTTGAATGTAACGATTGATTTAAATGTAATGACGACCGACCTATGAATGAAAAGCAGGCAGGCGCTCTTTTTCCCACTGGGTTTTTTACAGAGGCCTGACCTTTAAAAATATGCTGTATTCTCTACTCTCGCAAGAATGTATGACCGGTCGCTCAAGATTGCCCGTGGCAAAGGAGCGATCGAAGACTCATCAAAGTTGATTAGATCGTCGAAACGATCTACCTCGAGTGCCATCGAAATGGCCCGAGGGTTTAAACCCGTAAACCTTAGATCGTCGAAACGATCTAAATCGAGCGACCGTCGAAACGGTCCCAACCGAGTGCCATCGAAAATGGCCCAACAACGCTAGGTCGTCGAAACGATCTACATCGAGTGCCATCGAAAATGGCCCAACAACGCTAGGTCGTCGAAACGATCTACATCGAGTGCCATCGAAAATGGCCCAAGGGTTAAGTGATAACCCATCGCGGTAGGCCGTCGAAACGACCTACCTTAAGTGCCATCGAAAGGGCCTGATTGAAGGTCGCCGAGCGATCCAAGGCCCCGTTGGGATATTAAAATTTATCAAAGAATGGATGCTTTCGAAATAAGCACGAACGACGACCGAACGGTGTTAAAACTCGAAGACTTAGAAAAAATTAAACATACAAGGCGCGCAAAGAAAAGCGACCAAAAACGAACGCTATCGAAATAGCACGAAACGGCCACCGAGCGGCCCACAAGTTCAAAATGAATAAGGCAAATAAATGCAAGAAGTACGCAGACAGCGATATAAATTTAAAGGGGCGTAATTAAAAGCAAGTAAAGATTGTCATTACAAATATGGACGCCCGCCTTGCCGAGAAGCGCCGCGAAATCAAAGAACCGCACGTAAGCGCGAAAAATTGTCAAGCCGAAGGCAAGTTGAAGTTACAAAATTACACCGCCGCAGCGGCTTCAAAAGAGAATGGTGGTTCGGGCGAATGACGTTGCCTTGCTCGTCATATTCGCGCAGCAACATGATCTTATTGTTGTCGACATAATGCGTGGGCTTGATCATCTTGTCATCAAAATTGACCTGCAGATCGGTATTCAATACCCGCACCTGCCCGAGAGCATTGTAAAACTGCTCAATTGCAGCCTCCTGACCGGCCTGGGCCACCTTCCGGACCGTTCCCTCCAGCTCGGCCTTATCGGTCGCCCAGGCAGCCTCTCTCTTGGCCGTAGCATCAAGGTCGGCCTTCAAAGTAGCGACCTGAGAAGCAAGCTCCTTGTTCCTCTTTGCCAGCTTGGCCCGGTCTTCCTCCCCCCGTTTCAGGGCCTCCTTCTTCGACTGAAGGAGCTTGTCATACTTTAGCTGCGCCTCAGCTAAAGCCTTGTCCTTTCCTGCAAAATTCAGGTCGAAGGATTGTTAGTCGGTCGAACAAAGGTAAATGAAAAGTACAAGACTAAGAAAACAGAATTACCATCAGATTCGGCCACCAGCTCCGCCATGACCTTCTCGACCCCCATGCAGAGAGAAGCGCAGAGCGCCATGGGTTTCCTCCTGTACTGGTCCAGATCGGCCGCACTCAAGCTTTCGAGCGAGACGACAGGGACCTCCTCCGTCGCAGGGGCCGGAACCCGACAATCGCGCTTGGCCCGCTTGGGTGAGCGATCGGCACTGGGAGGAGGCGACCGAGGCGCCACGGGGCTTCTTCCCTTGGCTCTTAGGAGTTTGGGGACTTTCGAGGAAGATTCGGGTTATCCCCGCCGAGAAGCGCCATATCTTTTAGCCCCTCCTTCAAAGCTTGGATCCAAGGTTAGCAGTTCCCAGCTTTTGCCGGCCATTCTTTCTGCAAAATAACGAGTCATGAGTTAAAAGAAAAAAGAGAAAATCAACAACAGAATATAAGGACAAAAAGTTCAAAAGCGAACCAATCTCGGCCTCCAGTTCATAACCTTCGTACAAGACAAAGGGCCGGCAAGGTATGTCGCCGCCTGGGATCGGACGCATCATGCCCGCCAAATGACTTTATCATCTCCAAAGTCTCCGTGTCGGCCTCTCCCGCATCTTTCATCGTAGTAGATGTAATCTCCTGGTCGTCGACAGAAATGAGCCTCATTCCACATGATTGGGAAATAAGGAGGACCTAGCATCCCGCCCGGTTGAATCTCACAAACAGCCTTCCCGGCCTCCTCGGTGGGAACGATCCAAAAATATTGACTTTTCCAGGCCGCTCCCAACGACTCCTGGAACGCTTTGAAAAATCGGTGGTGGGTCTTCTGCATCTTGAAGGAGACTTGCTCCCTTTTTTCCTTGTTGGCCTTCTCTCTGAGCCAGCTCAGCTCGAAAATAGCGAAGAAAAGCATCATCGACACCGGCCGACCCAGCTTGGTCAGCAGCACTTCGAAAGTCTTTAAAAACGCCCATGCGTTTGGATGAAGCTGTGAAGGGGCGACCCCAATATGACGCAGGACGTCGCGTTGGAATTCGGTAAAAGGAGGCGTAATCTTCATCTTCTCGAACACGAGCCGATACATCGTGAACTTGAAGTTGGCAGAATAAGTCGCGATATCTTCGCCCTCCTTCATGCCTCTTATCCTCCAGCCCGGTGAGTCTTCAAGGAGGCTCCGTAGATCGGGCAGAGCATCGTGACCGACCGTAAGAATGCTTCTATTGGAGCGAAGAGTCTCCGACACCCAAGACATATCAGACACATCTCGAGCTACATCAGCCTGGACTTCGGCCGACCCTTCGTTCGACCCTCCGACGCTGGGTATTCGCCAGGAAACATCGACCTCGGCCGATCACCTCTTCTCCTCGACTTCTTCTTCGTCGCGGCCGCCCTCGGCCTCCACCATCTCCTCGTCCACGACTGGGACGACACTTTGCGCCTCGTCATCATCAATGATAATCACATCGGCGTTCTCTTCTTCTCCCTCCACTCGGGATACAACGTCCTCGGGCGGTGGAGAATTGCTCGGCCGCTCGGCGAGAATGGACGGACCGAACCATTACTCTTGGAGCTAGCCGATCCCCGACCGGAAGAGCTAGAACTCGAGCCCGGTGCTGCTCGAGGAACTGCTGGAAGAGATAGAACCCTTGTCGCTCAAGACGACTTGGACTCGCCGCCTCGACATGTAGGTGGCGAAAGATCGGGCGGTTTTCCGGGAAGACAGGCGATTAACTTTGTCCGTGGCATACACAAACACTGTGATAAAGGGATCGAGTCGTCGATCGAGTAAAGCACTCATGAGAGAGGCGAGTGGCCATCCTCGACTCGACACCCCTATCACGAGGCGTGGAAAAGCACGCAAGTACTTTAAAGAAAAACTCAAGTTGAAAAGAGTAAAGGAGCGATCGATTCATACCTTAAGCGGATGTTGAAGATCGGTCGCAAGTAGTACGTAAACGACTTGAATGCAAGTCGGCGGCAGACGAGTCGGTCGTGGGCGAGCAAACCGGGAAGTGTGAGAAATGAACTCACCGAAGGGCTATTTATAGCGCAGACCGCGGCGCGAAGGGGACCGGATACGAAGAGTCACAACGCCGTCTTCTCACCAATGGTTGTCTCCGGACTGACCTCGGAAACACCAAACGTCACGTCTTAAATGTCGGGGAAGACCAACCGTCACAACCGCACGGTCGGTGGTTGACAAGCGGTCGACACCGCCCTACAGAGAGAGCGAACGGCCGCGCCCGTTTCGGCAAAACAACTTCACTCCTGGGGGCATCGATTCAAGCCTCAGCCCGCTCTTAAGCGACCTAGGCTTGGGGGCAATCGTTCTCGGGTGTATCAAGAAAATCGAAGCGCCAACAGCAATTGGACTGCGCGCCCGACCAACTCGACGGCCCCAAACACGCCGCTTGGAGCGCATTCTCGCCGGCCGAAAATCTCGCTAACGGTCGGACCTCGCGAGATATATCGCCATTCGCATGTGGCATCGCACGCGTTCTCTAACCTTGTGCTATCTCGCCGAGCGACCTCTCACTAGATCGTCTGAGTGTCTTTGCAGGTACCACCCGAGGTGTTCAACGCGTGAAGCCAGGACCGGTCCTTTCACTCATTCAACGACCGGCCCATAGACGAATCAATCAACACTTCAACTCTTCATTGGTCAAGGTACGATCACTAATCATACTATAGTAGGCTTATAGAAGCAACATTTCTGAATGTTCTCAACAAGGCATGGCTTACTACCGCTCCCTAGTCTCAACTTAAGGTATGTATCCTCATCTCTTACCTCACCAGACTATGTACTTTTAGTCCATGCACAAAAACTGCCAAAACTCTAATAAGAACACCAAACCCAAGAACGGTTTTAGACTCTCATTAGAAAGGAACAACAGTCATTCATATACACCTTTAAGTGCAATTAATGAATATTATACCACCGTGTCTCATTATGAATTATTACACAAAATATCACGTGTTGTAGCATCACAGCTATCTCGTATCACTCACTCGCCCACAACTCATCACATACTAAAACATCGTCTCTAAGGCAAAGGACAGCCACATCCACTTACTCTTATTCTCGACATAACGACCGCTTGAAAAATATAGAAACAGTGCCAATAAAGTTTAATATAACGGCATAATCAATTCAAGGACACAACGCGACACCAATAAATAAACTGCACATCTACAGCACGACAATAGCAACTCAAGAAACATAAAACCAACACTTTAATTTTTGGGAAAACGTACATCCACCTTTAGTAAACATCCTCGTAAGATTTTGGGTAAACAGTGTGCTTAAAATCGAGTATACAATACATTTAATTTGTAAGAACGATGACAAAACCGTAACCTTTTTATTTATAATAACAACAATAATCACACCCTTTTTATTTATAAAACATCAGAAAACTTAATTCGAAAACGACAACAAGACGAAGAAGAAAAAAATAAACAGCAGCTCTTCGGCGCAAAACCACATCAAAAACAACAAAGAAAGCAAATGTGAAAGCGGCAACATTAATAAGGTGTGAACGGTGGTCTTCTAGTGCAGCAAAGAACAAAGAAACAAAGAGTGAAAATAATGCTTCCTTTTAGCGCAAAGCAAAGAAGTGAAAAAGCGAGCGTTTAAAACATAAAAAAATAGCGTCATTTTCATAAAACAAAGAATACAATTATTTCATAAAAACAAGAACTCATTTTATAAACATAAACCGCAACACAAAGAACTCATTTTTAAGCAAATAAAGAAGCATTTTTATGTAGCAGACGGCAGAATTTGTATTCTTTTTCAAAACAAAGAACAGCAGCATACAATTTAAGTCACACACATAACATTTTCTCAATTTATTCTCAATTTCGTTTACCATCTAAACACATATTTCAATCACCACATACAACTCAACATTCAATTAAAACTAGAACATATCATACATCATATCTCAAATCGATTTCTAGGTACTCAATCATCCGCCTCAATCATTTATATATACGAAAATCGATCCTAACCCCATCAAATCACCTAACTCACAATTTAAATCCTTCATCTCATATAACAATCCCAACACAATCGATTTCCTCAAGCCCTAACTACCCATACACCCATCAAAATCCATTATTAACGTTAGACCCACCTTTACACATGTATATTGAGACTCATCACAACATTGCAGCAAGTTGTAGTGATAACACAACTTAAAGTAATCAACAGAACGTCAAACCTAAAGCATTTAATTCACAAGTAAAATATACTAACACAAAACACTTTATGCTTAATTAAAGTAAATTAAATACATTTGTGAGCATAAACAATTTTCAACTAGTTTAATAGAATCTCAAAAGCGGTCTCAATACAAATTTTACTCGTAAATCATAAAACCATGTAACGCAAATCATAGAAGAACGAAGGTACCAAAAATAGGTCACGAAAACACAAGATGGCACCAATTTTAAATTCACAAAAGTATGAAGGTTACAAATCAATACATAAAAGAAAGATTTCACACTGTCACACATTGCGAACAATTAAACACAAGGTAAAAGCAAGAATAAACTAGAAACATAGAATATAGTCAATATTTGAAATCATGACATTTATCTATACTCCCAGAAAATAAAAGAATTCGGTAAGTCTAGCACTTGGTAAAGAAAATATTTCTCATAGTAATCAAGGCATTAGAGGTCGATTCGTTTTTGTGAAATGGCAACTCAAAAATATTTTCTCTTGGGGTCATAAAGAGTTAGTGACATGCTTCAGTAGGAGAGAAAATAGAGCATACAATACTACATCACCGATCAATTTTGAACATCGTTAATATATAATTAAACACGAGCACTAACATCAACAGTTTAACTTTAGAGTTTCATACATGAAGTTGTGTTTTGAGTAAAAGTGCTAGAACATCTCTAGGCCCCTATAAAAGAAAGAAATCGATAACACAATGCAATTAAGTAAATGTCATTTCATCTCATGGGTGGCTTCACAACATCCCACATTTAGAAAAATCGAGCAATTGAGAGAAACGAAATAAATAAATAAATATTGTAAAAGGTAGTTATCATTAAAATCTTTTCATCTACAATCTCGCTCAAAGGAATCAACAACTATAGCAATTACGGGAAAAATTATACTTATAGTAATCGAGAATATCACAACACGCTAGTTGTCCGGTGAAAACCTTATATAGATAACCAAGCAATTCGTAAGCACTTAGTTTAGAGCATCATAAGCAAATAAAAGAAACACGTTATAAAAACTTTGAATAAGACATAGTAATGTTTACTTAGACAAGATAAACACATTTTTGAGTATTCCATAAAATAGTGGTTAAACACAAGAGTACCCGCAGAGTCAATAAACATTTTAATTTTCACTTTCCAAAACAACATAATGCAACCAACCACAACAAAGCCAAGTCATAGAAGCCACAGACTAGTAAAGTTAGAATTCATAGAACAGCATTACTAAACAAAAATCACAGATTGTATGAATTCAAAGATCACTTAAACAACAAAGTCACAAAATAGGGCCTAAATACAAGGTTCACACAGAAAACACTCGATTGGCCCACAACACACGGTCTAAAGGGAATATTGAGCTCTATGAAAGTCACTTGGATTTTAACCCTCACTAACAACAGTAATATTGATGATCCTACCCAGCTACGAGTACCTATCATTCATCCTATTGCATGAAACTCTACTCAGAGTTCACCAATCAGAAACACAATAGACAATACAACAAATCAGGTTAGGACCGGCAGCACTTCACAAAGATAAACAACAAGATTAGGACTAAAATATTAATTTAATTGGTAGAAAAGAAATGCTACCTCGTCATAAGAACTCATCAGTTGCACTCATTAAAGTTTGTGCAGCAAAACCATCGTTATAAAAATTAAACTCCAAAACAAAAGGAATTTTTCGTCACAGCGGAATAAAAATCATCGCTCGCCAAAACCACTCAGACACGTCTCACATCAACCATAAAATTATTAAGCAGTTAATTAATAAACTAACAAACTTAAACTACGCCCCTAGGTGCACAAAGACGTCAGAGCGACTTCAGCGTGACATCCCAACGGCTATCAAAGAAGGCAGCAGGACCTTCATTCGGGGTTACCTGCAGCGTTGCCACAATAGAGCAACATTCCAAGCAGAAGGGGTGAGAATTTCAATAAAACATAATCAGATACATAATAGAGAAATGAGAGAGGAGCAATCACATAATATTAGCATCATCACTACATCGCAATCACGCAACATCGCCTCCAATCACGCATAACAACAATGATACGTCATGATTATGCATGAAGATGCAACCCCCACCAGGGCATATGCATGATGGTACCATATCATCGCCAAATGGCCGAAGCCTAAACATCGCAAAAGTGGCCGAAGCCTAAACATCGCAAAAGTGGCCGAAGCCTAAACATCGCAAAATAATGCACATGCCATGAGACTCTATGAAACACATGTGCAACTCACCAAAACTCACCTAGAGTGCCTCGTCGTCGTTATAAAACACTCATAGAGTGTATTCCTTCGCAAATCATCACAATCATTATACATCATCACTATAATTATACTCATAGAGTTTACACATCATCAATCATCACGAATCATAATACATCATCATCAAGCAATTACTCATAGAGTACACTCTTCGCAAAAACATCGCTGTTCATATTACATCATCATAACACACATATCCTCCTCATCATTCAATACATATATATATATATATATATATATATACTTCATTTGTCTTTTAGATTAGGGTGTTATAAAATAGTGCAATGATTGACTATGGGATTACTCGGAGTAATCGATACTACTTGCAATGAGCATTGGCCACCTTTGCAAGACTCTCGATGATGCCCTTGTAAATACACCGTGAAAGAAATTCGACCTTAGTGGTAAACCACGCAGTCTAGCCATAGTCAATTAGCACACTAGTAGTATAACATTTCACCGAGACTCATTTATATAAACATAGCATCACAAATTTTCTTTTGTCAAGAACCAATCACGTTTCCATTCGGGAAAACACCTAGGATTTTCAAAAGAGTAATCGATTCATAGCTACTTGTTTTCAAAAGAGGAATTGATTCATAGCTACTTGTTTTCAAAAGAGGAATTGATTCATAGCTACTTGTTTTCAAAAGAGGAATTGATTCATAGCTTTCATTTTTAAAGAGGGAATCGATTCTTTGCTTCATTTCTAAAGGAATGAATCGATTCCTTGCTTCTATTTTGAAGAGGGAAATCGATTCTTGCCTTCCTTTCTAAAGGAATGAATCGATTCCTTGCTTTATTACTAAGGGGGAAATCGATTCTTGCCTTCATTTCTAAAGGAATGAATCGATTCCTTGCTTTATTACTAAGGGGGAAATCGATTCTTGCCTTCATTTCTAAAGGAATGAATCGATTTCTAGCTTTGTATTTAAAGAAGGAAATCGATTTCTGGCTTCTATTTAGAGCCCAAAATCGATTTCCAAGTTTCATTTTTTTTGAGGAAAACCATCGATTCTTTAAACTCACCATTACATACATCATCTAGAGACAATCAAATCAACCACAACAAATCAATCCCAATTTCATCAATTTCATCGAAATCAACCAAACTCCTCAACAATAATAAATCAATCAAACATCAACAATTCCAGCCACAAAATCAAATCCCACAAACCCCTCAAAACCCCATTATATACTCGATCGTGTTAAATCAAAACGCTCACCCTTACCTCTTAAACGTAAGCTCCGAAGAAGACGATTGAAGGCATCACACGCAACCACAGCAACACACGAACCAAATCTTTGAGGACCTGCGAAATTCTTCTTCTTCTTCTTCCCTCTCCTAGCGCCGCGCAACCCTTTTCCTCCCTTGCTCTCTCTAAATTTCGTTTTTCTTCTCTGAATGAGAATGGGAGTGAGGGTTTCGCATAACCCCTTGGGGGTTAAGGCGTGGGCCTTTCACGCATTGGGCTCACAGCTACACCCCCCACTACTACTCGATCCCACTCCTACACAAAACATGATATTCACCTTTAATTTAATTAACTTAACTTCAACTAAATTAATAATTCAACTAATCAAATTAATTAAACTAATTAAATTATTTTATTTTATTTTTCGGGGTGTTACAGATGGCCCCAGGGCCATCATCGCACAACCATTTCTTCGCCCGTGGGCTACTCTCATCATACTCTGGGTGCTCCACCCAAGAGGAAAAGTTCGCACTCTGGAAGTGCTCAAAGATCCAAGCCTGTAATGAACATATCAATGGTTGATTATTAATCTGAAAGTAACCCTAAAGCAAACTTAAAAGTAAAGAATATGTTTTATACCTGAAGTAAAGGAAGATGACCAGCAATCTTCTTGGTCTTCTTCCTTGTAGCATCCTTCAGCTGATCATAGAGATGGGCCAGGGCCATGGCCCCCCAGCAATGGTCTCCAACAGGTCCATGTGGGATTGTTTGTAAATCCAGCCGCACCTGCATTCAGAAATGACACAATAAGCCAAAACATTCAACAACATAATAAACAAATTTACAACAGTCAACTATAAAATAATAACTTACCTGGCCAGAATAAAAATCAGTAAGGATATGTGCCCCGTATGTGGGCAACACAGAACCATCTTCTGGTCCACCAAGAAATGGGAATGTTGCCCTAACAGCAGCAGCCTCCTGAGGCTCAGCAACCTCCTCCTCACGAGGCTCAGCAGCCTCCTCCTCATGATGCTTAGATGATGAAGGCCTAGAAGATGAAGGCCTAGCAGATGAAGGCCTAGCAGATGAAGGGCCGGCCAACTCATAGGCCGGAAATTGAGCATCACGCTCAATATCCTGCCCAATATCCTCGGGAAGTGGGGGAGGAGGAACATCAACCCCGCCTACCCCCCCCAGCACGACCCCTAGCTATGGAGGGTTCACCGGCTTCTTCCCTCCTTTTGCGGTTTGAAACCGTAGGAGGTGGCCGACCGGCTCGCTCGGATGGTTCAGCTGCATGACCACCTCTGCTCCTCACCATATCTGAAACAATAATTAACAGAACCAATTAAACCAAATTTACAGAACCAAACACAAAAAAGCTGATAAACTGTACTGCCAAACGACTGTTCGAACGGCCACATGCGAACATGTTCGCACAACCCCGTTCGAACAAGTCAGTTTCAGTTTCCAAATTACAACAGTTCGAATGAGGTCGTTCGAACGGTGTTCGCACAACCTCATTCGAACACCTTCGTTTTCACGTGTTCGAGGGACATCGTTCGAACAATACAGCGTTTCAGAAAAAAAACCCAAATGCAGCGTAGGGGAGAGGCATACCTTGAAGAAAATGGAACGATTAGAGAGTGTGAGGGGAGGCGAAAAGAACCCAAAGAACTCTTGAGAGTGTTGGTGGAGAAGATTGAGTGAGAGATTGGGTGAGATTGAGTGAGTTGGGAGAAGGTGAGTGAGAGGGAGAGTGAGGTTAGGGGTTCGAAGGGAGGGGAGGGGAGAGTGAGAGGCGAGGAGAGTGAGAAGGGGAGGGGTGTCGCTTTTTTTGTTTTTTTGAATGGGGGGTAAATTTGGAATTTAAATTTTGATGGGGTGTGAATAAGTAGGAGGGGGTGTGGGAAAAGTAAAGACCCACTTTTATTTCTAAAAAACCTAGATTTTTCGATAGGCCCATGCTTCTTCCAACCCTCTCTCTACTCACTAGACACCACATATCACCTTTTATTCCCAAAATACCCCTGAATTTAAAACATTTTGTTTAAACATTAAGTATGGTTCGACCATGCGTGCGGCAAACCTGTTAAGTGTGGTTCGACCATGCGTGCGTCGAACCGGTTCGCACTTGGCAGAGCCGAACCTCCCTGATTCTGGATGCTGAGTTGTTTAATTTTAACTGATTTTTAACGATTCGATTTATTCTTTACTAACACTAGTATGACTAACACTAGTTGTTTAATTTTAACTGATTTTTAATGATTCGATTTATTCTTTGCACAAATTATTTTTCTTAGAGTTTTTCGGTTTGTATGACTTGTTGCACTTTTCTATAATAGGTGTGATCGAACGTGAGCCATTGATTTAAAACAATCGAAACCGTTAAAATTAAAACCGTTGGGGAGAATTCAAAAATTTAGCCGTTGACTGGACTATGGAGAGGGTTCGGCGCACGACTGATCAATTTGGATCGGCCCAGGCTTGGTCGAACCTGGTCAAAACATAATTTGGGGTGTCTGTGTAAATTTTGACTGGTTCGGCACAGCGAGATTCGATCAGGTTCGCTCAAGCGTGCGCCTAACCGTATTTATTGTTTTAAAAATATATAAAATCCAATTTTCATTAAGGGCTTTTGGTCTTTTCACCCCATAAAAGAGTGTCTAGTGAGTAGAGGGGGGTTGAAAGAAGCATGGGCCTTTCGATATTCCCATCTTGCAGCCGCGTTTAAATTATCTGTTGGTTCCTTCTTGATATCAGTCCCTTCTTTATTTCTTTCTTCATAAAATCACTTGGTCCATGTGTTTGCAAGACAAGGTCATGTGTGCTTTCCATTAACTGTTGGGATGTCATGCCACATCATTTGAAGCCACGTTCTTGTATTTTGAAGTCTAATTCATGGACTTCAAATGATTGAGTTGTTGGAAGTTCAAGCGTATGGAAAGAAGAATGCTTGAAATCTAACTTTTCTTCCTATTGGTCGATTCATAAATCCTTTTCCTTGTTAAAAATCTTAAAGCCTTTACCCACTTATATCATGGCTCCATTCATTACAAATCTCTTAGGACGGACTACTCAATCTATCGCAATTTCACTTGGCCATGGAGTTAACATACGACACAAATCAGTTTTCCTTTGAATTTCGAGTGACTAATTCAAGGGTGATATAATGTTGTCTTGAGGAATCAAGTTGCTACTATTGTTTTGGACTTTGGACAACAGTTCGTGGTCGCCTCATTATTAAGTGCGGGGGGAAAGGGTTTCTTTTCTATATGGTGAATAGGGGATAGGATTATAATGGTTTTGATTATCGCTATCTTATTTTCTTGTATGTATTGATTATTTATATTTATATTATTTGTTCAATTTGGATAACTGTAATTATTTTGGATTACTGTAATGATCTTAACGTCTATAAATTAAATGATTTGGATGACTGTAATGTAATGAGTTGGATGACTGTGAATGACCTGTAGGACTATATATTATTGATTTGAATGCCGGTAAAAAAAAGTGTTCATGGATTAGAATGATGTACATGTGTAAGGCTAAATGAGACCAAGTTAATAGTGTTTAAGTTCTGGATCGATATTTTACTATTGGTCAATGTAGCCAAGTTTGACTTGGAACTAGTAAAGTCATTAAATGACATAACCTTTGTGATTGTGATGATTCTTGGTTTGCGTTATGTGTATTGTTGTAATACCCCAATTTTGTCCGACTAGTTGAAAATCAAATAAAATTGATATTTTGTAAACCCCAATATTGACAGGTGTTTTTCTCGTTTTTAAAAGAGCTCAAAAATATATGCACGCGGACTTATTCTCGTAGTGCGTATTTAAGTTTCCAATCAAGGGCGTGTTTGCCGTACGAGAATTACGCTAATTGCGAGTATCTTTCGAAAGTCAGTAGTAATTTAGTATTATTACTATTGTGTGGCTATCATTATTGTTATTTGTATTAGTAGTTATACACAAATAGAGAAACACCAAAAATAGTCAAATATTTAAGCTTGCCTACAAATTAAGGAGATTGGAAAATAAAACCACCAACAGACAATTATACAGATACCAAGTTGGGTGGTAAAAGTTGAAGGAAAGATATAGCAACTGATGCACGAAAATTAGCAAAAACAAAGCCACTTGAAAAATCATAACTTATAATCTCAACATTGCATCCTCTAAATCGGTTGTGCTCTCTGTACATAAGCAATGCAGTACATGAATAATACAAAGGATATGCAATAGTACTCAGTTGTGTTCTGATTGAGTACCACTAAAAATAATACAAATTACATGGTTTTTGCTACAAAAAATAAAATAAGAAGGTCAAAAAAAAAAAAAAAAAAACAACAGATCATTGCAAACAAAACAAGCGAAAGCATTTGCTATTTTTGAGCTCCAAGCCTAACTTGCCTTCTTCTTGTCTCTTTGGTTGGTTATCATTTGAGGCAAAAACACCACAGCTTTAGCAGCACTACCTCCACCCCTTGTTGCTGCTGCCTGCATCCTCAGTCTGGTCTCCCATGAGTTTTGATACCCTGCTCAATACCACACCTACACCACACCAAAGCCCCAATATAAATAGCAATACATAGACATAGCAAGAGGGAGGGAAAAACAGCAATCAGAACACACACAAGCACAGAAGAAAAACACACAGAGCAATAGGGCTGAACCCACCTCCAACATCTTCTTCACCAAACACACAACAAACTATCACCCATATTTCCTCAGCCACTGCAACAACAAAGACCACCACCCTTCTTTCCAACCAAACACTACCACGCCCTCGCTAGACATCTGTCACCCTTCTCTCACCACCACCGCCGTCACTCTCTCCGCCGTCGCGAACCACCGCCACCACAGCCCCCTCGACTTCGTTTTTCTCTCTCGCTCGAACCAGAACCACCGCCGTTCCTCCTTCTTCTCTCTCTTCTCATTCGCCGCGCTCTCTCTCTCTCTCGGTTCTCCGCTCTCTCTCTCTCTCTCTCTCTCTCTCGATTGTTTTCTCTCTCTCGCTGTTTTCTTTCTTTTCAAAATGGGAATGAATCGGCAGTGAGGAAGGGAAAAGGGTTTGGGTCTTTCTTGTTTAGTACATGGGCTGGGCATTTATGGGCTGCCATTTTTAAGTTTTTTTTTTGAAAAATCTGATTGTTAATCACACTCCCCTCACGTTTTGGTTGCACCCCTACAGCCCAAAGAATGTGAATTGGGTTTTACTGGCCGCACCCCCCTTTTTGTTAATAATACAACCTCCTATAATTAGTTATACCCCTTTTACTAACTCAGAACCCCCCCCCCACGTTTTCCTAATAAAAATGCTAGTTACACTCCCTTTATCTCTGTACAGCACCCATCCTTCTTGCTTTTATTTGTTTTTAGTTTTATTATTACTTATCGTTATTACTATTATCATCGCTACTATTTACCTCATGTTGTCATCTAATAGCATCTCTTTTTGCTTATTACTTGTTATCACTATTATGGAGGTTTGTGTAATTTTTAAACTAGGAATAAACACTTAAGGTATAAATATAGCTACCTAAATCCACTTTTGCTCATACCATGTTCAATATTCATTTTCCAAAATAATCACTCCATAAGCAAAAATCAATTTGATTGCGAAAACCCTTTTGATTACCTAAAACAAGAGCCGATTATCATTAATGATCACTCGCGCCGTTGCCGTTTGGTTGTTAATGATAATTTCATTTTCGAAAGAGTTAGTAGTATGACCACTCTAAACCGATGTTGTTTGGTCATCGCGAACGCTCGATCCAATTGCGAATTCCTTTTATCACGACGTTCTCTCCGATTCAAACCAACGAAAACACTTTTCGAAAACAAATCTTTTCAAACATCAAAATCAAAACTAATTACCACTAATGATCACTCGCGCCATTGCCGTTTGATTGTGGGTAGTAATTTCATTCCCGTGGGAGCTAGTAGTGTGGCCACTCTAAACCGTTGTTGTTTGGTCTTCACAAGCGCTCCCTTCAATTGCGAAAACCTTTTCAATAACCGAAATAAAAACGGTTGTTATCAATAGTCACTTCGCGCGAAGTTCTGCCGTTTGATTGTTAGTGGCGATCCTATTTTCAAAAAGAGTTAGTAGCATGGCCACTCTAAACCGTTGTTGTTTGGTCATCGCGAACGCTCAACCCCACCGAAAAACTCTAAAAAGATTAAAAACAAAAACATTTTTCGGGACAAACAAGAACTACGTAGCTTTGAATTCTCCATTGTAACACCCCATTTCTACCCGGTAATTTAATCAAAAATCAGAGTATATATATTTATATATGTTTCGGTTATCTCTTGGTTTAGGGTGTTATAAAATAGTGAAGCCCGATTGACTATGGGATTACTCGAGTAATCGATACTACTTGCAATGAGCATTGGCCTCCTTTGCAAGGCTCTCGATGATGCCCTTGTAAATACACGATTGAAAGAAATTACGGCCTTAGTGGCGAACCACAATTTAGCCATAGTCATTCAAACACACTAATAGTATAACATAAATCATTCCTCAATAAAATGGAGCGTCACACTCTCTCTTAAAACACTCAACGATTAATTCATCTCATAACATAATCAAAATACGTAACACCATAAATCACGTGGTAAACAATCTCATAACATGCGGCGGAAATCAAAGTTACATCTCAAGTATACATAGAGAATCATATATGAGAGCTCAACGTTGAGCAAAACAAAGCAATAAATAGTCTAAACCCAACCCCAGGTGCTACGTATCGAGCAGCATCGACTCGGGGAGTAGTGAGGGTAGAAAGCCCTCACTCGTGGTGGCTACCGTGGTAAACAACAACGAGAAAGGGTGAGTCTCGAACTATATAATAAAAGTGATAATACGCAATATATACAGTCACAGTTCATAGCAACATCAAACACACCAATAATCACTCAATAACATTCATGCACTCATGAGAATGTATGCAATGTAATCATGCATGTGGTACCATTTGCCCTCCGGCGTTCTCAATATTGCCCTCCGGCATTCTCATCAATAATGGAGTCCTCATGACTCTGGCCCTCCGGCCGCCCTCAGGCTTCACAATTCATTTTATAAGCTCTACGACCGCAGCCAAATGTATGCATGAGACTCCATGTAACAACATAAACACATTCTCAACAATCTCAATACACCCATTAACTCTTACCTCAGTGTTAATCTCATTTTATAGCCCTCCTGGCTTGGCCCTCCGGCTCAATGCCCCCATGGCATTCTCAGTCATCTCATTATACACTCTCAACCTCATTAAGTCCCAAGGACTAATCTCATCTAGAGGGCTCAACCTCACTCAAGGACCTAAACCACCATTTAGGACCAAAACAATCATCTAGGGACCCAACTGTCACCTAGGGACCAAAGCAAACACACTCTTAGGCACTTGGCAAAGACTAGGCGCCATTTTCCCCACATTCTACAGCGCCCCCGGTGCAACACAAAGACTAGCGCCGAAGCTTCAGCATTTTAGCGCCCCGCTGTGGCAACACGGCCTTCGGGCGCCACTTTTCTAGCACCGCGCCCCTGGGAACACAGACCTAGACACAAACTTCGCACACGCCTTCAGAACCACGCCTCTCGAACCACGAGCGGCAGACTAGGCGCCACTGGCGGCCATGATTTGGCGCCCCTGCGACCCAAGCACACCCAACACTTTCAAACCAAAAACCACCCGAGCCAAAAATGTTTAAAAATGTTTTGGGCGTGTAAATACAAAATTTGGCACGATGAAATATGCTCGAGAAAAGTAAGTTTCACCCAAGCCACCCCCTTTACACACGCAAAGTCACCCCACCGAGACATTTTTAAAATAAGACTTGTACTCGGAAACCACTCGAGCCAAAACACTTAAAAATGAATTTGGGCGGTGAATACAAAAGTTGGCACGAAGAAAATATGTTGAGAAATGTGAGTTTCCTCACCCACCCCATTTACACACACAAAACCACCCCACCGGGACATTTTCAAAATGACACTGCAACTGAGAAAACCACTCGAGCCAAAACACTTAAAAATGAATTTGGGCGGTGAATACAAAAATTGGCACGGTAAAATATGTTCAGAAATACAAGTTTCACTCCCGGGCCCCAAAATACCCACATTCTGGCGCCCAGACAGCAAACACACCCTCACAAAGACTCAAGCGATTGCCTTTGGGCGCGATTACAAGCAACTTGGCGCCTGCATAAAGAACACACTCACCCGATCCAACGCTACAGTGACACAGCGCCATTTCTCTAGGAAATTGGCGCCTGCCACAAAGAACACAACACCAAAACTCCTGCTACGATTGCACGTGGCGCCAAATCCCTAGCACCTTGGCGCCCGTGACCAAAAAACCCCAATTCACAAACCCTTTCAATTCCAATCATCATATACTACTCAAATACACTGTATAACAATATTAACACGTTCAATTGCACGTTATATCACTCAATCATGCATCAAAACTCATCAAGAACACAAAACACCCAATTTAAAACCCTAATTCGATTTCTATCATGCAATTTTCTCAATTTCACCAAAACAATCATCAATTCACCCAAAACTAAACCTATGATCTACATAAAACGAATTATCTCCTCTATTATAGAGTGAGACTCCCCTTACCTCAAATTAACCGTAGAGAAGGACCTTTATGGAGTCACGAACAAAACCACTGCAACAATCCAAGCCTTCAAGTCACGAATTCTTCTTCTCCTCCTCTTCTCCTAGGGTTTTGCGCCGTGTTCTTCCTTTCTCTTCTCCCTTTCTTTCGTTTTCTTTCTCTTTTGCACCAAATGAGAGAAAATTCTAGTTTTGGATATATGTACGTTGGGCCAAGCGCACCTTGGGCCCTTTTTACACCCCTTCTCCATTTCTTCCACCATCCCCTTCAATTAAAATAAATTACTGAATTATAAACACTATTTTATATTCTATTATAATTTAAAACAGTGTAACACTTTAAATAATTTAATCAATTGCTTAATTAAATCATTTAGGGTGTTACATCCATCGCACTGGGAGATACGTAGGAGCGAGAGGCCAACTCTCGTCAAGCGCCCAAAATAAAAATTTTCATTAAGTCTTTTCATTCCTTTTTCAATAAAGAAGCAAATTTAAGTATTTTCCAAATCGACACTTAAAACCACACGTTTAATTAAAGGTTCCCTTTCGATAGAAAGGAGATGTGGGGTGCTAATACCTTCCCCATGCCTAACCGACCCCCGAACCCAAATTTTCCGGTTTCTAAAAGGCCATTCGCTTTCCAAAAAGGTTTTCTTCAATATTTTCCTTATAAAAAATATTGGTGGCGACTTCATTGTTTTAAAAAGTTGTAAACGAAGAAAGATCCCCTCAGGGACTTTTTCGGGCGCAACAGCTGGCGACTTCACTGGGGACTTTTCTTTTTAAGTGGGTCAAGCCTAATTAATTAAATGTGTGGTTTAATTTGCTATCGATTTGATTTGGACACTTTATTTGCTTCTATCCCTTTTCGGTTTCCTTTTCTTATCATGTTGTATGCATCTCCCCCTATCTTGTTATGCTCCTTTCTTCTTGGCTCCCTTTCTTGAGGTAAGCGATAACTTGATTATTGTTGAAACCCTAGGCTAGCTTATTTGATATTGAACCCTAGTGTAGACAACATGTTATTGCTTGCTATTGTCTGGACTGTTCTGGGTTTTCCTTCGCAGGTGGGGATATATGTGGGTAGTTTTAGGTGGTATGTCCTCGCCACACACATTCACACCCTTATGATTATGTGCTTTGAGAGGGGCCTAAAACCCAAGGTCTGACAAAACTTAGGAGAGTGGAAACGAGTAGTGGATCGGCAATTGGATTTGTTGTCCTTCCGACTCTCACGAAAGTTTCAAATGCGAGTATGCTCTTTCATGATGCCTCACACCAGATGGCGTTCCATCGTTGTGGGTGCTATTGTGAGAGAGAATTAGCTCTGGTAACCTGGTGAGGAAGTGACTAGAACCCACATGGGAGGAACATTCGAGATGTCCTAGAACTTAGGTCCCCACCTTCGTAGGACACAAGTGGGCATACCAAATTGTGTGTTGCATTGTAAATTAGGCACGCTTTCAAAAAGAAAAGGAGATTTTCAAAAAAAAAAAAAAAAAAAGAGAAAATAGAGAAAGAGTTGCCGTTGTAGCCTTTCTTTTTCTTGACCGTCTTAAATGACATATGAACCGCTTTATTTTAAAAAAAGGGGGTGAAAGAGTTACCGTGTAGCCTTTCTCTTCTTGGTCCATATGAAATAACGTCACGCCCGCATTTTCCAAAAAAAAAAAAAAAACTTAAATCAACGCCAATAAGGACTTTTCTCACGAGTTACATGGGCATAAAACATCATTATCATTTGCACACATCCTTTACATAAAACATACATTTTCAATAATTTTCGCATGCATTTTTGCATTTCATCATGGTTTGTTGCCGAGAATCCCAAGTAATAAGAAATTTTTGTCATAGATACGGCATGGAATCTAGAAGGAAACGGTGTATACTCCAAGGTACCCCATTGTAAACAAGGTAGATGTGACTAGTCCAAAAAAATGTCTTGACATGATGGGACCTATTGAAAGGGATCGTTTGACAATGCTTATGGAACCTCAGGAAGTTGTTGTTGCTAGAGGTGCATCGAGGCTATTGTGGCTTTGAGTAGATTCTATGACTCAGGGATTAGGTGCTTTCTTTTGAGAAATTTCCAATTGGCTCCCACATTGGAAGAATATCAGCAGATTTTGGGTTTCACTCAGCACAGTGTTCGTCCCTCACGCAGTATCAAGAACAAGCATTACTACGGATGAGGGTTTCTTTGCATTGTTGCAAGTGAGTGTAGAGGATCCAAGCTCCAAAAAGCAGAAGAGAAACAATGTGATAGGTTTTCGCAGAGCTACCTTGAGAGTTTAATGGAAGCCTATATGTAAGTAAAAATTGGGTTGTCTTCAAGCGAGTTTTGGCCTTACCAATTTTTGAGTTGTCCTCTTCCGCAGATTGAGAGGTATGTGGATGTGGATATTATCGGTATTTTCCTAGCTTTTTCGTAATGGAAGGAGCCTCGTTAATCCAATTCCCGCCATCCTTGGCGACACTTATTCTCGCTTTTACTCATCATTGTGACTTGAGAAGGAAGAAAATCTCTTGCTCTTCTCACCTGTTGTATGCTTGGCTTCTCATTCATGCCTTCACCAATCCAACACGAGTTGAAAAGTTGATTGACTACGCTGTGACTTGTGAGGTGAAAGCTATGAATATTCAAGAGTGGATCCAGCTTCTAGGGAGTCTAGATGAGCACTCAATCCGTTGGTATCTCTCATCTTGCTGGGAAGATAGGCCTACAGTAGTCTTCTGCTGTGGTGGTTTTCAAAATGTCCCAGCAGACCGACTCAGGGAATAGTGAAGGTAGAAAGCCCTCACTCATGACTACCTGTGGTAAACAACAACAGAAAGGGTGAGTCTCGAACTATATAATAAAAGTGATAATAGGCAATATATACAATCACAGTTCACAGCACAATCAAACATACCAATCATCACTCGATAATATTCATGCACTCATGAGAATGTATGCCATGTAGTTATGCATGTGGTACCATTTGCCCTCCGGCATTCTCAATATTTGCCCTCCGGCAGTCTCATCATCAATGGAGTCCTCATGACTCGCCCTCCACCGCCCTCAAAGCTTCACAATCGATTTTATAAGCTCTACGATCAGCAAATGAATGTATGCATGAGACTCCATGTAACAACACAACACATTCTCAAACATCTCAATCCACGCACTAACTCTTACCTCATTATTAATCTCATTTTATAGCCCTCATGGCTTGGCCCTCCGGCTCATGCCCCCATGGCATCCTCAGTCATCTCAAGGTAGACACTCCACACAATTAAGTCCCAAGGACTAATCTCATCTAGAGGACTCAACCTCACTCTAGCACCTAAACCACCATTTAGGACCAAAACAATCATCTAGGGACCCAACTGTCACCTAGGAACCAAAACAACACACGCTTAGGCACTTGGCAAAGACTAGGCGCCATTTTCCCCACATTACAGCGCGCTCGGTGCAACACAAAGACTAGCGCGAAACTTCAAGACTTTGGCGCCCCGTGGCAACACACCACACTGGCGCCACTTTTCTAGCAATCTGCGCGCCTCGGGCAACACGGTCCTAGACACAAACTAAGACACGATTGCACACGATCTCGCACACAAGCACCACCTAGGCGCCACTGGCAAAGACAATTTGGCGCCCACAACCGACCCAAAGACACACAACACTTGCAAACCGAAAACCACTCGAGCCAAAATGTTTAAAAATGTTTTTCAAGGTAAATACAAAATATGGCACGGTGAAATATGCCCGTAAATGTAAGTTTCACCCAACCCACCCCATTTACACACACAAGTCACCCCCACCGAGACATTTTTAAAATAACACCAGTAACGAGAAACCACTCGAGCCAAAACACTTAAAATTGAATTTTAAGGGTGAATGCAAAAGTTGCATGAAGAAAATATGTTCGAAATGTGAGTTTCATTCAACCCACCCCATTTACACACACAAAACCACCCCACCGGGACATTTGTAAAATAACACGCAACTGAAGAAAACCACTCGAGCCAAAACACTTAAAATTGAATTTGGGTAGGTGAATACAAAATTTGCACGAGAAAATGTGCCTGTAAATACAAGTTTCACTCCGGGCCCCAAAACACCCACATTCTCGCGCCTGCACACCGACACACCGCACTCGGACACAATTCCAAAGACGTGAACAAGAACCCAGCGCCAATTCCTCGGCAAAGTGGCGCCCGAGCAAAGAACACAACCTATAGCCTCATCGCTACATAAGACACAGTGGCGCCAGAATCCTAGCCATTTGGCACCCCAAACACCAACAACTCCAAATTCTCAAATTCTTTCAATTCAAATCATCTTATATCACTCAAACACCAATTATAATCATGTCAACACACTCAATTGCATACCATAACACTCAATCATGCGTAAAAACCAATCAAGAACATAAAACCCCCAAATCAAAGCCCTAAATCGATTTTTATCATGCAATTTCTCAAATTCACCCAACAACAACTCAATTAACAATCAATTGACATCAAATCAAGACTCTATGACTCCTATACAACCTATTATATCCTCTATTATAGAGTGAGACTCCCCTTACCTCGAATTAAACCGTAGAAACTCTCTTTCTCCGAGTCACGTACAAAACCCACAGCAACAAGAGCTCCCTTCTCTCCTTCTTGAGTGGTGCGATCTACTCTTCTCTCTTCTCCTCTAGGTTGCGCCGTTTTCTCCCTTTCTTTCCTTCTCTCTTTTCGTTTTTTCTTTCTTTCTCTCCTTTGGTGCGAAATGCACAATCCCTAGGAGCTTAAGTCATTGGGCTTGGGCTCCTGGGCCCAAAACAGCAGCTCTGGTATTTCTAATACCACTTCCCTCTATTAAAATAAAATACTTTATTATAAACACCTTATTATAATTTAATATAATTAAAATAGTGCAACACTTAAACAATTTAATCAATTACTTAATTAAATTATTTAGGGTGTTACAACTTAATTAAATTATTTAGGGTGTTACAGGCACTAAGGGATGCATCAACTACAACCCGTCTCTGACTCTGAGGCAGTTGGGATATCCGATGAGGAATTCGCCTACTGAAGAGATGATACTCCCGTTTTACATCTTTGAAGGAGGACCAAAAGATGACAGTTTGCTTAGAAAGGTCTTGCAAGCCTGGAGTATGGTGGTTCGCATTGGAAAAGTAGAGCTTGCTCAGAGGACTAGTAGTATTACCTTCGCTCAGTGGCTCGGAAAAAGAATCCAGAATGTTCGATTGCCGTACCAAAAAGAATCGCAAGTCGAAAGGGAAGTAGTAGACGCCAAAGATCCCCGTTGTCGAAGAGTTGGGCGAGGTTAAGTTGGCTTTGATGAAAGCAGAGGAAGAGAAGAGAGCTTTGCAAGTCGAGATAGAGAAGATGGTTACGAAGAACAAAAGGTTGAAAGAAGAAAATGCCCTCAAGTCCGCTACCATTGAGAAGTTCAATCGAAACTAAAAGGGAAGAGGAGAGCAAGTTAGAAGTTCAAAGGTATCTGCAGAGGAGCCAAGGAGGAAATCAAGAGGCGAAGCTTGAAAGAGAAGAAGGCCCCGGAAGAAGCCAATCGGTGGAAAGAATTATGGGATGAAGCAAAAATGGAAGAGAAGCTGCGAAAAGCTTGCTTGCCAAGTCAAAAGAGAATCACCACTGCTAAGTGAATGGGAGAGTAAGTTAGGCAGTTGTCGTGCAAGAGAGAGACTCATTTGAGAACATCCTCGAGAGAATATCGGCGGGCCCTAAAAGCGGAACAAGAGGATTACGATGAGTTGAAGAGGCGCCTTTGTCACATCGATGCATACCGCCAAGTGAGGATGAAAGTCAATATTGGGAACATCGATATGTCGAAATTTTGCTCGGTAGGATTGAAAGCGAGCAGTCATCATTGAGTGAGGATGAAGTTCAACTTTGGAAGGATAGGTTCTCAAGTTATCGAGTTGGTCAACCGGGCTCTCTTGGTGTGCCCAAGAAATTAAGAAAAGTCGAAATTGAGATGTATCCCCTCAACACCCCGCTGAGGTGTACGAATTTGTGGAGCATCGCAGAGCCCTAGTTGAGGAAGCCAAAGAGAAAGCGAAGTACCTCTACCAACAACAAAAGGAAAAGGAGTGGAAATGTCAAAGCTCTTTGTATTTGAGTTTCTTTATTGTAATTTTCCATTTTTGTTTTTATTGTACCTTTCCTTCTTCAATCATTGTATCAGAACGTTGTACTTTTGGATTTTGAAGCATTTTGTTTAAATTCAAATGTATGGAATACACTGCTTCGCCTGATTCCAATTTCGTGATGATCTAAAGAAAGTAATATAATAAAAATAATCAAAGATCTACCTGCGTAGACATAATACACTGCGATTCTCGGCAAGACAAATAAAACATGCATTCATTCGCATTACATTCTTTTACGCATTCATACTTGTACTCATAAAAATGTTCTACAAACAGAAAAGAAAGGCAAGCTGGTTCGCCAACACCGATATTACACCCGTCTACAAGCAAGATTGATGGCTAGTAATCAGGATTTCGAGATTGAGGAATGCCCGGGTCAAGAGGAGTTGGCAGTGGAAATTCTTAACCCTGAGCAGCTGGCTCGGGAGAATCAGGCTTTGAAGACCAAAGTTGAGGCTATGGAAGCACAGATGGCCGAAGTAATGAGTATGCTACAGAATCTGAGGGGTGGGGCCGCCGCTGGGACTGCCTCTATGGTGAATCCTGAAGGGGTTGCTACTTTCGTTTCTCCTCCGGTGACCGCTGAATTTACAACTACTCACACTCCTCATGGACCAGGGGTCAGTCACTTTGCCCATTCTCCAGGGGTGAACGGACAGAGTCACCCGAATGCACAGGCATATCCCTGGGGGATGCCAATGGGTTATGTCGTCCGTCGTTCTTGAAGCTATTCCAGTGGGGTCGAGTCAACCTGCCACGGTTATACCTAGTGGAGCTGCTATTGGACCACAAATTCATACTCCTAGTCCCGGTATTGTGCTGCCAAGAATTTCACCTAGTCCTACTCTGGGAGTTGCCATAAATCCTCGAATCGGCCCATCATATGGGAAACCCTGCTCAGTATGGGGGTTATTATCACAGTTTGGGGAACTATCCACAAGGCCATTTGTTTGAGAACACTCAGCATAGGGATCGGTATCACTTGCTTGGAGAGCGTTTAAGAGCTATGGAAGGATCGGGTACTAGAGCCAAGGATGCCCGAGATTTGTGCCTTGTCCCGGATGTTGTCATCCTCCTAAATTCAAAGCACCGACTTTGATAAATATCGCGACCTTTGGATGTCCATCCAGCCATTTTACGATGTATGTTAGAAAAATGGCCGCTTATGCTCATGATGACAAGGTGCTCATTCACTACTTCGAGCGTACCGATTGGAGCATCATTAGATTGGTATATGCAACTACAATCCTCCGACATTCACGGTTGGAAGGATCTCTCTCAAGCATTTTCAAACAATACCGAAGATAACATGGACCTTGCTCCGATCGGTCTCAATTCTGAAGACATGAGTAAAGGAGATAGAGAATCATTCAAAGAATATGCTCAAAAGTGGAGGAGCATAGCTGCTCAGTGAAGCCGCCATTGGTCGAAAAGGAGATGGTGTACATGTTTATGGAAACTCTTCCGGGCTATATTACGATAGGTTGGTGGGGAGTGTTTCATCCATTTCTCGAGATATGGTTGTCATTGGAGAACGATTGGAGCGCGGATTGCGCAAATGAAGAATAGCTCATGGCCCGGCAGTTCTGCCCGCCGAGAAAAAGCCATTTTTGGGTCTCATAAGAAGAAAGAAGGTGAAACTAATGCGATCGCATCGGAGCGGTGGTTCGTCGCACGACAATCCACTACAAGCTATTCCGGTTCCTTTCAGCACCACCGCACGACCTTTTCAATCAAACTATCGAAGAGGAACTATAATGAAAGGAAGCTCATTGTCTTCGATCCCATTCCCATGTCCTACGGACTTGTTTAATTATCTCATCACCAACAAAATAATCAATACTCGCCAAATGAAGCCATATCGGCCTCCCTATCCTGCAGGTACAACGCAAATGCTACTTGCGCCTTTCATTCTCGGGGCGAGAGGGTCATGTGGTGGAGGATTGTAAAGCATTCAAGTATGTGGTGCAAGAATTACTTGATACGAAGAGCATATCATTTCAACAACCCAATGTAGCCACTAATCCGTTGCGTGGCATGGAGGATCTGCCATAATGCCGTTGACCATCGTGGGTCGGTGTTTGGTTAGAAAAGTTGATTGCATTCGGATGCCTTTGAATTTTATCCATGCCGAATTATGCCGTTTTGGTGTCATCCAAGAAGGGTGTGCTAGGAAAGATGCCGTGATGATCCTCATTTGCATCGGGGCATGTGAAGGTTTCAAACCAATCCTCCAAGATCTCTTGAGCAGACACACTGGTCCAAGTGGGAATCCAAGAGAAAGGAGAAAGTGTATCTACCTTGCAATCGTGCAATGGAGGCTTCAGAGACCAATTGAAATTCCCCGCAATCAATTCCAGCCCAACCGTGATTTGAGACCCTCGACTATTGTTATTCCAAGACTGCCGCTACCCCCTAGTAGGAGACTAGGATGACTCCATGGAGTCGCAATGTGCAAATGCAAGCGGAGGTCCCTAAAGGTACTTTGGATATAACAAACATTCTTTGGAGGTAGTGGTATCACAAGGAGTGGAAGGTTGTATGCTCTCGAAAACCTTAGAGGAGAGCAATCCAAGGGAAATGAAGAAAGGGCCCGTAAGGAAAAGACAAGGAAGCTGTAGTAGAAGTCGGGTGTGACAGACAAAGAAGCTCAAGAATTCACGAGAGTGATGAGACAGAGTGAATATCGGGTGGTAGACCAAATTGAATCAAACCCCATCCAAAATCTCAATGCTCTCTTTTTGTCGCTTAGTTCAGAGGCACATCGTCCGCACTACTAAAGATCCCGAATGAAGCTCACGTTTCCCATGACATTACTGAAGAAACCACTTGATGGTATTGTTGGCAACATTGTGGCCTCTAATTACCGACCTTCTCAAACACTGAGCTCCTCCGTGAGAAAGAATCATAATCAAGCTCTTCACATCTCGGTCAAGTGTGGGGACTATATGCTTGCCGTGGTGCTTATTGATAATGGTTCATCCTTGAATGTACCGCCTAAGTCTACAATGGATGTTTGGATGTAGATTGCTCATACCGCTTCGAGCTCTACCTTGGTTAGAGCATTTGATGGGTCGATGAAGGAAGTTTTGGAGAAGTAGAAGTACCGCCGCAGTAGGCCCGAAGTATTTTATGTCGTCTTTCAAGTGATGGACATCAATTCCTCCTACGCTGGTTGCTCGCTAGGACGTCCTTGGATACATCTTCTTTGCCGGGCAAGTGCCATCCTCGCTTCATCAGAAACTCAAGTTTGTGGCTGAGGGAAAGCTGATAGTGATCCACGGGGAGGAAGAAACATTGATAAATCGTTCACCACCTGAATATTATGTGGAAGTAGCGGAAGAGTCCTTTGAGACTGCCTTCCAAGGACTGGAGATCTCAAACGCTGTCTTCGTTGAAAATGAGCCTCTGTGGAGGCCTAAGTGGTCCAAGGCTGACATGATACTTGCAAAGGTGATGTTAGGACATGGGTATCAGGTCGGTAAGGGCCTAGGAAAAGCGGCTCAAGGAATTGTAACACCTGTCCAGTTGAGAGGAAACATTGAAAGGTTCGGTATTGGGTACATCCCAAGTCTTGCTGATCGGGAGAGGCTGGCATCTGACAGGAGAGAGAAATGGTTGGCCAAACTCAGAGGAAGGGCACCCAATCAGGGGAGGATTGTCATCGCTAATCTTAAGAACAACTTCCGAGTCTTTGGTATCTTTGAACTCGACCAGTCAATGTGGTTGAAGAAGGATCAAGCTCAAGTGGCCGTCTTTGTGGAGTGGTCCTTATTTCTTCAGGTTTCTTTGGAGAGAAGCCGCAAACCGGGAGATCATGGATTTCCGTATTTTTCAACTTAAAGTAATTATCGTTGTAATGCAAATCCTTTGCGCTCTGCCCAAGGCCTTGGGATATTTCATTCGGGCACACATGTTTTCGTCAAAACTCATCAATCAATAAAGTGTTATTTTGAATTTTCAATAAAATTTTTGTCTTCATCTTTTATCTGTGTGCTTTTTCTTTGTTTTTATTCGCCGCTCCATTCTAATGCGGATCGAAAATAAACTCGAAAATAATAATGCCCATAACTCATACTGTGACTTTGATTACCCGGTTAATCAAGCCGAGGAGGATGTTGAGAATGATTGTGATACTCCTCCAGAAATCATGAGAATGGTAGAACAAGAAGAAAATGTCATTGAACCCCATGAGGAATCTACGGAAATGATCAATCTGGGTACTGAGAAAGACAGAAAAGAGGTCAAGGTTGGTACTGCAATGGAGGATAAAGAGCGCAAAAAGTTGATTCAGCTCCTGTTCGACTACGCTGACGTATTCGCATGGACTTATCAGGACATGCCAGGGTTGAGCACAGACATTGTTGAGCATAGATTGCCGGTGAAATCAGAATGTCCCCGGTGAAAGCATGGTTAAGGCGGATGAAGCCTCGAAATGTCTTTGAAAATCGGGGATGAGGTCAAGAAAGCTTGATTTGATGCAGGTTCTTAGTCGTGTGGCAAAATATCCTGAGTGGGTAGCAAACATTGTTCCGGTCCCTAAGAAAGATGGAAAGGTCCGAATGTGTGTCGACTACCGTGACTTGAACAGAGCAAGCCCTAAAGATGATTTCCCTCTACCCCATATTGACGTCTTGGTGGACAGTACTGCTCAGCATTCGATGTTCTCCTTCATGGATGGATATTCAGACTATAACCAGATCAAAATGGCTCCAGAGGATATGGAGAAAACCACCTTCATAACCCTTTGGGGAACCTTCTGTTACAAGGTCATGCCTTTCGGGTTGAGGAATGCCGGGGCAACCTACCAAAGAGCGATGGTAACCCTATTCCATGACATGATGCATAAGGAGATTGAAGTCTATGTGGATGACATGATCACCAAATCAAAGACTGATGAAGAGCATGTGGTTAACCTGCAGAAGCTGTTCGAGCGTCTCAGAAAATACAAACTCAGGTTGAACCCCGCCAAGTGCACCTTTGGGGTTAGGTCAGGGAAGTTGTTGGGTTTCATTGTTAGCCGAAGGAATTGAGGTAGACCCGGACAAAGCACGAGCCATCCCGGAGATGCCAACACCTAAAACAGAGAAAAAGTTCGTGGTTTCTCGGGAAGACTAAATTACATTTCTCGATTCATCTTCCAGTTGACTGCAACTTGCGAACCAATTTTCAAACTGTTGTGCAAAAACCAAAAGTTGAAGTGGAATGATAGATGTCAAGAAGCATTTGAGAAAATCAAGGTGTACCTCCAAAATCCACCCGTCCTGATGCCACCCGTGTCTGGCAGGCCTCTCATCCTATACCTCACCGTACTAGACAATTCTATGGGTTGCGTGCTGGGGCAACACGATGAGTCAGGAAAGAAAGAACACGCGATCTACTACCTGAGCAAGAAGTTCACAGACTGTGAGACACGGTATTCACCATTGGAGAAGACTTGTTGTGCTCTAGCCTGGGCTGCACATCGACTGAGACAGTATATGCTGAGTCATACTACCTGGTTGGTGTCCAAAATGGACCCAATCAAGTACATATTTGAGAAACCCGCACTCACAGGTAGAATTGCTCGTTGGCAAATGCTTCTGTCAGAGTATGACCTCGTGTACGTAACCCAGAAGGCGATTAAAGGTAGCACACTGGCAGACTACTTGGCACATCAACCGGTTGAGGATTACCAATCAATGCAATGTGAATTCCCGGATGAGGACATTATGGCATTATTTGACGAAGGGAAATCTCAAGATGACGAAAGGTGGAGAGTATTGTTTGATGGTGCCTCTAACATGTGGGCACGCGGGGTGGAGCGATGTTGATCTCTCCGCACAACCGCTTCATACCATTCACTGCCTAAGCTTCTATGTCACAAACAATATTGCAGAGTATGAAGCATGTATCCTGGGTATCCAGGCAGCTCTCGATTGGAAAGTCAAGAGGCTCGACGTGTACGGAGATTCAGCTCTAGTTGTCCATCAAGTAAAAGGAGATTGGGAAACAAGAAATCCTGATTTGGTTCCTTACTGTGACTACATTGGAGAATTAATCAAGCCCTTTGAGGAAATCACTTTCCAAAGACATACCCCGCGGGCAAGAATCGGTTGGCGGATGCCTTGGCAACTTTGTCATCTATGTTCAACGTCAGCTGTGACAAAAGTTTGACGATCGCCGAGAATCCAAAGACAGAGGACGACACGCTTATCATCAACTGCTTGTATGGCAATGGCGAAGAAGGATCGAGATAGTAAGCCTTGGTACCATGACATCAAGCAAGATATCACAAACAAGAGTATCCTCCGGGGCTACAGAGAATGACAAGAGAACCCTCAGAGGTCGTCGCAGAGTTTCTTTTTGAGTGGAGACGCCCTCTACAAGAGAAACCATGACTTGGTACTCTCGTGTGTAAATGAGAAGAAGAATCGAGAAAGATTATGCGAGATGTTCATGAAGGCTCATTTGGGGTTCATTACACGGCACGCAATGGCTAGAAAAATCACGAGATTTGGATACTCATCGGTTACTGAGATGGAATCGATCGTATTCTGATTTTGTGAGAAGATGCCATAAATGTCAAATCTATGCAGATCACACCCATGTACCTCCAACTTCTCTGAATGTTTTGAGCGCACCATGGCCATTCTCAATGTGGGGCATGGACATCATTGGTCCTATTGAACCCAAAGCTTCCAATGGCCACAGTTTCATTCAGTTGCCATTGACTACTTCACTAAGTGGGTGGAGGCCGCTTTATCCCAAGGTAACAAGCTCAAGAATTGCTAAGTTCATCAAGATAGATTTGGTTTGCCGCTACGGCCTTCCAAATAAGATTATCTGCATAACGGCAGTAATTTGAACCGCAAAATGATGAAGGACTTGTGTGAAGACTTCAAAATACAAAGATCACAATTCTTCTCCTTACCGCCCAAAGATGAATGGGGCGATTGAGGCGCTAACAAGAACATCAAGAAGATTGTGCAAAAGATGGTGGTAACATACAAGGATCGGCATGAAATGCTCCTTTGCCCCGCATGGTTACTGAGAACCTCAAGACGCACCTCAACAGGCAACCCTTACTCCTCGGTTTATGGGTCGAGGCGATCCTCCCCATTGAGGTTGAAATACCATCCTCGCGGGTGTTAATGGAGACAAAACTTGATGAAGCGAGAATGGGTTCGGCCCCGTCTTGACCAGTTGAACCTCATTGATGAAAAGCGGGTGGCCGTGAATGTGTCATGGACGGTTGTGTAGCAAAGAGAGGATGAGGAGGGCTTTTGACAAGAAAGTTCGTCCTCGTGAATTCCAAGAAGGAGATCTTGTGCTCAAGCAGATCTTGCCGATCCAGACAGACTCTAGGGGCAAATGGGCTCCCAAATATGAAGGACCTTATGTGGTGAAAAAAGCATTCTCAGGAGGAGCTTTAATTCTGGCGAACATGGATGGAGACGAGATCCCAAATCCAGTGAACTCAGATAGGGTCAAGAAGTATTATGCCTAGAAAAATAGACGAAAAAAAGAAAAAGATAAGCCAAGAAAAAATCAGCTCGCTAGGTTGAAAACCCGCAAAGGGCGGCCTAGGCAAAATCAGAGCGACCCGGTGGATTGAAAACCCGCAAAGGGCGATTCAGGCAAAAATTAGGGTCAGAAAACTTGGGCTTGAGAAAAGAAAAGGCAATCAGCATCCCCAAAGGTTCGGATAAAGGGTGATCAGAGTTATGAGTATGGACGGCGCACCGTTACTTCAGAAATGAAATCACAAGATCTGTTCCTTTTTCTTGTATTTTTTTAGTTTAAAAGAAAGATTGCAATGTACTATCAATTGGCGTGACTTTCGCACGCCCAATTTCTATATCAATAAAAGTCCAACTTTTCTTCCATATATGTGCCTTTCAAGCGCCTTGCTTTCATCTATTGATTTCTTTCAAAATAATAACTTTTATGATTGATGAGATTGATTTGTAAAACATGTGCACATTGAGCATTACAGATCATTGCGAAATCTTTGAAAAATACAGAAAGAAATGATTCCCCAAGCGATTAAAATTGCAAAAAGCAATCATGATTTAACCGCATGCGCAATCCTCGCGTGATTATCGTCCCGAGCGACTTACGTCCTAATAGATCGATTTAACCAAAGAAAAGAAGAATGCAGAAGAAAAACAAATAAGCGAGAAAAAAAGAAAGTCTGCTCAAAGAAAACAAACAGAATAAACAAAAAGCAAAAAGAAGAAAATTACGTAAGGCGTAACATAAAAAGAACACAACATCTTCATATCATTCATCATTCTCATATCATCCATACCATTCGTCACTCCATGGCATCAAACAAGAGTGCATTACACTTTCAAATTCGCATAAATCGATCATTGCATTCATGTGCATCCAAATACCCAAGCGCATGCATTTCATGCACCATCCAAGAGAAAAGTTACCATGGACCGAGAGTGCCAAAAATCTCATTTTTTTAGAAAATCGCCATGACACCGAAGTTAGTAAACTCCATCAACCCGAGTTCGTGAACTCCATCAATCCGAGTTCAGTAAACTCCATCAACCCGAGTTAGTGAACTCCCACGAGTTAGTGAACTCCTTCCACAGATCACAACATCGGTACGAGCACGCCGATGGATCCATCGACTTCGTTAAGTCCTTCTCGGATTAGTTGTGTCACCTAAGGCATAGCGTAAATCCATTGATCAAATCGATTCCGACCGATGTTGATCGGCCTTCAAAAGGCCACCCCAAAGCTCGGACTCGACAAGAGTCCGTTAAAAGGTTTTTAGGCAACCTCCGAATTCCCAATTTACCGTCTTTCCCAATTTACTGCTTTCCCGTTAACGCGACGAGCGTTAACCCCCTTTCTCAAAAGGAAAATAACAAAAAGAGAATTCAAAATTTTCTGAAGCGGACAAAATTAGTATTATTTCTATATCTTTATTTCCATTTTACCAGCAGATAGGAAAAGGCCAATTCATATTTCCTGGCAAAATGTGAAATAAAGAGGGGCAGCTGTAATACCCCAATTTTGTCCGACTAGTTGAAAATCAAATAAAATTGATATTTTGTAAACCCCAATATTGACAGGTGTTTTTCTCGTTTTTAAAAGAGCTCAAAAATATATGCACGCGTACTTATTCTCCTAGTGCGTATTTAAGTTTCCAATCAGGGGCGTGTTTGCCGTACGAGAATTACGCTAATCGCGAGTATCTTTCGAAAGTCAGTAGTAATTTAGTATTATTACTATTGTGTGGCTATCATTATTGTTATTTGTATTAGTAGTTATAAACAAATAGAGAAACACCAAAAATAGTCAAATATTTAAGCTTGCCTACAAATTAAGGAGATTGGAAAATAAAACCACCAACAGACAATTATACAGATACCAAGTTGGGTGGTAAAAGTTGAAGGAAAGATATAGCAACTGATGCACGAAAATTAGCAAAAACAAAGCCACTTGAAAAATCATAACTTATAATCTCAACATTGCATCCTCTAAATCGGTTGTGCTCTCTGTACATAAGCAATGCAAAGACATGAATAATACAAAGGATATGCAATAGTACTCGGTTGTGTTTCGATTGAGTACCACTAAAAATAATACAAATTACATGGTTTTTGCTACAAAAATAAAATAAGAAGGTCAAACAAAAAAAAAACAACAAGGGTAGATCACTGTGAAACAAACGACCAAAGAAATTTGCTATTTTGAGCTCCAAGCCTAACTTGCCTTCTTCTTGTGTCTTTGGTTGGTTATCATTTGAGGCAAAAACACCACGGCTTTAGCAAAGACTACCTCCACCCCTTGTTCCGCTTTGCTGCATCCTCGGATCCCTGGTCTCCCATGAGTTTTGATACCGCTCAATACCACACCTACACCACACCAAAGCCCCAATATAAATAGCAATACACGACATATAGCAAGAGGAGGGAAAAACAAAGAAACAGAACACACACAAGCACGTAAGAAAACACACATGAGCAATAGAAGTGAACCCACCTCCAACATCTTCTTCACCAAACACACAACAAACTATCACCCATATTTCCTCAGCCACTGCAACAACAAAGACCACCACCCTTCTTTCCAACCAAACACCACCACGCCCTCCCTAGACATCTGTCACCCTTCTCTCACCACCACCGCCGTCACTCTCTCCGTCGTCGCGAACCACCGCCACCACAGCCCCCTCGACTTCGTTTTTTTCTCTCGCTCCAGAACCGAACCACCGCCGTTCCTCCTTCTTCCTCTCTCTTTCTGGTCCGCCGCGCCTCTCTCTCTCTCCGGTTCGCCCTCTCTCTCTCTCTCTCTCTCTCTCTCTCGATTGTTTTCTCTCTCTCGTTCTGTTTTCTTTCTTTTCAAAATGGGAATGAATCGGCAGTGAGGAAGGGAAAAGGGTTTGGGTCTTTCTTGTTTAGTACATGGGCTGGGCATTTATGGGCTGCCATTTTTAAGTTTTTTTTTTGAAAAATCTGATTGTTAATCACACTCCCCTCACGTTTTGGTTGCACCCCTACAGCCCAAAGAATGTGAATTGGGTTTTACTGGCCGCACCCCCCTTTTTGTTAATAATACAACCTCCTATAATTAGTTATACCCCTTTACTAACTCAGTACCCCCCCACGTTTTCCTAATAAAAATGCTAGTTACACTCCCTTTATCTCTCATGACAAAGACCCATCCTTCTTGCTTTTATTTGTTTTTAGTTTTATTATTACTTATCGTTATTACTATTATCATTGCTACTATTTACCTCATGTTGTCATCTAATAGCATCTCTTTTTGCTTATTACTTGTTATCACTATTATGGAGGTTTGTGTAATTTTTAAACTAGGAATAAACACTTAAGGTATAAATATAGCTACCTAAATCCACTTTTGCTCATACCATGTTCAATATTCATTTTCCAAAATAATCACTCCATAAGCAAAAATCAATTTGATTGCGAAAACCCTTTTGATTACCTAAAATAAGAGCCGATTATCATTAATGATCACTCGCGCCGTTGTCGTTTGGTTGTTAATGATAATTTCATTTTCGAAAGAGTTAGTAGTATGACCACTCTAAACCGATGTTGTTTGGTCATCGTGAACGCTCGATCCAATTGCGAATTCCTTTTATCACGACGTTCTCTCCGATTCAAACCAACGAAAACACTTTTCGAAAACAAATCTTTTCAAACATCAAATCAAAACTAATTACCACTAATGATCACTCGCGCCGTTGCCGTTTGATTGTGGGTAGTAATTTCATTCCCGTGGGAGCTAGTAGTGTGGCCACTCTAAACCGCTGTTGTTTGGTCTTCACAAACGCTCCCCTTCAATTGCGAAAACCTTTTCAATAACCGAAATAAAAACCGGTTGTTATCAATAGTCACCGCGCGCGCGTTGCCGTTTGATTGTTAGTGACGATCCTATTTTCAAAAAGAGTTAGTAGCATGGCCACTCTAAACCGTTGTTGTTTGGTCATCGCGAACGCTCAACCCCTTTTCGAAAAACTCTAAAAAGATTAAAAAACAAAAACATTTTTCAGGACAAACAAGAACTACGTAGCTTTGAATTCTCCATCGCGACCGGGAGAGATACGTAGGAGCGAGAGGCCAACTCTCTCGTCAAGCGCCCAAAATAAAAATTTTCATTAAGTCTTTTCATTCCTTTTTCAATAAAGAAGCAAATTTAAGTATTTTCCAAATCGACACTTAAAACCACACGTTTAATTAAAGGTTCCCATTCGATAGAAAGGAGATGTGGGGTGCTAATACCTTCCCCATGCCTAACCGACCCCCGAACCCAAATTTTCCGGTTTCTAAAAGGCCATTCGCTTTCCAAAAAGGTTTTCTTCAATATTTTCCTTATAAAAAAATATTGGTGGCGACTTCATTGTTTTAAAAAGTTGTAAACGAAGAAAGATCCCCTCAGGGACTTTTTCGGGCGCAACAATTGTTATCGGAAACTTGTTGCACAATGGACAAGTTATCCTTCGTCGATGATTAGCAAGCTGGTTTGTGTTGAAGAATATTCCCGCAATAGGGGCAAGAACTCATTGTAGTTTGGACGAGCGGTATCTTCGTGATCGAGATTGTTGAAGGAACCTTGACTCGTCGCAGCATGGGCGAGTTGTACCTTAAAAGTGGATGATTGTAAGAGGAACCTTGTCGCAGTGTGGGCAAGTACTCGTCACAGTATGGGCGAGTCGTACCTCAATAGTTGAAATTGTATAGGAGGAACCTTGTCGCAGTATGGGCAAGGACTCGTCGCAGTATGGGCGAGCCGTACCTTAAGGATGGTAAGAATGATAGGTTGGGTGGTAAGTGATAACTCTATTTTATATAGAGTATTTCATATGTTTAAACTTAGTATTTGCTCTCTTTCAAGTAATAATAAAGAGTTTATATAGTATTTAGTGTGATATATGATATCTTGAGTGATTTGAATGGTTATAGTTAGTTATAGGCCATTTTGGATATATTGTGGTATGTTTGATGTTTTTGTTGGTGCATTCTCAACGTCATCGCATCAATGCTCCCCTGACCGATCCTACATCAATTCTGCGCTACTTGGTGAATAAGCACTGTTTCATATGCATCCACATGCAAAGTGATGACCTCCGCCGCTTCCCCGATGCCATCCAAACTTGTATAGTAGGCGCTACCATTCACACATAGCTATAGGCTTAGCTTTGAAGAGTCACCAACATAGGGACACTTGTTCTAACACCATGGAACCGCCCTATATGATTAAGTCAAAGATTTCAACATGGATAACCCTCTGGAAAGCAACTACAGCTATGATCCACTCAAGATGACTTCAACATGAAGGAAGGAAGCACCTCACTTGAAGGCTATAAAAGGACCTCACATCTTCATTTGGAAATATATCACAATCCATAAGTTAGATCAAAATTTCAATATACATAGTTAGTTTTTATATTTTTAGAGGAAGAGGAAGGAATTCATAAATCCTCCTTAAGTCATTTTCATAGTGTTTGTATAGTGCTAAGGAGTAATGCTAGTGCATTGCTAGAAGACTTCATACAAAGGTTTTCAACATTTGTAACTTTACTCTTGTTGTTTCTCTTTTGTGATTTCTATATATATAAACATGGTCTATTCAGTTTATATATATCTTGCAATGTCTCTTGTTAGCTAAACCTTTCTTAGTTGGAATGTTCTAATCATTTAATGAGCTTTTAAGTAAGTATGTTGCATGTATGTATGTTTGTACTTTAGTTCTTGCTTGATAATCTTTTCAAAACTTATTTTGAACTTGATCACTTAGAATAAGTAGATTTGTAAATGACCGGACATGGCTTACAATTAAGAACTCAAGAACTAATATGGGTGAGTGTTTTACATAAAGAAAACTTTGTGAAAACCATGCTAAGTCCTAGACATAGGATAGTATAGTCCATAGGATAATTGTGGGTACTTAAAATACAAGAGTGAATTCACTTAAGCAAAGTGAATACTTGTTAGGAGGCAAGATTGGCACTAACACCCCTTTCTTTCTTGCATAGAACAAGGATCATAAGAGTGGTAATGATACTCTGAAGAAAGTGACCGAAAGGCACATAGCTAATGCAACAAAGACATCAAGGCAAGTGTTTGCATCACATAATCGCATCATACACTTATAAGTAAATTACTTGATGAAGACATTCCAACTAGCTTTTCTCTTTTACACTATCAACATTTTTTACTTTGCTTTCTAACTTAGTTGTGATCATCAAACAAAATCCAAAATTATTTTGTTACTTAGTGACTTTACACTTTATTACTTTATATTTGTTTTAAAAGTGAGTTTTTCAATCTCTGTGGGTTCGATCTTTTTACTACTTGTTTTTGGACAGTGTATACTTGCACTCAAGTGTATGTGGCATTTCCACACACCAAGTTTTTGGCGCCGTTGCCGGGGATTGAAGTAAATTCTTTTTAAAATTCTGATATATAGTAATTTAGTGTTGTATATAAATTCTGGTTTTTAGAGTTTACACAACAACGATTACATGGTACTTAGTATATGTACTGAGAACTGAAAAAGTAACTCGAGAATATAGTTTAGATTTAGAAATAGAAAGAAAATTCAGGAGATTGCTAAGACTCGGAAGCAAAATCAACAAGCTTGCAACATGTCATTCAAATGAAGAACAAAGCTCAAGGCCACACTCGGTGAGAGGAGGCCCCGGTTCACAAAGATGCTCTTGAAGAAGAAGTTCATAGAGAAAATCTCATCCACATGGATCACATAGGTATGATTAATGATAGAGATAGACCTATGAGGATTATGCTCGATTTGATCATCAAAACATGCAAACTAGTATAAACAGACCTCATATTGATGCCATGCATTTTGAATTTAAGCCTATGATGTTTCAAATGCTTCAAACTATTGGTCAATTTGGAGGATCTCCTCATGAAGATCCTCATTTGCATTTAAGGCAATTTCTAGAAGTATGTAGTAATTTTATTTTACTGGTGTTAGTGAAAATGCATTTAGATTAAGGTTATTTCCATATTCTTTGAAAGATAGAGCTAAGGCTTGGCTAAATTCTTTAGAGCCTAACTCTATTCATTCATGGAATGAAATGGCTGAAAAATTTTTAGGAAAATATTTCCCACCTATCAAAAATGCCAGGTTAAGAAATGATATTACATCTTTTAGACAAAAAGAGTTTGAGTCTTTATTTGAAGCATGGGAAAGATGGAAGGAACTTTTGAGAAAATGTCCTCATCATGGTTTACTGTTATTATTCAAATGGAAACATTTTATAATGGTTTAGAACCTCAAACCGAATAATGCTTGATGCATCATCTGGTGGAGTGTTATTAAATCTGTCATACAATGAAGCATGTGAATTAATTGATAGAATAGCAGCTAATAGCTCTAGTTGGCCTACTGAAAGGGTAAGTGCCCAAAACAAACCACCAGGGGTACATGAAATCAATGATATATCTGCCCTATCTGCTCAAGTAGCCACTCTAGCTAATTTGATGAAAAACTTCACTACGGCAATGCTATCTTGCATCTAATGCAGTGCATCACTGAGAAAAGTTGCTTTGTGTGAGAGAACAAGTACCTCCAGTGCACACCTAGTTGTGTGTACTTGTGGAGGAGGTCACTTGTATGAGGAGTGTTCTAGCAACCCTATCTCTGTAAATTATGTAGGTTATAATAGGAATAACAACCCTTATTCCAACACTTATAATCCTGGTTGGAAAGATCACCCAAATTTTAGATGGAGCAACAATAGTGCACCTGCACCTAGAATTGCTCCAACTACACAAACCAACCCACCAGGATTCCCAGCTCAGAATAACCAAAGAAACTCTCAACCTACCACTGAGAATTCTCTAGAAACCATGCTTAAAGCATTCATAGGTGAATCTAGAACTGCTAGACAAACCCAAGATGCTTCCATCAAAAACTTAGAGAATCAAGTTGGTAAATTAGCCACAGCTCTGTATCAAAGGCCACAAGGTGCCTTACCTTCAAATACAGAAGCTACTCCTTCCCAAACCAAAGGAAAAGAGCAGGTTAAGGCTATTTCACTGAGAAGTGGTAAGGATCTTGTAGAGTTAACCGAGAAGGAAAGTGTAGAAAAGGGAGAAAAAACAAAAATCAAAAGAAACCAATGCGAAGCATCTAGTGCTCCTGCATCACAAGAAGTTCAAAGTCCACTACCTAAGTTAGTACCTGAATACCCTCCTCCTCCTTATCCTCAAAGACTGAAAAAAGCACATGAGGAGAAGCAGTTTGGTAAATTCCTAGAGGTACTAAAACAATTACACATCAATGTTCCCTTAGTAGAAGCCCTCCAACAAATGCCAAATTATGCAAAATTTATGAAGGATGTGCTTACTAAGAGAAGAAGATTAGGTGAGTTTGAAACAATTGCCATGACAGAAGATTGTAGTTTGCTTATGCAAAATAAGATCCCTAGGAAATTGAAGGATCCAGATAGTTTTACAATTCCATTTTCTATAGGAAAATCCTATCTTAGTAAAGCTTTATGTGATTTAGGTGCAAGCATCAACTTGATGCCTAAATCTATTTTTGACCAGTTAGAAATAGGAAACGCAAAACCAACCACTGTGACACTTCAATTAGCAGATAGATCAATAGCCTACCCTGAAGGTATCATAGAAGACATCCTAGTTAAGGTAGACAAATTTGTATTTCCTGTAGATTTTGTTATCCTTGACTTTGATGCGAATAAGGAAGTGCCTATTATCCTAGGTAGACCATTTTTAGCAACTGGTAAAACCATAATTGATGTGCAAAAAGGTGAACTCACTATGAGAGTGAATGATCAAGAGATAAAATTCAATGTAATGAATGCTATGAAGTATCCCCGCAGAGGATACGAGAAGAGTGTTCATCCTTATTCTCTCTAGATCAATTGGTAGAAAAACAATTTTACAAGCAAGATGATCACTTAGCCAATGCAGATGCATTAGATGCAATTTGCATTGCTAGATGATGAAATACTAGAAAAGGAAAATCTGCCAATAGAAAACTCTTGTAAGGAAGTATGGGCTAGGACTTATGAACCACTCAACCTTGAGGATCCAATTCTCAAGAAGAACTTACCCTCAATAGAACAACCTCCTAAGTTAGAATTAAAGATACTGCCTGAACACCTTAAGTATGTATTCTTAGGAACAAATGAGACTTTACCTGTTATCATTGCTTACGATTTAACATCAAAACAGAGAGTGATCTCATTAGTACTCTCAAGAAGCATACCAAAGCTATAGGTTGGCAAATGGCAGATATCAAAGGAATTAGTCCTTCTATATGCATGCATAGAGTCATTTTGGAAGAAAATTCCAAAAACAGCATAGAGAGTCAAAGAAGACTAAATCCTATCATGAAAGAGGTTGTGAAAAAGGAAATTATTAAGTGGCTAGATGCTGGAATCATATACCCCATATCAGACAGTGCTTGGGTAAGTCTTGTCCAATGTGTACCAAAGAAAGGGGGTGTGACAAAGAATAGCCAATGAAAAGAATGAGTTGATACCAACTAGAATCATCACAGGTGGAGAATCAGTATGGATTACGAGAAAACTCAACAAAGCTACCAAAAAGGATCACTTTCCTTTACCATTCATAGACCAAATGCGAGATAGATTAGCAGGGAAAGAATTTTATTGTTTCCTAGATGGCTGTTCAGGCTATAATCAAATAGCCATTGAGCCTAAGGATCAACACAAAACCACCTTTACATGCTCTTATGGAACCTTTGCTTTTAGAAGGATGCCATTTGGCTTATGTAATGCACCTGCTACATTCCAAAGATGCATGATGTCTATTTTCTCGATTTCATTGAGCAATCAATGGAAGTATTTATGGATGATTTCTCTATCTTTGGAGAAACATTTCAAGTTTGTTTAGCAAATTTGGAACAAATTCTCAAGAGATGTGAGGAAACAAATTTAGTCTTAAACTGGGAAAAGTGCCATTTCATGGTACAAGAAGGCATAGTGCTAGGACATAGAATTTCAAAGAAAGGTCTAGAGGTAGACAAAGCTAAAGTTGATGTCATTGAAAATTTACCACCACCAAATACGGTTAAAGGTATCGGGGAGCTTCTTAGGCCATGCTTTGGTTTTTATAGGAGGTTTATCAAAGATTTTTCAAAAATCTCAAAACCATTATGTATGTATTCTCGCAACATGATGTAGAATTCAACTTTGATGAATCTTGTATAGAAGCTTTTGACAAGCTTAGAAAGGCATTGGTGACAAAGACCAATTATAGTAACTCCAGTTGGAGCGAGGCCATTTGAATTAATGTGTGATGCTAGTGACTTTGCGGTAGGAGCAATCCTAGGGCAAAGGTACGATAAGGTCTTTCATTCCATATATTATGCTAGCAAGACATTAATTGAAGCTCGGGTGAATTACGATTCTAAAAGGAATTATTAGTTGTGGTCTTTGCATTTGAAAATTTTAGATCATACTTAGTTGGCACTAAAATTATTGTCTATACCGATCACTCGCCATTAAGTATCTAATTTCAAAGAAGGATGCAAAGCCAAGGTCGATAAGGTGGATTTTACTCCTACAAGAATTTGATCTAGAAATTAGAGACAAGAAAGGAGTAGAAAATCAAGTAGCAGACCATTTATCAAGGATTGAAGGAGAATCACTTGGTACACAAGGAGAAGAAATCAAGGAAAGCTTTCCAGATGAGAAACTATTGGCAATCACAGTCAATGCAAAACATGAAACCGCATTTGCTATAAGCAATGCAGAGCATCAAATGCACTCGCACCATGGTTTGCTGATATTGTAAATTTCCTTGCAAGCAAAGTAGTACCAGTGAGTATGACATATCAACAAAGGAAAAAATTCTTCCAGATGGTTAAGAAATACTATTGGGATGATCCATTCCTTTACAAGATGTGCCCTGATCAATTAATGAGGAAGTGCATACCCGAAGAGGAGCAACAAGCAAAGTTTTCTGCATTGCCATTACGCACCTTATGGAGGACACTTTGGAAGTACTAGAACAAAGACTAAGGTATTACTGATGCAGTTATTTTTGGCCTACTTTATTTAAAGATGCTTATTCTATGGTCAAATCTTTTGTGATAAATGTCAAAGAGCAGGAAATATTTTCGATAAGCATGAAATGCCTAGAACAAATATTTTAGAAATTGAATTATTTGATGTTTGGGGCATGGATTTCATGGGACCTTTTCCACCCTCTTTTGGCAATTTATATATCTTAGTAGTTTGTTGATTATGTGTCCAAATGGGTAGAAGCGAGTAGCATTGCCTAATAATGATGCTAAATCGGTGAGTAAGTTTCGCAAAGAAATATATTCACTAGATTTGGAACTCCTAGAGCTATCATTAATGATGAAGGTTCACACTTTTGCAATAAGATCATAGAAAACCTTCTAGCTAAGTATGGAGTTAAGCATAAGATAGCTACAAAGATACCATCCTCAAACTAGTGGACAAGCGAGAATTATCCAATAGGGAAATTAAGAGAATGCTAGAAAAATGGTAAGTCCAAATAGGAAAGATTGGTCTTTACATTTGGGTGATGCTTTATGGGCATATAGAACAAACATTCAAAAGCGCCCCTTAGGAATGTCCCTTACAAATTAGTCTATGGAAAATCATGCCATTTACTGTAGAATTGGAAAACAAATCTTATTGGGCTATCAAGAAGCTCAATTTCAATTTGAACAAGGCAGGTAAAAAGAGAATGATAGAGCTTGATGAGTTAGAAGAAATTAGGCAAACCTCTTATGAGAATGCTGAAATCTACAAAGCTAAAACTAAGAAATGGCATGACAAGAAAATTCACAATAGAGAATTGAAAGAAGGAGGACTAGTTCTGCTATACAACTCTAGGTTAAAGCTATTTCCTGGAAAACTAAGGTCAAGGTGGTCAGGACCATTTAAGTTGATAAAGGTTTATCCACATGGAGCAGTAGACTTATTTGATAAATCCTCAAATACTGTCTTCAAGGTGAATGGTCAAAGAGTTAAAATGTACTATGGTGAACATGTGGTGAAAGACAAAACCACCACCTATTTGAAAAATCTCTAAGTGAAAAGAGGTAGTCAGGCTGACAAGACTCTTAAAACAAGCGCTTAATGGGAGGCAACCCATTGTTTTTAATTATTTTTGTGCAATTTTATGTTTTTAGTTGTTTTGCGTAAATGCAGAAACTAATGCAATGCATCAAATGCACTGCATTGAGGAAAAACGTGCCCTGCATCAGAAATTTATAAACTTGAAGAAATTTGGTTAAGTGTGAATCATAAGGCTTCAGGAAGGTTAAAGGAAGGTTAAGCAAGATTAATGACACATTGGTAGCCAAAGCAAGACACTTGGCATGATGCATGCGCAGCACGCAATGCTAACGGCTACCTAATAAATCCACTAACTTCCCTCTTCCGAAACATAAAGCCTTTTTTGTTATTACCTATTACCCCTTCATTCGCAAATCTCACAATTTCTCTCATCTGAAACACAAACCACTCTTCACATTCTCGTCCCCAAATTTTTCTCAAAACACACAAGCAATCAAAACCTAGAAATTCATAGCAATCACAATGGTGAAGAAACAATCAGCACATAAAACATCAGGCAAGCAGGCCAGAACTCCTCAGAAGGAAAAGAAAGCCATGCATGCAGGATCATCATCAACAAGGAAAGGCAAAGCCAAGGAATAAACAGCAAGAAATGATGACAATGTTCATCTCTGGAACATGCATCTATTGCCCGAGAGAGGGTATGATTTGAAGAAGGCTAGCCCATCATTCATGTCAACAGTGGCCAATCTCAATTGGGACCACTCTGTGCTACCAAGAGGAGGCTACATTGAAGACATAGTGAGAGAGTTCTATGCTGGAATCACACCACAAGAAGGAGCAGAACATTCCTACACTTCCATGGTGAGAGGTAAACTTGTACACTTCCATGCCAAGAAATTGAATGAACATTATATGCTGAAGTATAATGGAAATGATTTTGAGAATAGAGTTGTAACGCCCCAATTTTATTTAAATTTATTTTTAGATGAATTGGTTACTTATTTTGGGAATTAAAAATCATAGATAGAAACTACACTGCGAGAGCTTTCCAACGAGTGGTCATTTGTTAAAATCGACGCGTCGTTTGCTATTTTAATTAATTCAAATAAGCGGTTGTAGGTGTTTCGCGCTTGACTCACGCCTAAGTCGCGCCCCAAGCGCAAGTGCTGTGCGTGAGCAGCGTGAGTTTCTGCCGTTTCGCGCCTAAGTCGCGCTGGCTGCGCGCGCCGCGCGCGCGAGTTCAGCGATATATAGCTGCGTTTCTGCGCAGCCTAGGGCATTTTCTTGCCGCTTTCACTCTTTTTATCATATCTTTGTCTCTGGAGCTCCGATTGTGGCGCCGTTTGTTGCGTTCTTCTCGTATCGCAGAGGGCTTCAATAGGAGAGCAATTCCAGAGTTAGAATCCAGAAGTGGTGAGAACGAAAACTGATCTCCTACAATCTAAGAGAGAGAGAACTCGCGATCGTGAGAAGGAGAGAAGAAGTGTAGATCGCGAGGATTGTTGCGTGTGGTTTCGTTCGTACTCTCATTCATCTTCTACTGAGCTTACGTTTAAGAGGTAAGGGTGAGCGTTTCGGTTTAACATGATTGGGTATGTAGTGGGGTTTTGGGGGTTTATGTTGTTGATAAATTTAATGATATTGATGAATTTTGTGTCATTGATGAATTGTTGTTATTGATGAATTCGATGTGGTTGATGAATTTTCGTTGATAGTGATGAATTTGATGTTATTGATGAATTTGAGGTTGTTGATGAAATTTTGATGGTGTTCTTGATGAAATCTTGATGATGTTCTTGGTGAAATTTTGATGATGTTCTTGAGGAAATTTTGATGATGTTTTGATGAAATTGGGTTGTGACGTTTTGGTGAAATTAAAATTGGCAATGTAATGACCTAGTTCATGATGAGTTGGTGAAATCGGAATTCCTGCTGAATTTGATGTGGTTTTGAGTAAGTTAATGATTTGTGGTGATTTTTGATGAATTTGATGGTTGATGAGTTTGATAATCGCTTGATGATTGAATTAAGGGACAAAAGGTTTTTTTTTGGTGTTAATTAGGTGTGGGAAGGATTGTTTGATGTTTCTTGGTGAGCTTTGATGATTTTAATTGGTGAAAAATTTCGTATTTTCGGAGTTAAAATCGAGTGGGGTGAAAAACTGCACATTTTCGGGAAAATTCTGCATAATACACTGTTACAGCGGATTGGCGCCTCACTGGCGCTGAAGTGGCGCTTCACACGCCAGTGCAATGCCCACATTCTGCGTGAGCCGCGTCAATGGCGCCATCGTCGCCGCTCTTTGGCGCTTTCATGCGCCCGATGGCTGCTTCTCACTGTTTTTCACTGTTTTGTCACTGTTTTTGAAAACTGAATATCTTTTGAACCGGGAACCCGATTGAGGTGTTCTAAGATGCGTTGGAAAGCTTATTCAGAGGCCTAACTGAATATTCTATTTTTAAGGCAAAATAAAATGTTTATTGTTGCTGTATTTACTAAGTAAATGGTGCTGTTTTATGAAAATTGCGATACTATGTTTATATAAGTGAATTACTATGAAACGTTATATTATTAGTACACTAATTGACTATGGCTAGACTGTGGTTTACCACTAAGGTCAGAATTTCTTTCATTGATGTATTTGCTCTGTTTGGCTACCACGTGAACCCCACCAAATTTCGGAGATAAATTCTTACGGAGTGGACAATGCCTGTGGTGAGTTGTAACTGGTCGAGTAATCCCATAGTCAATCGGGTCTACTATTTTATGACACACTAAGCTAAAAGACAAATGAAGTATATATATGTCTTGAATGATGATGAGGATATGTGTGTTTATGATGATGTACTATGAATAGCGATGTTTTTGCGATGAGTGTACTCAATGAGTAATTGCTTGATGATGATGTATTATGATTTGTGATGATTGATGATGTGTATACTCTATGAGTATAATTATAGTGATGATGTATAATGATTGTGATGATTTGCGAAGGATACACTCTATGAGTGTTTTATAACGATGACGAAGAGCACTCTAGGTGAGTTTTGGTGAATTGCACATGTGTTTCATAGAGTCTCATGGCATGTGCATTATTTTGCGATGGATAGGCTTGGCCATTTTGCGATGTTTTGCGATGTATAGGCTTGGCCACTTTTGCGATGTTTTGCGATGTATAGGCTTCGGCCACTTTTGCGATGTTTAGGAAGCGGCCATTTTGCGATGATATGGTACCATCATGCATATGCCCAGTGGGGTTGCATCTTCATGCATAATCATGACTATGTATTGTTGTTGTTTGTGATGGAGTGGTGTTGCGTGATTACGATGTAGTGATGATGATAATATTGTGTGATTGCTCGCTCTCATTTCTCTATTATGCACTTGATTTTGTTTTATTGAAATTCTCACCCCTTCTGCTTGGAATGTTGCTCTATTGTGGCAACGCTGCAGGTAACCGCGAGTGAAGGATCTGCTGCCTTCCTTACTAGCTCTTGGGATGTTTGTCGTGTCGCTTCTCGATCATTGTAACACCTAGGGGCGTGGGTGTAGTTTGTTAAAATGTTTAACTAGATGAATAATGATTTTATTGCTACATTGCGACGTGTTTGAGAGTTATTAGTGAGGTGTTGTTTATTCCGCTGTGATGTGACTTATGAGGATTTGATTTCCCTTAACGGATGTTTTGTTGCACGAATTTTGAAGAGTGCAATTGATGAGTTTGCTTTAATGAAGTTGTAGCATTTCTTTTCTATCGATTAAAATAAATATTTTGAGAAAGAATTACTCTGATAAACGACGTGTAATATAAGGGTAGAAAAGGGGTGTTACAAGAGTGGCCAAGGCCTTTAAGAAAGAAATGGAAGAAATAAGGAATAGGATTGCTATACCAGGGGCTGTTTGGGAGAAATTCACACCTAATGAGATTAAGCTTAGAAGTAACTATTTGATAAATGCATTAGGTAATTGGCATTTGTTCATAGCCAATTCATTCTCGCCTACATCACACACATATGCTATGACCAAAGAGAGATTGATCTTGCTAGATACAATTCTCTCGAGGGAAATGTAGACATAGCAGATTGATAGCTAGGGAAATTCTTGCATGCTCAACAAAATCAAAGGGATTCTGTTTTTCCCTTGTCTTATAACTGAATTATGCATGAAAGAAGGTGTCCCTATAGTCGCTAATGAACAAAGGAAATTTCCCCAGTAATTTGAGTCTTTGAAGTGAAGGAGAAATTAAGAAATGTGAGAGGCCCTGCACCTGCAATGCAAGAGCATTACATGCAGAAGCAGAGGGCTGTATGGAAATTTCAGAATGATCAACATGATTGGCTTCAATTGGTCTTTGACAAGATATTTGATCTTGTGGGCCAAGTGAATGCCCCTGAATTCCCAAGTTGGGTACTGAGAAGTGAAGGAGAAGAAGAAGAGGAGAAAGAGGCTGAAGAAGGAGGAAAAGGAAAGGAGAAAGTAGAGGAACCTAGCACTAAGAAGAAAGTGACTAGGAAGCAATACAAAGTACAAAAGAAGGTTGTGATAGAACACTGTTGTGGAAGAATTATATGATTAGAATCAAGGCGAGGATGAGGAATTAAAAGAAATGGATAAGAAATTAGAAGAAGAAGAGAGGAAGAGAGTGATGATGAAATTGATGAACAAGAGGAGGAACATGCTAGAGGAGTGATCTTAGAAGAAATTGCTAGGCAAAAATATGCCAAACCTCAAAGATCAACCCAACGAGAAACCCCTCATACATCACCAGTTACCAAAACACCCATCATCTCACCTAACCAAGAATCCTCCTCCATTCCAAAATCACCATTACCCTCCTCAATGATCCACCAAGACTATCACCACCACAAACAACCCCCTCCACCACCTCTCCAAGAAATGAACCACGTAAAACAACTCACACAGAACAACCAACCCTGTTATGCCAACAGACCAAGCGGTACCTTTCGACCCAAGCAACATTACTTCTAATGTTATTTCGCTCTTGAGAAAGAGATTTTGCGGGAAAGAGAAGAAGAAGGACTCAACAAAGAACAAAAAGGAGAAGAATCATCTCGCCAAGGAGCCTCTAGCTCAAACTGTTGAAATGCGAGTGATGCTCTCATCATCACTTCTTTGCATCACAACAGCAACAACAAGTGTGCATGATGAGGCAACAATCAAAATGGTTCGGAAGAAATGGCTAAAGCAGAAGAGGAAGCATTGCACAACACTCGAGAAATTCTTCAAGCAACTGCGGAAGGCAGCAAAATTAACACCAAAAAGGAAGAAATCGATGTAGTCAAGATCGATGCACTGCATCGGTTCAAGAACCAATTCCGCAACTACACTGAAGTAGGAGGTGCATCGCTGCACTCTGAAGCAACACCAAGCAAGCCCAAGGAGAAGAAGCAGAAGGTGAAACACACTCCTCCAAGAAGACATAGCACCAGAATCAGGAGTGGAGCAAAGAAATGAGTATCACTTTACAAGTTTTCACATAAACTGCTATATGCTTGTTTTGTTTCTAACTATTTCGCTGGTTGTACTAATCCCTCTCCCCTATTTTGAACAAATGGTTTGTTTTTTCTGAACAAATTTGCAGTGAGGCCACTGCAACCTCTTAAGTTTGGGGGGGGGGGGGATTTGCATGGTATGTTATGTTTTAATATGTTTTTTATCTAATATGTTGTGTGTTTAATTAATATGTTTTAGATAGTAAATATATATGTTTTAAATAGTTTTTAGTTTGTTTAAATATTAGATGTACTTAACAAAGTAGTATCTAAATATTTTAGTAGAAAAGATCAGTTTTTTCAAAAATATGGTGAAAGCCCTATGGATGGAATTTTTATGATAAAAAAGAGAAAAAGAAGCCTTATTTCTCAGAAAAATCAAAATTATTTTTACTTCAACACTTCAAAACTGAGTTTGTGAAAAGAACCTTGCTATTTAAAGATCAATCTGATGCAAGGGGAATTTTTGGTAAGCTTAGGTCAAAACAAAGCTTTACTAAAAAGAAAGAAGAGCTTAAAGAATTAAGTTTGGGGGTGTTTTATGAAAAACAAAGGCTGAATTTCAAAAGTATAAGAGTAAACAATGTAGAAAAAGAATACAAAAAGTGGACAAGCCATATCTCGAATCTTTTGAAACTATATACGTGTGCCTAAGTACATGAATGCATCTGGAGGTCAAAGACACTGTGCCATGCGAGAATAAATGTATCCGGAGGATAGTTCAATAAAGCTGAACTGTGCCAAAGTGCAAAGAAAAATATATGCATCTGGAGGTCAAAGACACGTGCCAAAGTGCATTTGCATCCGGAGGTCGGTGAGGAAGGTAATATGAGCTAGAAAAGAAAAGCATTATCGGTCTGTTTGCATCAATGTAAATCCTGATCAAGAAAAAGCAAAATCTGAGAAAAAAAAATCAATGCACAAAAACACTTCAAAGAAGTATTTGCATCTGCTCAAAAAGATCCACACAAAAAAAAAAATAGAAAAATGCATTGGCTCAAAAGCTTTGAAAAATTCAATCAAGCCCTTTGATTTTAAAAACTCCCCAACACTTGAGAAAATTTTGTGAGTCTAAACTCTCTTTTGAAAAATATTTTGGTGTGACCAAAGATGAACCAATTCTTTCGAAGGCTAGGAAGAAATTTTTCACTTAGTCTTGGAACCAATCTCAACTCAGTGGGTTCACACACACACAAAAGAGTTTGAATAGCTTTGGTAGTTTTGAAGAAATAAAGGCACAAGAAAGATTGTTGAAAAATGAAGTTCATAGGGAACTCCTCATGAAAATCCAAATCAAACTGATCTATCTTCTAGAATTATAGTTTTTAATAGTTTGTCTTTGTCATTACTTGCGGGCAAGCAATGGTTTAAGTTTGGGGGTGTGATAACTCTATTTTATATAGAGTATTTCATATGTTTAAACTTAGTATTTGCTCTCTTTCAAGTAATAATAAAGAGTTTATATAGTATTTAGTGTGATATATGATATCTTGAGTGATTTGAATGGTTATAGTTAGTTATAGGCCATTTTGGATATATTGTGGTATGTTTGATGTTTTTGTTGGTGCTCACGTCTCAGATCAATGCGCATCGATGCCGACCGATCGATCGCATCAATTCTGCGCTACTTGGTGAATAAGCAGCCTGTTTCATATGCATCCACATGCAAAGTGATGACCTCCTGCGTGCTTCCCTGATGCCATCCAAACTTGTATATTAGGCGCCTACCATTCACACATAGCTATAGGCTTAGCTTTGAAGAGTCACCAACATAGGGACACTTGTTCTAACACCATGGAACCGCCCTATATGATTAAGTCAAAGATTTCAACATGGATAAACCTCTGGAAAGTAACTACAGCTATGATCCACTCAAGATGACTTCAACATGAAGGAAGGAAGCACCTCACTTGAAGGCTATAAAAGGACCTCACATCTTCATTTGGAAATATATCACAATCCATAAGTTAGATCAAAATTTCAATATACATAGTTAGTTTTTATATTTTTAGAGGAAGAGGAAGGAATTCATAAATCCTCCTTAACTCATTTTCATAGTGTTTGTATAGTGCTAAGGAGTAATGCTAGTGCATTGCTAGAAGACTTCATACAAAGGTTTTCAACATTTGTAACTTTACTCTTGTTGTTTCTCTTTTGTGATTTCTATATATATAAACATGGTCTATTCGGTTTATATATATCTTGCAATGTCTCTTGTTAGCTAAACCTTTCTTAGTTGGAATGTTCTAATCATTTAATGAGCTTTTAAGTAAGTATGTTGCATGTATGTATGTTTGTACTTTAGTTCTTGCTTGATAATCTTTTCAAAACTTATTTTGAACTTGATCACTTAGAATAAGTAGATTTGTAAATGACCGGACATGGCTTACAATTAAGAACTCAAGAACTAATATGGGTGAGTGTTTTACATAAAGAAAACTTTGTGAAAACCATGCTAAGTCCTAGACATAGGATAGTATAGTCCATAGGATAATTGTGGGTACTTAAAATACAAGAGTGAATTCACTTAAGCAAAGTGAATACTTGTTAGGAGGCAAGATTGGCACTAACACCCCTTTCTTTCTTGCATAGAACAAGGATCACAAGAGTTTGGTAATGATACTCTGAAGAAAGTGACCGAAAGGCACATAGCTAATGTGACATTGATCTGTTGCATCACATACTGCATCATACACTTATAAGTAAATTACGTGATGAAGACATTCCAACTAGCTTTTCTCTTTTACACTATCAACATTTTTTACTTTGCTTTCTAACTTAGTTGTGATCATCAAACAAAATCCAAAATTATTTTGTTACTTAGTGACTTTACACTTTATTACTTTATATTTGTTTTAAAAGTGAGTTTTTCAATCTCTGTGGGTTCGATCTTTTTACTACTTGTTTTTGGACAGTGTATACTTGCACTCAAGTGTATGTGGCATTTCCACACACCAGTAAGCAAACAATTATGGGAGTAGTATTAGAGACGGCCACAACCCGGCCTTGCGGGTAGGCCCAGTGGGGGCGTTTTGTAAAACACGGGGGTACCCTGACTAGACACTATCTATTTCTCCGGATGTGAGGGCACTTGCATTCGCTTACCCAGAGTTAGATTGGATCCATATTTATCGCGGAGTAGTGGGTAGGATCTTCTCGATGTTGTACCACATTGAAGATGACGACATTTGTTGATGAATGACCGAGCACATGTGGCATTTTCGTTGGATTCACTGGTGTGGTATTCTCCGTTCCTTTAAGATGATGATCTCAGTCGATGATTGACTGAGTATGCAGGTTATGTTATCCACATATATTATGATTTTTTCGTTGTGTGATGTGATCTCATCACTTTTTACGTACGAGTCCTTAGTGGCTTCACTATGCGACATGTTGTAATATAGGTGTGTTAATTCCAACACTCTTTAGGGATTTTCTGTTTGATGTTGATTTGATGGAATTTTGATTGTCTTGTTTTAGTTTCAGTCTTGTATTCCTTATATGGTTTGGACGCTCTTTCTCACCCGTGCACCACTTTTTAAGATTGAGTTCCAGGTGAGTGGTCTTCTATGATCATGCAGTGAGTGGGACGTGATCAGTATAGATCGTCTAGTAGCTTGCAGGATGATATCTGTGTCAATGTCACTTTGTTTTTATGACTTGAAAATAAATGTTAATTGCTCTGATTATTTGACATCGGGATTTGAGATGTAATTTTAATATTATATTTAAAGTTGTTGTTATCATAATGAATGAAATGTTTTATCGCTTTAGTTTTTTATATTTTTACGAATCGTGTTTATATAATTTAAGAAATTTGACGACATCTTTTACTCTCGAAAAATATTTCCAAAAATGAATTGGTAATTTCATTTGAAAAACAAATTCTGCTCGTTTTTCTGAACTTTTCTTTTATAATTACTTTCGGGTAAAGGGTGTCAGAAGTAATGCCTTTCGACCTCAAGAATGTCGGGGCCATTTATCAATGCATGATGAACAAGGTCTTTCACGATTAGATCGGCAGGGTTGTCGAAGTCTATCTCGATGAGAAGATCGTTAAAAGTAAGGCAAACGAGGGGCATCTGGCCGACCTCCAAGAAATCTTCGCCAAGGCCAGGAAAAACAGCCTCAGGTTCAACCCTGAAAAGTTCACTTTCGGCGTCAGAGTAGGAAAGTTCCTCGGTTTCTGCCTCACCGAGAGGGGAATCGAGGCCAATCCGTATAAATTCAGGGTTGTGACCGACATGTGTCCCCAAACCACAAACAAGGAGGTGCAAAAGCTTACCAGTATGATTGCCGCCCTTTCTAGGTTCGTCTCTAAGGTAGTGAATCGATCACTCCCTTTCTTCAAGATCCTGAAAAGAGGGTCGAATTCAAATGGACGTGGGAATGTGAAATGTCCTGTTTGAGCTCAAGCAGATACTTTCGGAACCTCCAATATTAATGAAACCAATAGAAGGAGAGACTCTCTAGGAATCAAAAAATAGAAAAAGTATCATTGGCACTAGTTATAGAGGCTAGGAGGTTGAGGCCATAATTCCTGGCGCATCAAATTGTCGTAAGAACGGATGAACCCATCTGTCAAGTGTTATATCTGCCCGATCTGGCGGGAAGAACTATTAAATGGGCAGTTGAATTGTCCGAGTTTGGGATTAAATACGAATCCCAATACACTCTCAAAGCTCAGGTGTTGGCCGATTTCGTCGCTGAAATGACGCCGACACCCACCAGCTCGGTACCTTTATTGTGGAAACTCCATGTTGACGAATCTTCGAATTTGAAGGGCAGTGGAGCCGGACTAATACTGGAAAATTTTGAAGGACTTAGGATTGAGGTCTCCCTCATCTTTTCATTCACAACCTCAAACAATCAAGCGGAATATGAGACATGAATTGCTGGTTTGAAATTAGCCCAGGTCTCCCAAGTTAAAGAAGATTTTGTGGCCAAAGACCCCATATTGTAGCGATACCTAGCTCGGGTACGAGAGTTGCTCCTTCAGTTTGAACAAGTAGAATTAAAACATGTACCTCGGTCTGAAAATGCCCGAGTTGACGTCCAAGGGAAGTTAGCCAGCACGACACCAGTGGGAAATATTCGTAGCACTATTCAAGAGAACTTGACAAATCCCAGCGTCGACCTCATCCCAGTCTCGATGTCGGATGTTCATGCCATAGCCGAGGGTGAGGGATGGATAAAACCCATCAAGAACTACATTGAGTCTAGTAGAGAACCATTTGATGCCAAGGAAGCCACGACAGTTCGCCGAAGAGAAGCATTTTATTCCGTAGTCGACGGAAGGCTTTTCAAATGAGGTTTTTTCTCCCCTTTATTGAAATGTGTGGAAGGGGAGGAGGCGGAGTATGTGCTCACAGAAATCCATGAAGGCATTTGTGGATAACACCTGGGAGCTTGATCCTTGGCAAAGAAAGTCCTCAGGGTCGGATACTTCAGGCCAACCATGGTAAAAGATGCTGCCGACTTGGTCAGGAAGTGCGACACTCGCCAACTGTACGCCGACGTGCATAATGCCCCCTACCCAACTCAGTTCTTTGTCAGCACCATGGTCATTCTCTCAATGGGGAATATATCTACTCGGACCCTTCCCACTGGCCCGAGGTGGAGTCAAGTTTCTCATCGTAGCAGTTGACTACTTCACCAAATGGATTGAGGCAGAACCACTCACGCAGATAACTTCCAAGAACTGCATCAAGTTCATCAAGAAGAACATCCTAACCAGATTTGGGATACCAGCTGTCATAGTCACTGACAACGGCACACAGTTCGCCGACAAAGGATTCCAAAAGTTGTTGACGAATCTGAACATAAAACAACACTTCACGTCCGTTGAGCACCCCCAAACTAACGGGCAGGTCGAGGCGACCAACAGAGTAATGCTCAAAGGATTGAAAAACAAGTTAAAGGGGGCCAAAGAAGCATGGCCGAACGAACTATCACATGTCCCATTGTCATATCGGACTACGCCGCACTCTACTACCGGCGAAACACCTTTCAGGCTAACATACGGCACTGAGGCCGCCATCCCAGTGGAAGTCAGAGAATCCATGTGGAGAACCGTGTATCCTCTCAACAAAGAGGATAACGACAAAACCACAAGAGAAGAGCTCGACCTAGTTCAAGAGGTCCGAGATAAAGCCTCGCTTCGCGCGAACCAGCTTCCTCTTTGGCTTGCCTTAAATGTCAAGACGAAGATCGGAGGGCACGAACCAGCGTCCTCTTTGGCTTGCCTTAAATGTCAAGACAAAGACCGGAGGAAGAAGTCCACAGTGACTTCGACCCCTGCTCTTCCGAGCACTTGCCTCCTCCCGAACTTCGAGGTTTAAGGTTCAATTCGAGACTGAGGAAGAAGTCCACTGCAGCTTCGCCCCTTCTCGACTTTGAGCATAAATGCTCAGTCAAGATATAATTGACTTTGAGCTTAGATGCTCAATCAAGATTTACTTGACTACGAGCTTAAATGCTCTGTCAAGCTTTTGCAGGTCAAAGACTCGCCGCGGTCTCGAAATCGGCCCATAAGGAATCAACAAAAGGACACCAACAGAAAGTGCTCAATCCGAGCTCAACCCATGTAGTTCGAACTCGACTTGGGGGACCACTATTTCGGACGGGGCAAAAACCCAACAAGAATTGGGCTTGGCCTAAATCCACGCTTAAAACAGCCTGTAGTGCGCTCTATCGTCTACCGTCCATATCCCAGGAATCCCACTAAATATGTGCTCGATGTGTCTATAGGGAACTTCCTGGGTTTCTTGGTTCACAACCAGGGTATCGTGGTTGACAAAAATAAATCACGACCCATCTTGGATGCTATCCTTCCAAGGACTAAGAAGCAACTGCAAAGCTAAAGTCAATAAGTGTCACAGGGAAGGGGGTTGGAATTGTGACCCTTTTAAAATTCACCTCAAAACGAAATAACTTAATTCACAAGTATGACTATAAGTTATGATAATGAATTTACTTAGTTAAGAAGGGTGAGAACTGATTTCTTAACAATAATAATCAGATGAGAAGGTTTGAACAAAACTGTCTTCTCAACTATCTAACTGAGTTGAGAAGGGTCAGCTGTCTCACTCTTTTTCAGTTCCACACGATTTGAGGTTTTAAGATCGTGTGTTCTAGTTCATTAATATTGAATTCTACCTGAAAGAAATAAACAATTCAGTTATTAAGAAGTTTAACTGTGAGATGAGAAGTTTGGAAACTTTTGTTATTATTTTAAACAAATACATCAGAGAAGAGTCAATTACTTGACTTCTCAGTTTTCATAAACCAACTCCTAGAGGAGTGTTTTGTTTTCACAGTGTAAATCAATTATTCAAAGCAGTAAATAACACAATGATGTATAGTGGTTCACCCAAACCTGGGGCTACATCCACTCCTCACTCCATGTGAGAGTTTCCACTAATTTCCAAATAGTTTAGAACTTTACAACCAATCCTAGGTTTAAAGTTCTTGTGGTAGTTTTCTTCAGACAACTCTACCTACTATTTTCACACCTAATACAATTCGTCTGATCTATTAGGCAGCTTCTCTAGCAGAAGTAAACTCACTTCTCAAGTCCTACAGCAACACATGCTACTTGAGAAGGTTCCCTACAAGTGTTCTGTTTGATATGTGGGTTTTGGGATTTCTAAAGATTGATAAGATATTTTACTTCACAGTACAATACAAGTAAAATAACATACTTAGAGATTGAATGAATCCCTTCAGTTTTAATATATAAGAACTCAATGCACTCTCACACCGATCAGCAATGCCCAAGTGCGTTTATTTATAGCTGAATGTGTGTGTATTATCCTCTGGATAAAAGGAAAGAGTCGTTGGCGAAGTAATATAGTCGTTTATAGTTGTTGGTGAGTTTTTTTGTCTTTGTGCAGCTGTGTTGCTGCTTTTCTGCAGAAGACAGTGAGATACAACTGTCATGACTCTTCTCAACTCTGACTCTTCTCAACTATCCACAGTTTCTGGAGATGATGCTTCTCAAGTTGATGTTTCTCAAGTTGTTACTTCTCAAGATGATGATTCGTTGTGTAGACATGGAAAGACTTTTCTCATCCTGACTCTTCTCATGTCATGATGCTTCTCAACTTGACCTTTTTATTTTCATGACCCTTCTGGGCTTGATGTTTGTATTTATGATGCTTCTCATCTCTATCTTTTTGAGGATACCTATTACTATGTATTTTATCTTTATACTTCTGAGGTTGACTCTTCTCATCACTCTTCTCAAGTTGTCACATAATAGGATAAGTATTCTCATGATGATCTTTCTCAAATGTTGTGTACAACTTTGTTTTGAGTTTTCTCATCATGATGCTTCTTGTAAGCATATATCTTATTGAGACTTGGTTCTTTAATACATGCTCTAATTTTTTACTCAAGAAGAAATATTAGTAGCTCTTAAATTAGATAACTTACGCTTCTCATTTGAGGTTAGTTAATCATCAAAACTTAACATGGGATTTTGCCTCAACAAAAGCGTCCTCGGCAAAATTAACTTCTTGAGGAGGTTCGTTGCCAACTCGACAGAGAAAATGAAGGCCTTTTCGCCATTATTAAAATTAAAGAGCTCCAAAGAAATGGTGTCGGGAGAAAAGCAACAGGAGACTGATAAAATCATGGCTGCTTTGGCTCATTCTCCAATTGTAGTTCATCCTCTACTTGGAAGGCCTATGAAGTTTTACATCGCGGTCGAGGATGAAGCCAATGGTCACTTCTTGGCACAGGATAATGACAACGGCGCCGAGTGAGAAATTTATTATCTTAGTAGGATTCCCAATGATGCAAAAACTAGATACTCTCTTATTGAGAAAACATCGTTTGTCATTGTTTTATTCTTGTACCAAATTGGAATATTATTTGTTGCCGAATGAGGTTCTATTTGTATGCAAAGTTGACATTGTAAGGTACCTCCTTCATCGGCCTGGCTTGCCAGAGAGACTTTTAAAGTGGGCCATTAAAATTAATGTGTTTGCTTTAACTTATGTACCTTTAGCGGCCATCAAGGCACATGCCCTAAACAATATTTTCGCTCAACACCCATATGTGGTAGTCCATGATTCCCTGGCTGAAGCGGTTAATTAAATCAGTTTGAAGCCATGGGTGCTCATGTTCGTGTTCGATGGGTCAAGTACTCAAAAGTGTGTAGGACATGGAAATTTTCCGCTGGGACTAACTTCCAAATTAAGCAGGAAGTCATCAATTATGTCTTGGTAGGTTATGAGTTGTACAAAAGGAGCACCAATGGGTTACTATTGTGATGCCTCAAATAAAAAGAATTCTACTTGGTCATGGTTGTTGTGCAAAATGGTGTTGTACAAGTATATGCAGACGCAACAAGTAATAAAGAGTAAGTAGAGATCGTTCCCACGAGGATTGTTGAGTTCTTTTCTATATTTAAATTAGAAATTAAGCTAGTCAGTAACACAAAATAACAACAAGAAGTTGTCAACAAGTATTGGGAATAACAGAAATGTAAGTAAGGAGTAAAGATAATATGAAGATCAAACTGTTAACACCCCAAATAAATTAAGTCGTGGGCCGAGGGCTGAGGATCTATGCTAAAGGGAAACCAAGTCACTGAGGTGTGTCACTTGGAAATTCCTAGAGATATTTGATATACGAACAGTCTCGAAGGAAAGGGCTCGAGGCAAGAAACAATACAGATTCCCCAAGGAGGGGTTGAGCCCGAGAAACGACGGATGAAGCGGACGGAGAGAAAATCTTAACCTATTGAGTGTCTCGACCAGACTGGCTCAGTTTGCCTAAATACAGAGGTCGTGGGCCAAGGACAAGGGTCAACCGAGGGCTGTATGGCCGAGGTAAAGGGGATGTGCCTGGAAGGCAGCACGTGGACAGAACGTGGGAGCGGTTGAAGATCAAATGAAGATAAGAGGCTGCGAGGAGTGGAACGAGAAGCGCTTCATCCCACTAACCATGCTAGTGAGATCATGGGTTCTTTGCTCCGATATATTTGGGCTTAAGAACGGGATTAGGGGTCGATATTCAATTGACGCAACGGTAGGCAAATGTAGGCTCACATAGTGGAAGAATACTTGTAGAAAAGTATAAATTCCCTAAACTATATATATCTATATATATATATATATATATATATATATATATATATATATATATATTTCACACATCAATCAATACACAAATCTACTTTTTTTCTCGCAATTATCTTTACTTTTCTTTTCTGCACTTAGCTTTATTTTCAAGCATTAGGCCAGGAAATAATTCAACCCTCGCGTCCCTCTCTAACGGACAGACTGAGGCCACCAAAAAGATCATCATTGAGCTCATTAAGAAGAACACAGAGGATAAGCCCAAGAGATGGAATGAAACTTTAAACAAAGTCTTATGGGCTATGAGGATTCAAATTCTACGACTACTAGAGTAACTCCCTATCATTTGGTATATGGGAAAGATGCAGTGTTGTCGCTCGAAATTAGTGTTGCATCACTAAGAGTGGCTCGACAACACACACTCGACCAAACGAATATCAACAAGCTATGTTTATGTCGTTGGAATCGATGAAAGATAATATGGTTGCCTGTAACACCCCAAAATTAATCAAGTAATTATTTAACTAATTTAATTAAGTGGTATTTTTAGTTTGCCATATTAAAATAAATATAGGGTATTTAATTTAAATAAGGAGTGGGGTGTAGTAAATAAATGGGGAGTATTTTAGTTAAATAGGGAGGGAGATGAGAAAGTAATTAAGGATGTGCAAATAGGGCCCATTAGCGTTAAGTGGCCCAAACCCAATTAATAAAACCCTTGGGTCTTGGGAGAAACCCTCATTAGAGGAAGAGATCAAAAATTAGAAAGTGAGAAGAGAGGAGGAGAAGAGCGCGACGGCCATAGAGAGAAAGAAGGAGAGGAGAGCTTGATTCAAGGAGGAAGAAGGAAAGCGTGGAGTGTTGGGGTCTTGGGAGGATTCTTCTTGAAAGATTATGTGTCTTCTTCAATTGTAAAAGGTATGGGGGCTCTCTTTCATAGTTAATAATTTCTAAACCATGAAATCATAGGGATTAGGTGTTAGGAGTAGTTGTTTAAATTGATTCATGAAGTATTTGAGTGATTGGGTGATTGTTTGATTTTATATGTGATTATATTAATTGTTGTATGGAGATTGAAATGTTATTGTATTGATTGTTGATATTAAGGTGTTATAACATGATTTTAATGAAGAATAATAGGTAGAATTAAAGTGATGGCTAGGTGTTTGATGATTTGCTTGAATGAACATGATAATGTTTTACAAGATTGTATGGTGTGGCGTTTTATATGTGAATGTTGTTCTTGATTGTTGGTGTTAAGGTGAGTTACATGAATTTAATGCAATATGGTGTGTAAATGGTGTTTGGTGTTTAAGTGTTGTTGATGTTATTGGGTGTTGATGATGAGCTTTACTTGTTTATGGTTTTTGTGTGTTTTCTGGACACTGTTTCGGTTTTTCTCAACTGGTACTGTTTGGTTGATCCAAAAATTGTGTGGCTAATTTTTTTTGAAAATAGACTTAAGGCCGGTCGTTTTGGCACTGATTTCGTTCAATTCGGAGTTGTGTAGCTCAAGTTATGAGTCTCTAAAGTTAGGTCAAATTTCTGGAGTCAAACTGGGAGTAGGTTCAGTTTTTGCAGGTTTTGTGTGCTAAATTGAACTCCGTTTTGAGTGATTCTTACTTCATTGAAAAATAGACTTAATTCTCTACGAAATAGGCACTGATTTCACTGAATTTCATTAAGAAATGAGAAAGAAAATTTGGTTGCAAGTTGGGTAACGCGTTCTGTCCGATTTTGGTACCTCAGTGTAGTGTTTTGAAAAACTGTACCAACTAGACACTTATTTTGAAAAACTAAAATCATAGGTAGAAACTACACTCAGAGGGCTTTCCAATGAGTGGTCTTTTGTAATTTTTCGATATCGCTTTCTATTTTAAATAATTCGCCGAAGTAGGAGTACTGCTGTAGGAATCCAGCACTTTGTGCGGGTGTTGCCAATGTTACCCAAAGTGTCAAAAATACTGTTTTGGTCCCTCTGAACTTTTTAGTCCCCAAAAATGTTATTTTGGTCCTTAGGTGTGGGTTTAGTCCCTGGTGTTGACTTTATTCCTTTGGTGTAGAATTAGTCTTGGTGATCTTTTAGTCCCTATAGAATTTCTATTTGTGGTGTGGTGTATTATTGGTGAATAAATATTGGTGAGTTGGGGTCTATGACCTTTCCTTTGGTGTTGGTGAGCCCACAAGGCTATTGGTGAGCATGCTATTGCATTATTTTGGTGATTTGGTGTTTCTGGTGCATAGTCATGGTGTCGCATTATCATATGCATATTTTGGTGAATAGGCCTCGGCCTCTTAAATTATTGGTGAATGCCCTCAAGGCTATTTTGGTGATGGATCCACATGCTGTAACACCCTAAATGATTTAATTAAGTAATTGATTAAATTATTTAAAATGTTGCACTTATTTTAATTATATTAAATTATAATGTAATATTGTATTTTAATTGAAGGGAGTGGTATTGGAAATACCGGGACTGCTAATATTGGCCCAGGAGCCCAAGCCCAATGACTTAGGCTCCTAGGGATTGTGGAATTCGCACCATTCACTCAAAGAAAGAAAAAAACGAAAGAAAGGAGAGAAGAGAGAAGGAGAACGGCGCGCAAGAACCCTAGAGGAAGAGAGAAGAGCTTCGCACCAAGCAAGAAAAGGAGAAGGCTCTTGTTGCTGTGGTTTTTGCACGTGACTCGGAGAAAGAGACTTTCTACGGTTTAATTTAAGGTAAGGGGAGTCTCACTCTATAATAGAGAGGATAATGGGTTGTATGTAGTTCATAGTTTTCTATTTGATGTTATTTGATGTTGGTATTGATTGATTGAGTGATTTGTTGTTTGATTGAACTTGAAATAGACCATGAAATCGATTTAGGGCTTAGGTTAGGGTTTATAAGTATTGATTTTGTGTTTTGAGATGTATTTGGTGTTTTGAACGTGAAATTGATTGTTAAAATATTAAATTGGAAGTGTTAGAGTGATTATAGGATGGATTGGTTTAAGAGGAATTGAAGAAATTGGGATTTTGGTATGGGGCGCCAATGTGCTAGGGAAATGGCGCCACGTGTGTAATCGTATGTGTTGACTGGTGTGTGTGTGTGTTGTCTTTGCTCGGGCGCCAATCTGCTTGAGAATATGGCGCCCACATGCCTTTGTTCATGTCTTTGGGTTGTGTTTTTGTGCGAGAATGTCACTCGCTGTGGCGCCACATTCTTTGGGAAATGGCGCTGGGTTCTTGTTTGGGTGTCGTGTGCGAGTAGCCTTTGCTCGGGCGCCAAGTTGTTGGGAAAATGGCGCCCGATGCAATTGTTTGTGTCTTTGTGTGTGTGTGCGCGATGTGGGCGCCAAATGCGCCCAGGCGCCGAGAATGGCGCTGTGTCCTTTATTCATGTCTTTGTGTGTCTTTGTGTTCAGGTGCGTGGCGCCAAAATTGGCCGTCCAACGCGCCTACTTGTGTTGTGCCAAGCGCGGGGCACCAAGAGGCTGCCTGTGGCGCTGTGATGGCGCCTAGGTGTGTGGGTGCGTGGGTGTCTATGTCTTTGGCGCCATTTTGTTTGCCATGGCGCTAGGGTGGCGCGCGAGAATGTGTGTTGCGTGTGTGTGGGTGCATGTGGCGCAAGCACGGGCGCCAAATGGCTGCCTGTTGCGCTGTGGTCTTTGCTGTGTCCCAGCAGGCGCTGAGAATGCGCTCGTGTATGAGGCATGTCTCGATTTGTGTCTTAGTTTGTGTCTAAAGACCATGCTTTGTGAGCGCCCGATTCTTTGTGAAAATGGCGCCCGATGGGCCGTGTTGCCACCACGGGCGCCAAGTTCTTGAAGTTTTTGGCGCTGGTCTTTGTGTTGCCTGGTGGCGCTGAATGTGAGTAAAATGGCTTTGTGTCTTTGGTGTGCCTGGGGCGCGCGAGAATGTGGGGATTTTGGCGCCTGGTGGTGCCAAAATGTGTCCTAGGTGTGATTTTGGTCCCTCGGTGACAGTTTGGTCCCTAGGTGACAATTTGGTCCTAGGGGTGTGGTTTTGGTCCCTAGGTACCAGTTTGGTCCAAAAGGTGTCAATTTGGTCCCTAAGTGTTGATTTGGTCCTAAAGGGTGTTTTAGGTCCTTGAGTGAGGTTTAGTCCTCTAGTTGTGATTGGTCCTTTGGACATGAATGATGAAGATGCCATGGGGGCATGAGCCATGGGGGCTAGAGCCATGGGGGCTGAAACTAAAACTGATAATGAGATGAGAGATGTTGTGAATGAGGAGTAAACGGTGATATTAATAATGTGTGAATTGTGATTGTGACATGTTCACGGAGTCTCATGCATACATTCGGCTGCGGTCGCGACGTTTATATTGTGATGATGAGGCCATGGGGGCCAGGCCATGGGGGCCAGAGTCATGGGGGCTCAATTTGTTGATGATACTGCCATGGGGGCAAATGGTACCACATGCATGACTGCATTACATTGCATTCATCCTCATACATGAATATTAAAGTGAACGTGACTGTTGTGCAATGACTTGTGACTGATTGAATCCTATATAGCTATTATACTGCTTATTATCACCTTTATTATATAGTTCGAGACTCACCCTTTCTGTTGTTGTTTACCACAGGTAGTCATGAGTGAGGGCTTGCTACCTTCACTATTCCCCGAGTCGGTCTGCTCTGATACGTAGCACCTAGGGGATGGGATTTAGACTTTTGTTGTTTTGTTTTGCTCATTGTTGAGCTTTTATAGTTGATATACTATGTAGTGTTGAGACTGCTGATTATTCTTTTGAGATGTAGTTTTATTCCCGCTGCGTGATATGAGATTTTATCCCACGTATTTGGTGTTACGTATTGATTTTTATCCATGAGCTGAACTGGTTGTTGAGTATTTTTAAGAGATAAGTGTAGCATTCCATTTGAAAAATAAATTTTATACTCTGATTTTTTTTGATTTAAATTGCCGGGTAGAAATGGGGTGTTACACATGCATATGCCCGTGGAGTATTGGGTTGCATTTCATGCATTGCATACATGTTCTGGTGACTGATTGGGTGTTCATAAATCAATGGTGTATTTGACTGAACTGTATTTCTGGTGTAACTGTATTTCTGGTGTAACTGTATTAATGGTGTATTGGAATTGACTGTATCTCTGGTGTGCCTATTCTACTGTGTTTATTGTTTTATCTATTATTTTCTATGTATAGAGACTCACCCTACTGCGCCGTGTTGCCTCGTATGTCGGCAACTGCGCAGTGTGTGGATGTTGAAGGTGACTAGAGATCCTTCTTCTAGTGTGGTCGAGTCGGCTCTGATACGTAGCACCGGGGGGATGTTTAGTTGTTATTTCCTTTATATTTTGAACTAAGATGTTAAGTTATTATTTTCCACTATTGTAGTATTTTGGTCCTCGGACATTGTTGGTGCTATGTATCTTACTTTGGAGTTTTATTTGATTAATATTTTGGAGTTTTGATTTTGGTGTTTAAATGTGGCACCCTCGTGTGGCTGCACTGAAAGTTTTTACGCACTCTGATTTTTCAAATTAATTATGTAGTAGTTATGTTGGAAGGGGGGGTGTTACATTGCCTCTCTTAGCAGGCTTGAACTAATCAAGATTAAAATGGCCCGCATCAACAACAAACATGTGAAACCTAAGAAGTTTGTTGTGGGCGATCTAGTTTGGAAAACTATCATGTCGATTGGGATCATCAAAGATTCCAAGTTCTAGAAGTGGTCAACAAATTCAAATGGACCTTATATTGTAAGTAAAACCTATGATTCATGTACATATAGATTGATCTCCTTGTAAGGATAAGAATTCGAAAGAAACGTCAATTGTAAGTATTTGACAGCGTACTATCCTACATTGTGAGAAAGTTTGCAGAATGAGACATGATCATTAAAAGGTAAACGATGTTCAAAATGGCTCACAACACACCAGCGTCCTAGTGCACAAAAGAAAACAAGTTCGATGTTGAGATGAACTGAACACAAAATTTCCCACCTCGGCAGCTATAGATCCAATCGGCGAGCCAAGGGTAAAGACAAGGCCTTGTTCTATCCTAATCTGGGACTTTCCCGCAACTCCTACTAGTAAAACATACACTTGTGCACTCAACAGTATCCTCTAGTTGGTTGGTGACATCGGTTTCTTCTTCTTCATGGGCCTTTTGCACAGCCTCACTAGTGAAATCCACTTGATCGTTTCCCGTCATGAATGCTGTCGAAGCAAGGATTTCTTCGTGGGAGGAGGTAAGGTGTTGGATGGGTTGTTTTTCCACCACAGGTACATCCTCTGTATGGTGGGATGAAGGCCCTTTTGTGCTCTATACCGAAGGAATACGCATTTCTACCAGGAGGAGGTGCAGTTTTTCCTAGGAATCATTGGCCTATCGAAAACTACCTTTTGAGAAGACAAGTTCCTGATACGCTGGTCCAAAGGAGTGCTGAAGAGATATGTTAAGTTTACGAGAAGTTTCATCATGTTGCAGACATAGAGCTTCCAGTTCCTGCTATAGCTGGGAAAGCTCTTCTTCAATCTCTATAATGTAGCTGATGGTCTTTACTATATCGGCCAGAGTTTACTTTTGCTCGGCATCCTGCTCCAGATAATCAGTGGCATATGCTTAATTTTCGGACTGGAAGATGAAGAGGCCATAGAAAACGATGTTAATATCAAGGGTTTTAGGTGTAAAGATCGTTTGGAGGTAAGAAGGTCTCGAAAAGATCATGTAGCAAAGTGCCAACTATTGTAAAAGTATGATACTTATTCTCTAAGAGATATGTGTCCATTGGAGGTTATTTAAATGGTTGTTTCAAGGTTGTCAGCCATCATGGTAAAATCCTTAGGAAGTGGCTCCTAGGTAGCAATGTTATTCGCACGTAATTAAGGCGTTTCTATGACTTTTGCTCTCAACATCCCTCAGGATCAAACATTTAGGGGACATCACTTATAGTAATTTTTTCAGTTCAAAATTGACTAAGTAGACATGTTACTATCATGTAAAGTTTTGAAAGGAATGGTTCGAGACATAAGAGAGATTTGAGATTTCTAAATCTCGAAAAAAAGGCTAAAGGCGCACAACAATTATAAACAGATACTCACTACTTTCAAGGTTATTCTAATGCTAGGATATGTGGTTCCTTATTAGTTAGTTTCAATTGGAAATGTGTCCACAATGCAAATCGTTGGTCATCACTTTGTAAACTCTATATATAGTTTTTTGTAAATAGTTTTAGGGGCGGAATTCATAACATTCATTAACCTTCACAAGCATAACACATGCAACTACACAAGATCAAAAACTCTATATATAGTTTTTCATTGTATTGAAACTAGACAAATGAGTCCCTAAGTGAGTAAGTATTAATTTGACTATGTGACGTAAGTTAAAAAGCATGTAAGTGCAGTCCTTTTTATTTTTTCAAGGAATTGACCGTAGTTTCGTTTTTAGCTCCCATGTAACTAAATGATGGTAAGGGTCGATATATCTCTTGTACCCTGTTTTGCATGTATTGGTTCTTAGAATGTGCTTTTGGCCTAACTCAACCCCACAAAATCGGCTTGTAAGGTGAGGGTTGACTCTTCATTATAAACCCTCTAGAGACCTTATCACTATTTAATGTGGGACTTGGGATTTTCCCTTATACACCCTCACGCGCAACACCTTTTTTATTTTTATTTTTGGGCTTGTAGCGTATTTTTTTAATGGTAGGTGGCCCGATAGATCTAGGATAGGCTCTGATATCATCTTAGAATGTGGTTTTTAGGTCTAACTCAACCCCACAAAACCGACTTGTAAGGTGAGGGTTGCCTCTTCATTATATGTGTCTCTCTCTCTCTCTCTCTCTCTCTCTCTCTCTCTCTCTCTCTCTCTCTCTCTCTCTCTCTCTCTCTCTCTCTCTCTCTCTCTCTCTCTCTCTCTCTCTCTCTCTCTCTCTCTCTCTCTCTCTCTCTCTCTCTCTCTCTCTCTCTCTCTCTCTCTCTCTCTCTCTCTCTCTCTCTCTCTCTCTCTCTCTCTCTCTCTCTCTCTCTCTCTCTCTCTCTCTCTCTCTCTCTCTATATATATATATATATATATAAAGATTTTTTCCATTCAAAAAAATTACATAAAGTCGTCATTATGATGCTTTTATTTTGATTTTGCAAATCAATAGGATATATAACCTTATCCATACCACACGCATATTGTAGACTTGACAGTGCTATTTATTACATAATCACTTTTTTTGTCTTCTTGGATGAAGCTTGGTAGAAATCTTCAAACATTATTATTGTTTCTCCATATTTTGTGGTGACGTACAAACCATGTTCCATTAGAATTTAATAGCCTAATACTCATTTGAAGCTGCAACAAAAAGTGAAATGTTAGAGGAATAATAATTAAAGACACAATATGATTTTTATGATAAGTAAGTTATTACTCATTATTTAAGGAAATTCTTCTTACTGCATTGGCACATAAGTTTCTTTTTGCAAGTTATCTCGCAGTCCTTGTAAACTTTTTTGCAACGTTGTTCGCATTGGTCGTAACCTGTACACTTATAGTGTTGATAGCCTCTCTTTTTACAAGGAATCTTGCAGTCCTTTTTAACTTCACATGCAATTCTAGTATAATAAACTGACATGTAATGTAAAAATAGACCATTATTAATGTTATTGAAATAGAATAAATGTATTATGAAATGGTAACGAAAGAATAATTGAATGATAAGCTTACCACCGATACTATTTCCCCTTCCATTTCTTCCTCCCCTTCCTCCTCTCGGCCCCCCTATCCGTTGCTCCAAATCTTCACCTCCTCCTCCCCAAACTTCATTTCTAGCTTCGCCTTCATCTTCGCCCTCCCAAATCCATTTGTTTTTTGATAAGAAATATCCATTGGTTAAATTAAGAAAGAGGAAAAATAAGAGAATCAGTGCAGAAATAAACTTGAGACATTTATCCATTCTTTTCCACGCCAATTGCTAATTAGCGTAAAATTGTAAGGTTGCTTAATAGTGTAAACAGACGCTATATATATTTTTCTGCTGCCCTATTGGTACGTAGGATTTACAATGTTGCATCCACGTTACCCTTTTCTAAAACTAAATGTTTATTTTATGTCTCATTAATACATTAATGGTCATTTTAACCCTTCAACCCACTTTAAGGTTAAAAAAGTTTGTTTAGCGATGATGATTTGAAGGGTTAAAATTTTGAAAGCAAGTCCTCAAGAATATTCTAATGTTCCCTCATGTATTTGCGATTTAATTATCAAAGAAATGCACTAAGTACTTATTGTCATAAAATAATTGAAAGGTTAATATAACACTTAAAAACACATGAGACACGTATATATATATATATATATATATATATATATATATATATATATATATATATATATATATATATATATATATATATATATAAAATAAAATATTGAAAATAACCTCATTTATTCATATGCCAAATGTAATCTCATGAGTCATTTAACATTTAATTCACCTATACAATAATCCCTAAAACACCTATTCTAAATCTAATCTAATTCTAATTCATTTCATTTTTACCCTTTTGGCAGTTGCTACTTTTTCAAATATTCAAATAAACTGCAATGCAACATAAATATGCAATTAAATCTGGAAAGAATTCAAACAAATAAATAATAAAATGTATCTACAATGCAACATAATGACACAGTTTCTTCTTAGAATATGTCCTCTCTCTCTCTATTATTTTTTTTATGTATTGTGGTTTTGTTTTTAAGTTTTTGTATGGATGATGTTTGCAAATTCTCCTTTGGAGCTAAATTATTTGGTTTGCAAATAAACTTTTTTTATTATTTATAGAGATTCAGAGTTTCTTCTTGATGGCATGATAAAGTGAAACTGAACATACTACAAGAATAAGTTGGATTTGCCACAACCTTTTGCCACAAACTGATTCCGTCACCAATTTGCGACGAACTTGCGACGATTTGCCACGGAATCTGTCGTGAGAAAAGCCTTAGTAAGTTTGGTAAGGATTTGCCACGGACGTTGATAATTTGCCACGGGCGTTGATAATTTGCCACGAACAGTCCGTCGCAACGCTGTGGCAAACGTTTCAATCAAGATTTAAGTAAAAGGATCTCCTCGATCCTTTCTTTCACCCTCACTCTCACGCAAACCCTAAGACTCTCACTCTCCTCACTGTTGCACCCCGAAAAATCCGGTTTGGGATTCTCAATGTACAACGTGGAAAATTTTTGAACCCGCCACCAATATTTTAATTTTAAGACGAAAACATTGAAAAAACGTCTTTTTATACAAGGCGGGTGGTCTTTTTCGAAAACAGGAGATGTAGGTTCGGGGGTCGGTTAGGTATGGGGAAGGTATTAGCACTCCACACCTCCTTTCTACCGAAAGGGAACCATTAATTTGATGTGTGGTTTTGACAAGGTTTGATTTGAAACAATTGTTCTACTTCTTTTCGTAATCTTTTTATTTGGGAAAAATGTTTTGTAAGCGGAGAAAAGAAAGATTTTTTCTTAGAATTTTTGAAAAGCGTGCTTGACGGGACGTGGCCCGCTCCTACGTATCTCCCGGTGCGATGGAGAATTCAAAGGTTACGTAGTTCTCCTGAGTCGAGAAGTTTTTGTGTGTGTTGGTTTTTTTTTATTGTAGGGGTTCTCGGGTCCGAACTATACTGATCCACTAACCTAAAACATAGACATCCCGCCGCACAATGCAGCGACGTGCCCCCTACTTATCAAAAAGTGATTTGAATTACTTGAAAAATTTGTTGTGAGGTTGGTTGCTCTTATTTGAGCAAGTATCTCGAGCTCGCCTGAACTGCATGACTCGCTAACCCTAAGACGCTAACCAACCCGGATGTACATCCGACTTGATTCCTTACTCATTTTTGAAATAGGGTTTAAGTTGTTAGTTGCTTGTTTTATTTCTCATAAGTATCCCAAGATGTTTGAGTTGTACAACTCCGATCTTAGGACGCTAGTCAACATCGGCCGTACGTCCGACTTGATTCCTTATGAGTTTTTTTTAGGAAAAATGGGTTTTTTACTTTATTTACTTGTGAAAGGAAAAGAAGTTAATTTGGTGAGATTTTGGGAAAAGAGTAGGACATTTCAATCAATTCCAAGTCCACAACCAAATGCAAAAACGAATGAATGAAGTTCAAACATATTCAACTAATCAAGAAATCATGAACATGTTAATCATCAACTAAGATTAAGCATGCCAATATAATCAAGGGATTCAATTATCAAAGATACAAGACAAAGTTCTCAAAATAATTGTGTGTGTGTGTGAGAGAGAGGTGCATTTATCTTAATGACTCTATGCTACACAAGTAGTAGGCTTACGTCTTCATAAAAGAGTACATGCATGGGGGAGGAATTGCGCACAATTAAGTCAAGACATTTTAATGGCATCATGAACAAGAGAGATACAATCAATTATAGGCATAGAATATTCTTAGTTAGATGAATGAACATGCAAGCAATGATGTGCATGATTAGGCAAATATGCAAATGCATGAGCATACAAGGATATGAATGCCTGAGCATAGTTATTGTGCAAGGTGTGAACACTTGAGTATGCATGAACATGTGAATGAATGCTAAACATGGAATTAATGAATGCATGAGCATAGTTATTGTGCAAACATAAGAATGTGTCATACAAGTGATACAAATAAATGAAATGCAAAGTGTAAAAGTTAAATGAGATGAGATGAGATAAAATGTTTAATGAAGTGGTAAAAGCAAAAGAGTATGCAAAGTGGTAAAAATTAAATGAGATGGGGTAAAATGTTTGATGAGGTGGTAAAAGGTTAGAGTAAGAATATGGTAAAAATGTTTGAGTAAAAGGTAAATAAAAGCAAAAGTGTTTTTATGTTTTTTTTAGTAAATAGTTAGTGAATGGTAAAGTAAAAAGTAAGTGAGTGGTTAAAAGTGAAAAGTGAAAACACAATTACACAACTTGTATTTACAAACACAAGATCAAATCAACAATTTATGAGCAACAAAATGGTAAAAATTGAGGCCCTTGGCCGAATGCATAGCAAGGCAAAAAACAAGCACAAATTTCATCATGTTCTTGCAACCAAATCACATAAATGAGCATATGAACATAAACCCTAGGATCTACTCATACATTTGATGCTCAAACAATTGTCATTTCATCATTTATTTCAACTCAAAATCAAAGGAAATGCAAGAACAATAGAAACCCTAACTTCTACTTATGAACCCAAGAGCATAGTTGGCTAGGTCCACCTTTTTATTCAACGTGAACACAAGAAATGGTCACAGAAATGCATGAACAACCAAAAACACTATATGGCCGAAACATCTTTGAAGGAAAATGAGGTTTTATTTCATGAAATTTAGTGAAAAATGTGTGGAAATTCAAGGGAAATTATTCATGCACAAAAACAAACTCCTTCAAGGCCAAGGACCCATCTCAAACACCCAAGGCTCCCAATGTCCTTGTCATAATGTTTGAAATGGATCCTCAAAGCAAACAACAACAAGCAATCAAGAAGAAGTTGGGAGTAGAAGAGAAATTTACATGGTAAAAGTGAAAAAAAAACAAGGATCTAAGGCTTACCTTAAGAACTTTCAAAAGAAATGAAGAAGAAGATCAAATAAAATCCCAAGAACACTTGAACCTCTTCTTGAATCCCACAAAAATCTCTTGATCTTGAAGAATTATTGTTGAAAGTTTGATGATAATGCAAGATTAGAAGTGGACCTAGTGTAGGAATCAAGAATATTGAAGTTTTGATGGTTGATTTTGAAGAATTTGTGTGGAGAAAGGGAGGAGAGGCCACGGCTAAACAAGGGAGAAGCAAGGAGAGTATTGTGTGCTAGGGTAAAAAAATGAGAGTCCTCTCTTCATGGTCTCTTATTTTGGGTTTTATATGAGGTGCAAAATTAAGGGTATATAGGACATTGTGCTTTTGCAAACCATTGAGATTTGAGATAGAATTTAAATCAAGGGCTAGGATTGCAATGCACATGGATTAGGGGCAATGAGAAAACACAAGTGAAGGGGGAATGGCTGGTCATACACAAAAATTAATAGTTTTTGTTGCACAAAAATTGTTAAGGGCAATTAGGACTTTGTACATGAGGAAGCACAAAATGAGGTAAAAATAGGGCTGAAATTCGCAGCCATGAGTGGGTTGGCATTTTGCAAGTTGTCATTGTACTATTTGTCTCCCACTACCTTTGCAATTATCCTTTCCTTTTCTTGATTATTCTTTTCTAGATAATTCCCATGAAAATCTTACCATTTTGGGCTTCATCCTAGGAATCAATCATTGGGCCTAAAATTCCATGATATCACCATTCCCAAAATTGATTTGATACCTCACCTTGAGGGAAATTCCCATTTTACCCTTTCCTTTAAATTTGAGTTTTTTATGCAAATAATTAACATTCATGCGCATAAAATAAGATAATTAAGCACATTCTTCCTCAAATAATTCCCTTAAGATTGCCCAATGACTTGTGATGAAAAACTGTCCTTTTTGGAAAATGACCAAAATACCCTTTGACCTAAAAAAACCTGAAAAACCCTAAAATGCTTTCCTAACCCTAGAATGACTTCTAAAACTCTAAAATGCATGTTAAATGGCTCGTCCTGAGAAATTGTCCCTTATTTGCGAAATGACTAAAATACCCTTTTGTCTTGAAAAACCTGGTTTGTCCAAAAGTGCATTCCAACTCAAAAATGATTTTAGAAGCTTTGAAATGACTTTTAGAACCCTAAATGCAATGCATGATGCTCTTTTCTCTTCTATTTATTTATTTTTGGGGAAAATTAGGGTTTTGACCTAAGCCGGACAAAATTGGGGTATGACACTCACCTCACCTCACCTCCTGCCTCCCTCATCCTCCACTGCACCGCCACCACCACGCCTCCATCAACCTCCACTGCACCACCACTCTCACTCTCAACCTCCAAATCGAAACCCTAGCTTCCAAATTGATCAGTTCCCGTTCCGATCTTTCTCCACTGGCATCATGATCTCCGTGCAGGGAGACCACCATCGAAACCACTACGATGAAGAAAGTCGACAAGATTCGTCAAATCGTTCGTCTGAAACAACTTGTGACAAAATGGAAACACATGAGTCTCCGTCGTCATTCACTTCGTTCCGAACCTTAACCCGAACCTTGTACCACACCTCGAAGTAAACCATCTTCAGGTTTTGTTTTCGTTTACGATGGATCAACCATGATCTCCGTGCAGGGAGACCACCATCGAAACCACTACCACCACCAACTGCAGCTCCTCGGCAGCTCTTCACTGGGGATCGCGTCGAACCCTTCTCCGTCAAGCAAGAACCCGCGTCGCTCACGCTATTACCTTTACGCGCCCATGATTCCAGTGAAGGTTTTGTTTTAATCTTAATTCACTGTGTTTGGCTTAGCTTTTCCGTTCATTTCATCATTTTATGGTTGTTTTTATATCGTTAATCAAATTTGGAGGTTTGTTGTTTGAGGAGGTTTTTCATTTAATTTCAATGTTGATGACTTAATGTCCAAATTGCTTCGAAGAAAATATAATTGCTAATTAGCATTTGACAAGGTTTTAGGATTACATTTAGTTAATCTTTTGTGCCTATGTGGAGCATATGCTTCAATTGAGTGAGTGAGTGTTATGGCAAATGTGTTTTGCTTTTAGTTGTTGAGTAAGCTTACGTGATCCGTAATGGGTTAGGTAGAAGTTATTTGCAATTAGTATATGATTAGGAGATTAGTTTAGGACATCACTTTTTGTAAGAGATTGGTAATGGTTTGTCTAGTAGCTTTTTTTCAATGGTGAATTTCTTATTGGGAATTGGATTCGGTTTCTTATCTGTTGCACTTATATGCGGGGCTATCTGTGACCTATTTATGCAGTAGGAAATCATCAAATGTTCAACTGTTTGGAACTTATAGTCAAGATGATGTTGATGCTTTGCGGGCAATAGCAGAGGAGCCTGAAATTGTTGATTTGTTCTTGACATATCCTTGAATTCTTTGTGGATTAAGTCTTTACCATTCTCGGTCATACTTTATCCACGGCTTTAATGCCACTTGCTTGCATTCTAGGATGTAATCTGTTTGTTGGTTTCCTTGATTCAATATCACTAACGAATGGCCAAGTGGAGTCACAAATAGAGCGTTGCCGGATATACTGCGGGATTCTCGATTACGTGGCGGTGATTCAACAATATCGAGCTAGTAAAAGAGATCAAACCACGGTAATTTTTGGATAGATAGCTCACGATTACCTTATTAGATTATAAGCGAATTAAGAATTTTCTATTTAACAATCGAATTGTATGCATTGTCACGATTTTATATATATATTTCGAGCGTTTGATGACATTTTCAATTTAATTGAGTTTACTTCTTTCCAAAAATAAAAGAATAAAAGAAGTAACAAAATTCTCTCTGTAATGCGATTGATGAAGATTTGCATTTGTCTCTTGCACATCAAATGTACAAATCGGCAATTATAAGAAAGCGCTTGAGCATAGCAATGTTGTCTATGAGAGAAATTCCCTTCGTCTTGACAACCTACTACTCCTCGGTGCAATTTATTACAGTTACTTTTTTTGTTCTTTTATTGTATCTATTTTGTCGTCATTTGTTAGACTATTTGACTATGTATAATAATGCATATAGCTGATTTATTGCTTTTCATGTATCAAATTTGGGCGTGCGGAATGCAATGCGAGTTGCATGATTTTGATATGTGTGTGGCAAAAAATGAAGAAGCACTTAGGATTGAGCCACATTTTTGAGAGTGTTACGGGAATATGGCAAATGCATGGAAGGTAAATAATTACTTCTAAGTGCTAGTGACTATGGCGTAACTTGTTTCACTATTTTTGTGCTTAGTTTGCAAATCACATTCATTTCTTAATAAACCACTCCTTTTATGCGGAAAAAGGCAACATTGACCTTGCAATTCGGTACTATTTGATTGCCATAGAGTGCGTATGCAGTGCGGACCTATAAACAACATTTTTTGTAGTGGTTTTATGAACTTACATGTTGCTTTGGTTTAGTTTTCATCTTTGTATTATTATTCATAAAAAGAGTATGTCAATTCCCATTCAATTATGTCCGACATCCGTAAATCAGATTTAAGAATTCAGCACTAATATCTGAGTGGATTCTGTTCATTATTTTTCGTGGGCTAGTATATTATCTTCTCAAATGTTGCCGCCCGATAATAATGGCAGTCACAAATATTCTTCCTTTATCGAGTCATTAATTGATTTATTATTAGAGACTCTCGTCTCATCAAAGCGAAGATGGGTTTCTTTCTCTCTTCCCTTCTTCTTCTCTCTCTCGCCTCCTCGATTCTTCTTCTTTAAAGGTAAGTTTGTTGCTTCTATTTTACTTCTATTAGATAGAAAACCCCAATTTTGGTAGAATCAAAACCCTAAATTTACAATATGAATGAATTTATCAGATATTGGGTTCCAATTTTATGTTCATTGAACTTACTTGATGTAGGATAAAATAGTTTAGAATTCGTTTATGCATTGGTTTCATTTAGCCGGTATTCATAATTTTTGCTCTATAAAAATTGTTGTGCAACTTAAAGTTTTCCTGCTAATCAAGTTTTGGAAGCTTATAGAAGTTTGGAATGTTGTTGTCCTTTGTCACCTTTATATATAATTTCTTGTTTTTGGAGATTGGAGAACAGTTTTTGTAAACATATAAATTTCCCAATATATAATAATATAGTATTGGGAAGTTATATGTCAGGACCATTATTAGTAAAATGATTTCTATTATCTTTCTGTAGCAGTTTTGCAGCAAGCATATTTTGTGACAATTAGTAGTCAATTATGATTTCTATAGTATAGCGATTATATAAAACAATTTGCATGTACCTTTGAATAGTTAAAAGCTTTGCTTTTACATGGATCGAGTTGGCTCCATAAGATCCACATTCAACATACTTGGTAGTTAGTCCTTTGCTTTTTATGTTCATACTCTGTAGATCCTTGGTTATTTAGTGTTTTCACCTATGGTTCCCTCTCACTCCATGTTTTTCGAGTTCTTTAATTCTTAGGTAACACATTCACTAGTTGGAATATTTGGTGTCTCTCTCTTTCTGATTTTCCCCCTTTCCCTTGTATGAATTCTAACACCTTCTTTGTTTCTGCTGATTCTTATTCATATGAAGCTTTCTTGGATTTCGGATATATGGAGATATTCATCTCACGCGAGGTACTTGAATAACTACCATCTTCCCCCTCCTCCCTTTCTCTCTACACACATGGCCACACAAGGATCCTGGGATTTATGTGGAAATCAGGGTCAAGACACATGAACTTTCATATTCCTGTATGCGATCTTCCTTTTAATTAAGCTGCGATAGGAAAAAGCAGGATGAATCTCATTTTGCTTTGTTTACAATCTCACTGTATGCGTTTGAACCTGACCGCTTCCCCCTCTACAAGTTTAATCTGGCCCGGACGAAACAAACTCGTCGCATCTCAGTCAGCCCGGCCGTCTCGCTAGCCTATAAAATGGCTCAGCCGAGCTCCGTTCCAGTGCGGTCGTCTTCAACTTCCAAAGAAGAATCTTCCAAATCTTCCGGCTCAATATCATGGTCATCCTCCGACTCTTCCAAACGTTCTACCCAAAACGAAAGGGACGCAAACTCCAGGAGCATTGCCGAAGATCCGGCCCCTGTGCTTAACGAGGCTCGAGCTAATGATATTCAAGCCGTTGAGGCCCCAGCGCCCGGGTTGGACATGCAAAGTGCGGCCCAAGATATGGCTTTAGTGCCGATCCAAGACGATCTCGACGAAGCCGCCGAGGAAGACATGTCTTGGGTATCTTCCACCCTTAGAAACCATAGAAGCAAAGTGCGCCGCCACACTCCAGAAGAAGCGGTCTTGACTGCCCAATTCTACGTCGATGGTTGGAGAGTTGACGACATGGAGAAGGATGAAAATATTTTGACTTGGACCGACCTGCTCAAATTCACAATGTACCGAGTCGTCTTTGAGCGTATGGGGATCGTCCCCCCTTTCACTTGGTTTCAACGGCATGTTTTAAGATACCTCAAGGTCGCGCCTTCACAACTGAACCCGAACGCTTGGGCATTCTTGCAGGGCTATGAGAACATTTTGACCGCGTTGGATCGACCAGTCTCTTTAAGATTGTTTTTTACTCTGATGGAGATGAGTTAGCTTTATGAGCCAGGAACGAAGGGAGCTCGTAAAGAAGCCGTCTCACTTAAGAATCGGTCGCAGTATAATTTCTTCAAGCCTTATATGGAATCTTTGCCGACCGGGTGGAAGAATGACTTCTTTTGGGTCGTTCCTTACACGAAGGAGGCAATGAACGGGATAGCTCAAATGGTTAAGGGCAAAAATGCAGGGACGCCCCTTTTGCCGACCCTATGGTCCTACGACCACTTCCTGAAGAAGCCCGGAGCGTATTCTTTCAAGGAAATAGAGCTCAACATTGCGGACCTTGACACGATCCATAGACTTAGGAGGATTGCTTCTCGCGTCCCTGGAGGCCGCATCAAGATTAATAAGATCGTAGACGCCCGAGGCATTCATGCAGTCAAGGGCGCCCTTGGTGGATGGCCGCTAAAACTTTTGGTATTTTCTTTTGTTTAATTCCTTGTGTAACCTTTCTAACCCGTATTCTGTTTCATGCAGTTGCTATGGCGGGCGTCGAAGATTTCGACTTTTTTGCTCAATGGGCGGCGGAAGATGGAGACAATTCTCCCCCCCGTGGGACGGTTGTTGTGAACGCTGAGGGAGACGCCCCTCAACTGGAGGTCGCCGACGAGCGGGCTGTGATTGATCTGGACGACCCGGAAGCTGCTGTTGATAGAAATGCTCTTCCAATCAGTCCGCTTGCAACCAAAAGAACCAACAAAAGGGGCGCGCGACTGACGGCGACCCTTCCGAACGGAAGAAGCACAAAAGCCACAAAAGCAAAAGCCATTCTGGTCGGTCGCCCAAGCTCGATCTGCTTGGCCTTGGGGACCAAGATTGCGCCCGCTTCAAGGAGGAACCGTTCGAGGTGATGGCGGATGCTATGAAGGCCGCTGGCCAACTTTTCAGAAAATATCAAGTGGAGGAGGCCGATCGTCTGGCAGGTAGGCGAGCCTTTTATAAAATTTCATATCTCGAGGACGACCTGTCAGACAAAAATTTTAAACTACAATCTGCTTTGTCCAAATTGATAGAGTTGACCGAGGAACGGGTTAAGCTGCTCAAGAGGATTGAAGAGCTCGAGCGAAAGCCAAATGATCGCTACTTACGGCGAGAAACTCCAAGAGGCCGAGACTCACTAGCGCGGCATTGCGTGATTGCTCGATCACGGGTGAGCGGCTAGAGACAAGGCGCTGACTTAAAAAGCTGAGGCTGAGGAAGAGGTTGGCCGCTTGGACCAGAAGAAGAAGGAGCTGTTCGATCAAGTCACTTCCCTGAAGGCTGACATTGCGGTCGTTGAGCAGGAAAAAGTCAAGTTCAAGGCTCGCTTCAAGGAGGTCGTTACCAAAGCTTTGGGAGCGGCTCAATATCAGTTCAGCAATGCCGTCAATCAGATCAAACTTCTAAACCCCGAGCTAGTTATTGATGAGGCTGTGGTAAATATTGACCACTGCGTGGTTGACCAAGAGAGTGTTCGTCCCCAGAAGGTTGAAAGGGGGAAGGTCGTCCACGAGCGGTCCGTAATTTACCGTGCTGGTCCTTCCTCTTAAGATGAATGTTTATTTTGAACAATTTTGTCCGCCTGCGAGCGGTTAATCATTACTTGTTTTGCTTATTTTGAACAATTTTGTTCGCCTGCGAGCGGTTAACATTCGAGGACGTCCCGATTTTTAACCCGGATGTTCCAACTCTGTAATCAGTACTAAACTCTTTAGCTTTTAAATGATGAATGTTTAGCTTTTCTGTTGCTCGTTTTTGCGTATATACTTGTTATAACTTCGTATATAACTTCGTATGTGCACGTTTTAACCAAACGGTCGTTTGCTTATTCATCGGCCGCTATTCTGGAGCCCTTAGAGGTGCCTTTGAAAGGCATTTTTAAGTATATAGGCCGTCTAGCGTTCGATTGGGCCGTACGACAGTGCTCGTTTAAATTTGCAGGCCGCTACGCGCAGCGGCTTGCTTTTTGCCATTCGATGGCGTTCGGTTGGGCCATACGATGGCGCTCGATTAAATTTGCAGGCCGCTACGCGCAGCGGCTTGCTTTTTGCCATTCGATGGCATTCTTTTAAATTTGGAGGTCGCTACGCGCAGCGGCTTGCTTTTTGCCATGCGATGGCGCTTGTTCGTATGTCAGCTCGGTGACACATCGGTCGCTCTAATGATACTCGCATGACGAGCGATCGGTCATACATTCGTGCATGAAATAAAAGAACACAAGTCTTTCTAAGGTCAGGCCTCTGTAAAAAACCCTAGTGGGGAAAAAGAGCGCCCGCCTGGTTTTCATTTGATCTTTGGTCGGTCAATGTATCTTTGCATTTACACATAGTATTTCCTAAGTTTCTCGGCGTTCCATGTCCTGGGAATGGTCGCACCATTCATGGTTTCCAGCTCGTAGGCTCCTTTGCCCGTTCTGCTGATGATGCGATATGGTCCTTCCCAGTTGGGGGCGAACTTCCCTTGTCGAGCGTTCTTGTTCCCTACGTCTGTCCGTTTGAGCACGAGTTGGCCGATCGAGAATTCCCTTTTCTGAACGCGAGAGTTGTACCTTGCAGCGACCTTCTGCTTGACAAGTTGCTCCTTGAGAGACGCCTTGGTCCGCAGTTCGTCTACCAGATCGAGTTCTTCCCTGGTGGCTTGCTCGTTTTCTGACGCTGTTGGTGGATTGGCCATCCTCCAATTTAGCTCTCTCTTTTCGATGGGAATTACTGCATCGGTCCCATAGACCAGCCTGAAGGGTGATTCGCCCGTTGTAGAGTGAGGGGTCGTTCGATACGCCCAGAGGACTGACTGTAGTTCTTCAACCCAGTTTCCTTTGGCCTCATCCAATCTTCTCTTCAATCCTCGCAGAATGTCCCTGTTGGCCGCCTCGGCTTGGCCGTTGGTCTGTGGATGTTCGACCGAAGTGAAACGCTGTTTCACCCTTAGGCCGGCCAACATCTCTCCGAACCTCTCGTCCGCAAATTGAGTTCCATTGTCTGTTATCAATTGTAGGGAAACGCCAAAATGGGCTAACACATTTCGACTGAAGAACTTGCTCACTTTGGCCGCAGTTATGGTCGCTAGTGGCTCGGCCTCTATCCATTTAGTAAAGTAGTCAACTGCTACGATCAAAAACTTGAACTGACCCGGGGCGGGTGGGAATGGTTCTAGAAGATCCATTCCCCACCAGGCGAACGACCATGGTGAGGTTAAACTTTGCAGTTCAGAGGCAGGGGCAATATGAACGTCCACATGCATTTGACACTTGTTGCACTTCCGGACCAGGTTTTTAGCGTCCTCATCCATGGTCGACCAGTAAAAATAGGCTCTCAAAGCTCACTTCGCTATGGAGCGACCCCCTTGATGACTGGCGCATAAGCCTTCGTGAATCTCTCTTAACACGTGGTCTGCCTCGGCGGGCGTCAAACATCTCAATAGTGGAGAAGAGAAACCTCTTCTGTAAAGATTTCCTTCAATGACTGAGTACTTGGTCGCCGGCTGCCTTAAGAGCTTCGCCTCTTTCTGGTCTACTGGTTCTTCACCGGTCAGGATATACTGCAGTATAGGGACGATCCAGTTTTTCTCTGAATCAACGTAGAGGACGGCTAGTGATAGATCAGTCTTGGTCGCCACACTCGGCCGATTTAATGTCTCTTGAATTAGGCTTCGGTGATTCCCGGGCGCTTTAGTGCTAGCCAGCTTCGAAAGAATGTCAGCTCGCACGTTTTCCGTTCTTGGCACGTGTTTGACTTCTGCTCGATCAAACTTACTAAGCAATTCCCTTACCTTAGCCAGGTATTTCTTCAAGACTTCATCCTTTGTGTCATACAGTTCCTGGATTTGGGAGACGACCAGAAGAGAATCAGAGTGTAGTTCTACACGGTCTACATTGAACTCCTTGGCGAGCAATAATCCCGCTATACAGGCCTCGTATTCTGCCTGATTGTTTGACGTGTGGAAAGCGAACGTGTGTGACACTTCTACGGCCAGACTTGAGGAATTTTCCAGAATCAAACCGGCCCCACTTCCCTTAGAGTTCGAAGAGCCGTCAACGTGTAAAGTCCAAGTGGTGGCAGGTCGATCGTCCGAAATTGGGGTCATCTCAACTATGAAATCGGCCAATACTTGCGCCTTGGCTGCCGACCTGGGTTCAAACTTGATCTCGAACTCACTTAGTTCTACCGCCCACTTAATCATGCGGCCTGCCAGATCTGGTCGATGGAGAATCTGTTGTATGGGCTGGTCCGTCCTCACAACTATTTGGTGCGCCACAAAATACAGCCTCAATCTGCGAGCGGCCACTAGTAGTGCGAGCGTTAACTCCTCAATTCTCTGGTAACGGACTTCTGGCCCCTGCAACACTTTGCTGATAAAGTACACGGGATTCTGCTTCGTGTCGCTTTCCTTGACTAAGACGGCACTCAAAGCTTCCTCCGTGATCGCTAGATAAAGGTATAATGTTTCTTCTGGGAGCGGCTTGGTCATGATAGGTGGATTGGTCAAGGCTACCTTTAAGTCGTCCAACGCTTGCTGGCATTGATCAGTCCATTCAAAATCCACGTCCTTCTTCAGAAGCTTAAACAGAGGGAGTGACTTGCAAGCTGACAAAGGTATGAACCTAGATAGGGCGACGACCATGCCGTTTAGTTGTTGGATCTCCTTCTTTGTAGTGGGCGGCCCCATCTCGGCGACTGCCCTGCAATTATCAGGGTTAGCTTCGATCCCTCTTTCTGTTAAATGGAAACCTAGGAACTTCCCAGCTCGCACCCCAAACGACTGAGTGAATTTTTTCTTGCTTCCTCAAAACCTCCTTTAGGTCGTCAATGTGCTGATCGTCCGACTTGCTCTTGATAATCATGTCGTCTAAGTAGAGTTCGGCCACCCGACCGATCTGCTTGTCGAATATCTTGCTCATCATACGCTGGTAAGTCGCCCCAGCGTTCTTCAATCCAAAAGGCATTACGTTGTAACAGAAATTGCCACGGTTGGCCATGAAGGCGGTCTTATGGCGATCTGGTGGGTTCATGGTGATTTGGTTGTAGCCTGAATAAGCGTCCAGGAAAGAAAGCAACTTATAGCCTGAAGCGCTGTCCACCAGTTTGTCAATGCTGGGTACAGGAAAAGCGTCCTTAGGGCACGCCCTATTCAGGTCGGTATAATCGACACACATTCGCCACTTTCCATTTTTCTTCTTGACTAGCACGACGTTTGAAAGCCAAGTTGTATACTTAATTTCTTCCACAAAATTTGCTTTAATCAAGTCGTCAACCGCTTGGGACGCTGCCCTAGCCTTTTCTTCACTCTGAACTCTTCTCCTCTGTGTGACTGGCCTGGCTGTCTGATCGACCGAGAGCTGGTGGCATGCGACCTCCATGGGGATTCCGGGCATATCTGACGCTTGCCAAGAAAACAAGTCAGTGTATTCCTTCAAACAAGCGATGAGCCCCTGCTTAACCTGCTCAGGCAGGTCACTTCCAATTTTGACCGTCTTGGCTGGATCATCCCCTAGTTGAACATCAATGAAATGCCCATGGGGTTCTGGTCATTTCAATCTATTCTTTAGCTCGCGGGATAAGTCATCATCCCCATCTTCTGGGTCACTATCAGGGTCGTAGCAAGCGTCCAAATCAGCAAGATTGACTTGGTGTCCTTCCCCCAAACTCTGAGGGTCGGAACTTACGGCTTGTTCATCGCAGATGTCCTGATATAGGTAATGGCTCTTCTTGGCCGCCTCCATATCGGCCGCTAGAGTGGCGACCTGGCCATTTTTGTCATAAAACTTCATTTTCAAGTGAACGGTGGACACAACTGCCTCAAGCTTCCCCAAAGTCGGTCGCCCTATAATGCAGTGATAACATGATTTGATGGGAAAAACTAAGAACGTCGTCCTGACCATTCTATAAGACGTGCTTCCATTGGTGTCATTACCAAAGGTGACCAACAACTCTAGGGTTCCCAACGGGTAAGTGATAGCTCCATTAAAACCAGTCAAAGGAGTTGGGTCGGCTTAAGGAATGATTTCGCTACAGTCGATGCTCAATTTGTCAACTAACTCCTCGAACATGATGTCGGCCGAGCTTCCCTGGTCAATCAGGATTCTTCTTACCTCAGAATTTCCCATCACAGCGGATACGACCAAGGGAACATAACTATTGACTCTCCCATCAAGTAGATCCTCGTCCCCAAAAGAGATTGGCGGCCTGTTCGAGGTCGGTCGTGCTGCCGAAGACGATCCGACCATGAGAATCTCATTCCACTTTCTCTTGGTAGCCTTTTTGGACTCTTTGCGGTCCAGGGGGTTTCCTCCGTGGATAACCATAACAACTGCGGCTCCCCGGGTGCTGGCGTCCTCCTCGATGTGTCCTTTTACCGCTCTTTGCCCGATCGCTGAGTAGCTCTGACCTTCCCTTCGAATGAATGGCTTGCCCCTCGGGCCTTTCTTCAAGTCGCTCTACACCTTCTTCTCTAACGTACTTGGTTAATTTTCCCTTTTGAATGAGATCTTCAATATCATCCTTCAGGGCCATACAGTCGTTGGTGTCACGGCCCTTACTCTTGTGGTACCTGCAGTACTTTTTCGTGAAACGACCGCCCTTCTTAAGAACGAGAGGATCAGGACGCTTCACCCCAGCAAACTCATTGTTCTGACAATCCATGTAGATTTGAGCAATGGGTGTGTTCAACCTGGTACGCTGGTCGTACTTCTTTTGACGGAAATCCGGCCGACTTTCACGACGTCCTTCTGGCTCTTTAGCTGGCCTGCTATGCTCCTCTTTGGGTCACGCACGGGCGCCCTTTCTTGCTGCCAACGTCTCTTCATAGCCCATGTGGTCGTTGGCCCTCCTCAGGAACATACTAAGGTCTATATAATGGTTGAGGGTGAATTCCTCCGCAAACCTATGATCTGGTTGTATTCCACGCTTGAGGTACTTCAATTTGTCCTTGTTAGAGAGGTCGTGAATTGTCTCTACCTCAGTGTTGATAAGGTCTATATAGTGCCTTAAAGACTCATTCTCCCCTTGAACGACTGTTGCGTTCGTGTGGTATTCGCAAATATAGTGCAAGTATACACGTCGTACAAGTAATAAAGTGGATAAAAAGTAAGAGATCGTTCCCACGAGGATTGGTTTGCTTTCAAAGTTCAAGTTACAAAACACAAGAGAATCAAGTAACAAATCGACACTAAGAGTTGGTTTTAATGCTAAGAATATAAATAAAGCAAGTAATCAAATGTTGGGTGTAAATATGGATGAGAGTGAGTTGGATTGTTGCATGCAAGTAAATCCTTTCTAGTCGGAGCGTTATAACGTTTTGCGTTATTGCGTACAAATGTTATTACGTATAGGCGTTATAACGTTTGAGCGATGTTGCAAAAGAGTTTGTGCTTTTTAGGTCCACAAAGCGTCGAGCTTCAAGTATAAGAGGTCCTATGTCTAGGTTCTAAATAGGCCCACTTCTGTATTTTAAGTACCCACAGCAATGTTCTATGAACTATTATCCTTTCTATGTCTAGACTTAGATAAAAAATGCCTAAATGTCTTTAGTGCACCTTTTCGTTAATATAAATCTTTGAGTTCTTTTCATAGACCATGTCTGTACCTATGAATCTACCTATTTTCAGAGGCCAACCTCAAAACAAGTTTGGAAATATTATCATGCAAAGATTTAAAACATCAAACGTCAATACTTCATAACATTGAACTAGAAATTCATTACAAGCAAAACAACAACCCGACTACAAAATGTTTAGCTCATGCTGAGCATCTTTACAGAATGATAAGGAATTGAAATCCAAATACTGTAACGCCCCAAAAATGATTAAATAAATAATTAGATAATTTAATTAGGTGATAATTTAATTAACCTTATTTAAAATAAATATAAGGAAATTAATTCAATTAAGGAGTGGGGTGTAGTGAATAAATAGAGAGTATTTAATTAAAATGGGGAGGATGTGAGAAAGTAATTAGGTGGTGCAATTAGGGCCCATTGGAGTTAAGTGGCCCAAACCCAATTAATAAAAACATTAGGGTCTTAGGAGAAACCCTCATTGGAAGCAAAATAACAAAAATTAGAAAGAGAGAAGAGGAGGTGGCGCGGACGGCTGGGAGGGCTTGAGAGAGAGGGATTTTTGCGTGAAGAGCAAGGAAGAAGAAGAAGGAAGGCGTGGATTGTTGGGGTTTTGGAGGGGTCTTCTTGAATTGTTGGTGTTATCTTCTTCAAGTTTAACAAGGTATGGGGGCTCTCTAGCATATTTAATAATTTATAAATCTTGAGACATAGGGATTAAGGACTAGGAGTAATTTAGGTGGATAATTTGTAATGTATATACGTGATTCTGTGATTATGTGCTGGATTTTCATTAGTAAGGGTGGGTTTTAACATTTATAATGGGTTTATGATGGTGGTTTATGGGTAGTTAGGATTTTGTGAATTGAATTGATGATGATGTGATTGTTGTTGTTGCTCGTTATTGTTGTGGTTGTTATTTGCGTTGTTGATTGTAGAGTTTAATGGTTCTTGACGTTATGGTTGATAATTGATGAAGTTGTGCACACTTGTTGTTGTAGCCATGTTCTTGATGATTATGATACGTGATGATGATGTTGTTGAGCGTGTGGAATTTTGATGCGCAGGAGTGTTTGTGTTGTGACGAGTGAGGTGAGTGAGTTAGGTGGTGTATGGCAGAGGTGTGTGAGGTGTGGGAGAGTGGCACGGGTGCGGGGCGCGCGCGCTTTGTGCCCTGTGCGTGAGTGTATGCGTTGGGCGCCGCGGTTGTTGTGCGCGCCGCGTGCGTGTGTTCGGTGTGTGAGTGGCGCGCTCTTGGCGCTCACGGTGAGGATGGGCGCCGAGGTGTTTGCCCGGTGCCGAGGTGAATGAAGTGAGGTGGCGTGGGTGAGTGAGGTGAGGTGAGGTGCCGAGGTGAATGAAGTGAGGTCTTGAGGGTGAATGAGGTGAGGTGACCTAGGTGAGTGAGGTGAGGTGTGAGGTGCCGAGGTGAATGGGGTGATATGCCGAGGTGAAGGAGGTCGGTGACCTAGGTGAGTGAGGTGAGGTGAGGTGCCGAGGTGAATGGGGTGAGTGAGGCGAGGTCCGAGGTGTGTGAGGTGTACCGAGGTGTATTTTGTGTGGGCCGAGGTGAAGTGAGTGTGTCCGAGGTGAATGGAGTGTGTCCGAGGGTGAAGTGAGTGTGTGTCGAAGTGAAGCGAGTGTGTGTCGAAGAGGCGGTGTGTGTGTGTTCTTGTTGGGGCGCCGCACTGGCTGCCCAGTGCGCTGGTGTGCTAGTGTGCGTGTGTTCACGGGATGGGCGCCAATCTTGCGCCCAGGCGCAACTTGGCGCCATGTCTAGGTGTGGGTTCAAAATAGTCCTTAGGTGTCGATCGGTCCCGAAGTGTCAACTTAGCCCTTAGGTGTTAAAATGGTTCTTTTGGTGTCAAACTAGTCCCTAGGTGTAGGTTTAGTCGGGTGTTGACTTTAGTCCTTTGGGTGGAAATGATTAGGGTGCTCTTTTAGTCCCCGTAGGAGTATTAATCATGGTGTTATAAAATAAATGGTGAATATATTGGTGATGAGGGTCTATGCCTCTCCTTGGTGATTTGGTGAATATACATATAATTGTGGTGAGCATGTTATTGCTTTATTTTGGTGTTTTGGTGTTTTTGGTGCATAGTCATGGCGTCGCATAAATCATATGCATTTTGGTGAATAAGGCCGGCCTCTAAATTATTTTGGTGTTTGGTGAATGCCCACAAGGCATTTTTGGTGATGGATCCACATGCATATGCCCGAGTGGAGTTTTGGGTTGCATTGCATACATTGCATACATGTTAGTGTAAGCTTTTACGGTGTGATTGCAAATGGTGTAAGCTGTTTTTACAGTGTGATTGTAGTTAGTGTAAGCGCCTTTGGTGTGCTTGTCTTAATAGTGTATCTAAATTTGTTGTTCTCACGGTGTGCTGTTTCTCTGTGTTCCTTGCTTTATTTATTATTATCTGTGCATTGAGACTCACCCTCTTTGCGTCGTGTTGCCTCGTATGTTGGCAACTGCGGTGTGATGATGATGAAGGTGACTAGAGATCCTTCCTTGAGTACTGCCGAAGTCGCTCGATACGTAGTACCAGGGGAATGTTTATTTGTTATGTCTTTTACTTTTGAACTATTATTTAAGTTGTTATTTTCCACTTTGTAATGTTTATTCAGACTATTATTTTGGTGCTATGTATCCTCTAAGCTGGAGTTTATTTTAAGTAATTGTTTTGAAGTATGTTAAGGTGTTTGGTTTTAAATGTGACACCCTCGAGTGGTCGCACCGAAAATGTTTTTCACGCACTCTGATTTTCAAAATTAATTGAATAGTAGTCTATGTAGAAAGGGGGGTGTTACAAGTGGTATCAGAGCAGTTCGATCTGTCCGGCCAAGTTGTCGAGTCTGTTAACCCTCGAGTATTGGTACTCGTTCTAAATCATAATTATGTTGCTGTTTGAAATAGTATATAGGATGTTGTTTTTCATGTTTTATGTCTTTGTTCTTGCTGTTTCAATTGAAATATGAACTGTTATTTTCTTTATAAATAGTGGCTGTTTTTATACATAAGTAAAAGAACATGGCTGATATTTTATTACTATAATTGGAATTTAATTGTGTCGTTTTCCCAACTTTGAGGGTGGTGTTTCTTCCTAAATTTTTTAAAATGTGATGTTTCTTTCTAAAATCTAAAGTGTGTTGTTCCTAAAAATCTAAAGGTGTTGTTTTCCCTCAATTTTTAAATGTGGTGTTTACGATGATGCGGTGATATGATAGTGATGGTTGCATTTAGAGGTATGTGTTTCGTTAAGTGTGTTCTCTAGAATCTATTGTTGTGTGGTGAGTGTTTGAGTTGAGTAGTGTCTATAGTATTCAAATTTTCGAGGACGAAAATGCCTAAGTGGGGGAGAGTTGTAACGCCCCAAAAATGATTAAATAAATAATTAGATAATTTAATTAGGTGATAATTTAATTAACCTTATTTAAAATAAATATAAGGAAATTAATTCAATTAAGGAGTGGGGTGTAGTGAATAAATAGAGAGTATTTAATTAAAATGAGGAGGATGTGAGAAAGTAATTAGGTGGTGCAATTAGGGCCCATTGGAGTTAAGTGGCCCAAACCCAATTAATAAAAACATTAGGGTCTTAGGAGAAACCCTCATTGGAAGCAAAATAACAAAAATTAGAAAGGAGAGAAGAGGGAGGTGAGGCGCGACGGCTAGGGCTTGAGAGAGAGGGATTTTGCGTGAAGAGCAAGGAAGAAGAAGGAAGGCGTGGATTGTTGGGGTTTTGGAGGGGTCTTCTTGAATTGTTGGTGTTATCTTCTTCAAGTTTAACAAGGTATGGGGGCTCTCTAGCATATTTAATAATTTATAAATCTTGAGACATAGGGATTAAGGACTAGGAGTAATTTAGGTGGATAATTTGTAATGTATATACGTGATTCTGTGATTATGTGCTGGATTTTCATTAGTAAGGGTGGGTTTTAACATTTATAATGGGTTTATGATGGTGGTTTATGGGTAGTTAGGATTTTGTGAATTGAATTGATGATGATGTGATTGTTGTTGTTGCTCGTTATTGTTGTGGTTGTTATTTGCGTTGTTGATTGTAGAGTTTGATGGTTCTTGACGTTATGGTTGATAATTGATGAAGTTGTGCACACTTGTTGTTGTAGCCGTGTTCTTGATGATTATGATACGTGATGATGATGTTGTTGAACATGTGGAATTTTGATGCTTGTAGTGAGTGTTTGTGTTGTGACGAGTGAGGTGAGTGAGTTAGGTGGTGTAACCGAGGTGTGTGTGAGGTGTGGGAGAGTGGCACGGGCTGGGCGCAACGCGCCTGTGCCCTGTGCGTGAGTGTATGCGTTGGGCGCTGCCGGTTGTGGCGCGCCCTTGTGCGTGTGTTCGGTGTGTGAGTGGCGCGCCTCTTGGCGCTACCGGTGAGGATGGGCGCCGAGGTGTGCTGCCCAGTGCCGAGGTGAATGAAGTGAGGTGACGTAGGTGAGTGAGGTGAGGTGAGGTGCCGAGGTGAATGAGGTGAGGTGACCTAGGTGAGTGAGGTGAGGTGAGGTGCCGAGGTGAATGGGGTGATATGCCGAGGTGAAGGAGGTCGGTGACCTAGGTGAGTGAGGTGAGGTGAGGTGCCGAGGTGAATGGGGTGATATGCCGAGGTGAAGGAGGTCGGTGACCGAGGTGAGTGAGGCGAGGTGCCGAGGTGTGTGAGGGTGTACCGAGGTGTATTTTGTGTGGGCCGAGGTGAAGTGAGTGTGTGCCAAGGTGAATGGAGTGTGTGCTGAGGTGAAACGAGTGTGTGTCGAAGGGCAGGTGTGTGTGTTGCGCTGGGGGGCGCCACTTGGCTGCCCCAAGTGCGCCTGGTGTGCTAGTGTGCGTGTGTCTACGGGATGGGCGCCAATCTTGGCAGCCCAAGGCGCAACTTGGCGCCATGTCTAGGTGTGGGTTCAAAATAGTCCTTAGGTGTCAGATCGGTCCCCGAAGTGTCAACTTAGCCCTTAGGTGTTAAAATGGTTCTTTTGGTGTCAAACTAGTCCCTAGGTGTGGGTTTAGTCCCGGGTGTTGACTTTAGTCCTTTGGGTGGAAATGATTAGGGGTGCTCTTTTAGTCCCCGTAGGAGTATTAATCATGGTGTTATAAAATAAATGGTGAATATATTGGTGATGAGGGGTCTATGCCTCTCCTTGGTGATTTGGTGAATATACATATAATTGTGGTGAGCATGTTATTGCTTTATTTTGGTGTTTTGGTGTTTTTGGTGCATAGTCATGGCGTCGCATAAATCATATGCATTTTGGTGAATAGGCTTCGACCTCTAAATTATTTTGGTGTTTGGTGAATGCCCACAAGGCAATTTTGGTGATGGATCCACATGCATATGCCCGAGTGGAGTTTTAGGTTGCATTGCATACATTGCATACATGTTACGTGTATGCTTGTTTAGCTCGTGTGATTGCAAATGGTGTAAGCTGTTTTACGGTGTGATTGTAGTTAGTGTAAGCGCCTTTGTGTATGCTTGTCTTAATAGTGTATCTAAATTTGTTGTTCTCTGGTGTGCCTGTTTCTCTGTGTTCCTTGCTTTATTTATTATTATCTGTGCATTGAGACTCACCCTACTGCGTCGTGTTGCCTCGTATGTCGGCAACTGCGGTGTGATGTGAAGGTGACTAGAGATCCTTCCTTGAGTACGGTCGAGTCGCTCACGATCACGTAGCAACCGGGGAATGTTTATTTGTTATGTCTTTTACTTTTGAACTATTATTTAAGTTGTTATTTTCCACTATTTGTAATGTTTATTCAGACTATTATTTTGGTGCTATGTATCCTCTAAAGCTGGAGTTTATTTTAAGTAATTGTTTTGAAGTATGTTAAGGTGTTTGGTTTTAAATGTGACATCCTCGAGTGGTCGCACTGAAAATGTTTTTCACGCACTCTGATTTTCAAAATTAATTGAATAGTAGTCTATGTAGAAAGGGGGATGTTACAAGGCCCGAAGGCATTCACCATTCACCAAAAGGCCCGAAGGCATTCACCATTCACTAATGTAACACCCCCTACTATCTAGTCTTGTATTTTAATAAACCCAAAAATCAGAGTCTACGAAAAACTTTTAGTGCGACCACGTGAGGGTGCCACATTCAAACAACCACATTAAACTCCAAGATAATAATTATAATAACTCCAAAAAGGTGATACATAGCACCATAAATCAGTACGAGGATAGATATCGTAGCGTGGAAATAACAAGCGAAATACTGAAATCTGATCATCCAAATAAAAGTTAAATCATAACAAAAGCGACAAAATCTAGCTATCCTCCCGGTGCTACGTGATCGAGTGACTCGACAAATACTAGCGAGAAGGTACTCACGTCACCTTTGATCCTTTGTCACTGCAGCGTTGCCACATAAGAGCAACATTCCAAGCGAGAAAGGGTGAGTCTCATTTCATAGAAAATAGTAAATAAAACAAGCAACACAATAAGACAAGCATTAGCACACCAGTCAGTACAATCCAATCACTTTCACCATTTAATTATACACACCCAGACAACCACCATAAAATGTATGCAAGTGCATGATATGCAACCCAACGCCAAGGGTATATGCATGTGGATTGTAACACCCCCTTACTTCTAATTCTACTTAGCAAATTAAATCAGAGTTTTCAAAAACCACTCAAGGAGTGCTACATTTTTCTACATGAACTTAACCAAGCAAAACAATAAAACATTTGCGCAGCTAAAACAGTGGTAGTGTAATGTACATACAGCACCTCGGCCAAGAAGGAACCGAGATCAACAAGTCACATGTTATTAGTTACAACATAATCAAAATAATACATGTTCCAAAAGACATAGGTTTACAACACAAAATAACCTACATACAGACCACTACACTACTCATTTGATGTTACACTACCGAGCAAAATGACAACGCCAACGACATCGGTGAGGGTGACCTCTACTCGGGAATACCTGCAAGTTGCCACAAGAGAGCAACATAAAAGCAGTAGGGTGAGTCTCTAAACACAAATAGCAATGTTTATAACAAACCTCATGTTAAAACAAACACAAACAGCACCTCGACTCACACAAAACAAATCAGCTCAGCAGGCTATGACACCTCAGTTCATACCACAAAATAATACTACAATCAGTGCATGATTTATATGAATGATGCAGACCCAAACTCCAAGGGCATATGCATGATGGATCCATTAAGACCGAAGTCCTCTGCTATCACCTTAGGACCGAAGTCCTTAGGACCGAAGTCCTCTGCTATCACCTTATGCTTATGATTTATGCGACACCATGAACAATGCATAACACACAACATATACATTATTCAATTAAATCATAACACCATTTCAGTAACTCACCAATTAGACCGCAGCCTTTTATTCATAAATAGGACCTAAGTCCTCTGCTCACCTCTAGGACCGAAGTCCTCTGCATTCACCATTTTCATTTATTCAATGCCCCTCAGGGACTTCAACGTTTATTTAATCCTCTACTCGTAGCCCTACGGCCAAAACAACTCTCATACATCATTACCGCACTAAGGCTGACATCCCTACCTCGGCCAACAGCTCCATAGCTGTCGCCCAGCTCAACGAGCACCTCGACACTCAAGCATTTGACTAACAGTCAATCCGAGTACTCCAATGTCACTTAGGACCAAAACGACACCTAAGGACCAAAACGACACCTATCGCTCCATCGTTTGGACTTAACGTCACTACCGTCGCACTCACCGTCGCCTCTCGCAGTGAAATACGCTAAACATAGCTCATACGCAGCACCTCGGTACCCCATTTGGCACCTCGGCAAAGACACAACACCTCGGCACACTGACTGTACCTCGGCTCACTACTATTTCGACACCTCTGCCTTCATCATGCTCAAACTACGATTACGCTATGGTCGACATTTCCTAACGTGAAACCCACGCATTACGCCGCCTATTTACCGACTCAACTACGCTAGATTCGAATGCGCAAGACTTCGCCACGCCGATTCGACTACACTCGCTTGGAATTGCGCCTAAGTTCGACCACACTAGTCTCGCCTATCCGACTTCCGACTATGTTGATCTCGGATAAGCCTAATTTCGATTGTACTAGTTTATAGCAACTCCACCTAAGTACATACACCACCCGACTCGGCATATACACCTCGAACTACCTACTCGCACAGGCAACCACAAACCCGGCTTTACGCTTGGCTTCAAATTTCGATTTTATCACTTAGCTTACTTACGCACTACCTCATCTTCCAACCCTCACTCACGCTTCATTTGATTACGTTACCTGTCAACACTTAGGATTACACCGACCTCAGCCTATACACGCCTCAACTATACCGACCACGAACGTACATCTCACCTCGTCAAGTGCACCTAGGTATGATATACTCTACGTCTTGGCCATAACACCTCGGTTACTACACGCTACACGTTATCAACGGCACTTCAGCAGCTAAGCCTAAGTACTTTACCTCGGCCTAAGCATCTCGACCTACTTACTCTACACCTCAGTAAGCACAAACCGATCCTTATACCTAGTCTTAGGTACTCGTACACTTAGTTACTGGTGCTCTATCACTCACCTCGACTTCTATGACCTCGTTACTTACGTTTTGACTTACGATCATCACTTAGTTTCGTTATACTAGTGGTAGGTAGATACACCTCTACTACCCCAAGTCAACCCCTTCGCTTAAGCCTAGACACACACTCTCTTGTTATGAACACTCAACTCCAAATCTACACCTCGGTAGTCTAGCGTTCTACTCCATAAGACCCTTACACTCTCACGTCTCTCACTTTAGCTCACTGGGACTGAGAGTTCTCAGCTCCCCTGTCTCTCCCTTGCCTCTCATGATGATCAACTCATCACATCATCACCAAAATGAATGAAACACAGTCAACACAAGCATCAAACAACACACATACAACTCAGAATACAAACACATGCTTGCTCATACACAAAGTCTATCATACATACAGAACTATAAATGAATAGAGAGCCCCCTTACCTTAATAACTTGAGAAGATGAGAACCCTTCACGCTCCAATAACCACAGCAACAAGCTCTCCTCTTCTCTCCCTAAAGCTATCTCACTGCGCTTCTACTCGGCATATCTCGATCGGTTGAGTCGAACACACTCTCTTCACTTTGAAACCCTCCAGTTAACACCCACAAGAAACTCTTCTCCCTTGATTCCGAGCTCCTCCCACGCCAACGTTCTCCTTCCTCTCTCTCTAGAAAGTGATCTCACCTACCAACTTCTCTCTCTTACTTTCCCTTTGACTTTTCTAAGATTTTGGTTGGAATGCATGTCTCCCCTTCGACACTTCCCTTTAAGGCATGCAATTGGGCTAAATTCATGGATCATGGGCCTAACTCTCATGGGCCTCTAATTACACTCCCTCCATCACTTGCACTACTCCCTCTTTTAATTAAATTACTACTCCCCTTTTAAAATCAAATACCTCCTAAATACCCTAAAACTCCAATTAATCCTTTGACTTAACCAAATGTTGTAAGCCTTAAAGAACCCACTAAATAAATAATTGAATTATATTTGGGGCGTTACATGGATCCATCACCAAAAGGCCCAGAGGGCATTCACCATTCACCAAAAGGCCCGAAGGCATTCACCATTCACCAAAAGACCCGAAGGCATTCACCAAAATATTTTATGAGGCCGAGGCCTATTCACCAAAAACAATGCACATGCCTATGCAACACCATGACTATGCATCAACACACCAAACAATCACCAAGAATCATACATAGAATAATCACCTTTAACTTTACTTACACACCAACCACCAAGAGAGGTCTTAACCCTCAATCACCCAAAATGTACTCACCATTAATACCCGTCACCATTTAAGATAGCCCTCAATGGCTAGATGCAACACCAAGAGGATTAAAAGAACACCTAGGACCAAATATATCACCTAAGGATCAATTCAACACCTGGGGACTAATTCCTAACATTCTAGGACCTTTGTGACGCCTAAGGGCCACTTGGACACATAGGGACCATTTTGACGCCATATTAATTAATTTAACACCTAGGGATTATTTCGACACCATAATAATTATTTTAGCACCTAGGGACTAATTTGACACCATAATAATTATTTTAGCACCTAGGGACTAATTTGACCCCATATTAATTAATCTAACGTTTCGGGGACCATTGTGGAACTCACACCTAGACATAGGCGCCACCAGGCGCACTTGGGGCAGCCAAATGGCGCCCCCCTGCGCAACACCACACCCTGCGTGCACACAAACAGTGCACTAGGCGCACTGGGCATGCCAAAGTGGCACCCAGTGTTGCGCCACACCCCAGGCCAGAATTCCCAGCAACTAAGACTCGCACCAGACGCATTGGGGCAGCCAAAATGGCGCCCTGCGCAACACCCTCCACCCAGAAATACCTTTCCAGCCCACCTGCACACACATAGGCGCCAAATTCCCTGCAATTTGGCGCCCCTAGCACTATTCACTGTCTAAGGCAACCCAACAGCCCATGACACACACACAGGCGCCAAATTCCCTGCAATTTGGCGCCCGACATCTGTATTCACCCCAACTCGCCACCTCACCTAGCCAAACAAAGACACCAGCGCGCGATTTCTGTGGAATTGGCGCCCCCTCCCCTGCACACACCCACGCAGCAATCAACAGTAAACCAGGCGCCAGTTTTCCTGCAACTTGGCGCCTCCTCCCACTCGCACACCTCGGCACACACAAAACACACCTCGGTACACTCTCACACACCTCGGCACCTCACCCCATTCACCTCGACACCTCACCTCATCTCACTCACCTAGGTCACCTCGCCTCCTTCACCTCGGCACATCACCCCATTAACCTCGGCACCTCACCTCACCTCACTCACCTAGGTCACCTCACCTCATTCACCTCGGCACCTCACCCCATTCACCTCGGCACCTCACCTCATCTCACTCACCTAGGTCACCTCGCCTCCTTCACCTCGGCACATCACCCCATTAACCTCGGCACCTCACCTCACCTCACTCACCTAGGTCACCTCACCTCATTCACCTCGGCACCTCACCCCGTTCACCTCGGCACCTCACCCCGTTCACCTCACCTCATCTCACTCACCTAGGTCACCTCGCCTCCTTCACCTCGGCACATCACCCCATTAACCTCGGCACCTCACCTCACCTCACTCACCTAGGTCACCTCACCTCATTCACCTCGGCACCTCACCCCGTTCACCTCGGCACCTCACCCCGTTCACCTCGGCCAAGCGCTAAATGCACTGCCAATTGGCGCCTCTATCACGGTCCACCTATACCGATCCTAAAACTTCCTTAAACGCCATGGATTTATTATTATTCCTTGTTCAAACTACCAACCCAACACCTACCACCCACTTATTTTGCTAGATTAAATTAGCTACAATCACCATAATTCATTAGCAATCATCCATACACTCAACAACCAAGCAAGAACACCATTTATATACACAGTAATATTACCAAAAATTCACTCAAGCCTAATACCAAACACCTAACCTTCATTCTCAATTCTCCCTATTGTTTTCATTCAAAGTAATACAATCAACATGCCAACACCACTCCAAATAACCTCATCAATTCAATTATCACATAAAGACTCAATTCAATTACATATTCATTATATTCATCATCAAATCAAACAAGTTAGCATCTAACAATTCAATCAAACATATCCTAATACTCAATCCTATGGTTCCATGTTTTAGAGACTATTGGCTATGGAAGGAGAGTCCCCTTACTTGTTAATTGAGGGAGAATACCACACTTGAGAATTCACCAAAATCACCAACCTCCAAGCTTTGATCTCACTCCCAAACCTCACGCCAAAACCTTCTCTAAGCAAGCTTGAGAGAAAATTCCTTCCTTCCCTTTTCCTTGCTTCACCGTCGCCTCACTCTCTTTCTCCCGCTCACGGCTCTCCTTTCTTTTCTTTGATGGAATCACAACACTTAGAGACCCACTAGGTTAATAATAGGGATTGGGCCAACTGATGGGTTTGGGCCCTATTCACACCACTTCCTTTTAATTCAATTCGCCCCTGGAATGAAATAACTCCTAGTTAATTAATTTATTTAAATAATTATTGTAAACCTCTAATAACTTAATTAAATAATTAATTAGATTATTTCGGGGTGTTACAATCCTCCCCCACTTAGAATATTTCGTCCTCGAAATTACCTGAGTCAAGTAACTCCGGATAGGCCTCCTTCATCTTGCTCTCCAACTCCCAAGTCGTACTTTCGCCTACGGCTCCCTGTAACGCCCCAAAAATAATTCGAGTGTCTATTTAATTAATTTAATTAGGTGTTATAGTGGTTAATTATATTAAAATAATAATAGAGTATTTGATTTAAGTGAGGAGAGGTGGGTAGTAAAGAAGTGAGTGACAATTAAATAAAAGAGGGAGTGGTGAGACTAATTGGTGGGGTGTAAAAAGAGCCCAATTGTCTAAGGGCCCAAATTAATATTGGGTATTAGGTTAAGGTTTCATTCCTTGAGAAAAAAAAAAAGGAGGGAATCGAGAGAAAAGAGAAAGGAAGGGGTGCGTAGTGAGAGAGGAAAGAAAGAGAGAGGAGAAGTAGAAGAGAAAGAAAGGCTGCGCAGTGGAGAGAAGAGAGGGGAAAAGAAGGAGGTTTTCGCAAACTGAAGAAGGAGATCGCGAGGATTGTTGCTGTGATTCTTGGTTCTTGGTGAAAAAGTTCTCATCTTCAACCAATTCTTGAGGTAAGGGTGGGTTTTAACATTTATAATGGGTTGCGATGGGGGTATGTGGGTAGTTAGGATTTGGGTGATTTTCGCATGATGTTGTGGTTTCGTTATGATTGTTATTTGCGTGATGATGTTGATTTCGTGATTGAGCCATGATTTTATTCAATTGATGTGTTAAATTGAAGTGTTTGCGTCAAGTGGATGCGTTGTGGCATGGCTAGGGCGCCAAAATTGGCAGCCCATGCGCTGGTGTGTGTGCTTGTGTGCGTTCTTGTTGCCTAGGGCGCCAGGAGTTCTTTGCTGCAGTGCGCTTGTGTGCGGGAAAGGGCGCTGAGTGTGCGCCCGTGGTGTGTGTGAGTATGTGCCGAGGTGTGTGAGGGTCTGCCGAGGTGTGTGAGTGTGTGTGCCGAGGTGTGTGAGGCGTGGGAGAGTGGCACGGGCTGGGCGCAAGGCGCGTACGCCCTGTGTGTGAGTATGTGCCGAGGTGTGTGAGGGTCTGCCGAGGTGTGTGAGTGTGTGTGCCGAGGTGTGTGAGGCGTGGGAGAGTGGCACGGGCTGGGCGCAAGGCGCCTACGCCCTGTGTGTGAGTATGTGCCGAGGTGTGTGAGGGTGCGTGCCGAGGTGTGTGAGTGCGCGTGCCGAGGTGTGTGAGGGTGCGTGGTGAGGTGTGTGAGTGCGCGTGCCGAGGTGTGTGAGGGTGTGCCGAGGCGTGTGAGGGTGTGCCGAGGTAGTGATTGAAAGGAACCGAGGTAGTGTAATTGAGAGGAACCGAGGTAGTGTAATTGAGATGAACCGAGTGAAGTGAGTGTGTGTCGAGGCGAAGTGAGCGTGTGACGAGGTGAAGTAGGTGTATGCCGAGGTGAAGTGAGTGGGTGCCGATGTGAAGTGGTTGTGTGCCGAGGTGAAGTGAGTGTGTGCCGAGGTGAATTGAGTGTGTGCCGAGGTGAATTGAGTGTGTTCCGAGGTTAATTGAGTGTGTGCCGAGGTGAAGTGAGTGTGTGTCGAGGCGAAGTGAGTGTGTGACGAAGTGAACTGAGTGTGTGTCGAAGTGCAGGTGTAAGCGATGTGGCGTTTGTGATCTTTGTGGCCGTGGTGAGAATTACGAGGTAGCTGTGATGCTACAACACGGGATATTTTTGTGAAGTGATTTTATAATGAGATATGGCGTTATAGTATTTATTAATTAAATACTTTGAGTTTATGTAGTTGGTGCATGAGTCATGAGTCGCATTATCATATGCATTTCTCGGTGGTATAGGCTTCGGCCTCTTTGTGAATATTTTTGGTGGTATAGGCTTCGGCCTCTCGCCCGTCGCGGCTTAGTTGTGTTTGAGATTGGTACCACATGCATATGCCCAGAGGGGTTACATTGTCGCATAGTCTACATATATGTACGCATACGTAACGTGTTTTGGGTGTTCTCATTGTGATGAAAGTTGTGCTTCGTGCGACGCTGTGATACGAGTAACGAGTTTTGGTGTAAATTATGTCTTGTGTGATGCGATGACGTGTGGATTTTTCTGTGTGACATTCATGCCTGCTGCTTATATACTACTATCTTTTATCTATTATTTCTGTTAAGCTCACCCCTTCTGCTTGGAATGTTGCTCTTATGTGGCAACGCTGCAGGTGATCGTTAGTACTTGTGGAGGATTGCTAGGTGTAGTCTCCTTCTCGTTGGAGTGCAGTGTCACTCGATCGTAACCGGGAGGGTCGTAGTTACCGTTTTCCGAACTCTTATCATTTATTTTTGGAGTTTTGTTTAATGTTTAATTATTTTTGGAGGTGTTAAATGAGTTTATGATCCCACTGCTTAGAGATTGATTATTTATGTTTTTGAGGATTTATTTTAAATCAATTTGGAGTTTTTATATGGTGAAAAATGTAGCGCCCTCGTGGTGACTCTGATAATTGCGCGTTTAAATTATAATTAGAAAAGGGGGTGTTACACTCCCAACCAAACCACCTTCACTAGATTGATTTCCTTACCTCTTAGGACCTTCACCTCACGGTCTTCAATTCTTACTGGCATCGTCTCCACAGTGAGGTTCTCTCTCACCTCCACATCGTCCATCTGAACCACATGGGATGGGTCGGGAACATACTTTCTCAGCTGAGATACATGAAATACGTCATGTAAATTTGAAAGATTGGGTGGCAAGGCCACTCTGTAAGCAACCTTCCCAACCCTCTCCGATGTCGTCACGGACCGATAAAGCGAGTCAACTTCTTAGACTTGAGCACGCGGGCACGGTCGTGGGAGTGACTCTCGAGGAATACGTGCTCACCAGCTTGAAATTCCAAATCCTTCCTCCTCTTATCGTGATAACTCTTCTGTCTACTCTGCGAAGCTTTCATTTTCTCACGGATCATTTTAACCTTCTCAGTAGTTTCACGAACTATTTCAGGACCAAGTACCACACTCTCTCCTGATTCATACCAACATAGAGGAGTCCTGCACCTCCTACCATACAATGCTTCAAACGGTGCCATCCCAATACTCGAATGATGACTGTTGTTATAAGTGAACTCGATCAAGGGTAGATGAGAATCCCACGAACCTCCTTGCTCAAGAACACACGCCCTCAGTAAATCTTCGAGCGACTGATTAGTTCTCTCCGTCTGTCCATCTGTCTGCGGGTGGTACGCCGAACTCAACCTCAATTTAGAACCCAGGGCCTCTTGTAAACTCTTCCAAAATTCAGAAGTGAATCTGGGATCTCTATCAGACACGATACTCATTGGGACACCGTGCAGCTTCACAATCGTCTTCACATAGATTTCTGCCAACTTCGGAATATCTTCATCCTTCACTTTTATCTGGTGATATCCCGACCTCAAATCTATCTTACTGAATACACGAGCACCCACCAGTTGATCCATCAAATCATCGATTCTTGGGAGTGGATACTTATTCTTGATTGTAACCTTGTTCAAGCTGCCGATAGTCTACACAAAGCCTCATACTCCGTCTTTCTTCTTTACTAGCAACCTTTGGAGCTCCCCACGGAGATACACTCGGTCTTATGAACTTCTTCTCTAGCAAGTCTTCAAGCTGCTTCTTCAACTTTGACAACTCTGCTGCAGACATCCTATACGGCGCCATAGACACGGGTCTAGTACCAGGCACCAAGTCAATACCAAATTCCACCTCCCTCTCGGGTGGCACATCAGGAATTTCATTAGGAAATACTTCGGAAAAATCCCGCACCACTGGCAACTCGTCAATTTTAGCCTGGCTCTCAAGAGACAGCGACGCCATCAAAGCAAACAACTTAACTTCGTCCCTCATTATCTTATGTAATTGGCCAGCAGGCAACAAAGCAGATTCCTCTTCGACCGGAGGGTGGAAATCCACAGATTTATTAAAACAGTTGATGTGGACATGGTTGTTCACTAACCAGTCCATACCTAATATGATATCTAGCCCATCTAATGGCAAGCAAATTAAATCCACAAGGAATTCTCTATCGAAAACCAATAGAGGACACTTAACACACACGAGAGAAGTGGTCACCGAACCCTTAGCTGGAGTGTCGATAACCATCTCCCTCTTCATAACAGATAATTCTAAGTTCAACTTATCAGCACACGCAGCAGCAATAAACGAATGAGTAGCACCAGTATCAACTATAGCAAGCAATTGAGTACCCTTAACGAAACACGTACCTCTAATCTCATTAGCGGACTCTGATCCTGCAAGAGCAAACACCTTTCCACTCACCCGCTCCTTCTTTGGCTTGGAGCACTTGGTACTAATATGCCCCATTTCCCCGCAGTTGTAACACACGACATCCTTCTTATCACAGTTGGGAGATATATGTCCCTCTTTCCCACACCGATAACACCTCTTTTCATCCTTGCTTGGGCAGTCTGGACTCTTATGACCTGTTTTCCCACACGTGTAACAAGTAATACCGGCAGTGGCATCTCCCCCACTTCGCTTAGACCCACCAACAAACTTCCCCTTGCCCTTACCAGCAGGTACTTCATACGGCTTACTCCGGCCCGAGAAGTTCTTTTGCTTTTCCTTCATGACTCTGGAGTGAGAATTGTTGTCCTCTTCAAAAATCATGCAACTATTAACCAACACGGAGAACACGCGAATCTGCTGATACCCTATGAATTTCTTTATGTCAGCACGTAACCCGTCCTCAAACTTGATGCATTTGGAGAACTCAGCATCTGGCCCATCATAGTGCGGATAGAACTTGGACAACTCGGTAAATTTGGCAGCATATTCAGTCACGGACATATTACCTTGTTCAAGCCTCAGAAACTCAACTTCCTTCTTCCCACGGACATCCTCCGGGTAGTACCTCCTTCGGAACTCTCTCGGAACACGGCCTGTGTGATCTCCTCATTGTCGACCATCAACCTCGCCTGCGATCATCCACCGATCATCGCCTCCTTCTTCACGACGTATGCGTACCATAACGAACCTTTTGAGCATCAGTGCAATCCATAACGCGGAAAATTCGCTCCATCTCCCCCAGCCCCTCAAGAGCACCATCAGGATTATACCCGCCTTCGAAAGTAGGAGGGTTCTCCCGCTGGAAGGTAGCCAAACTGCGCGTTCCAGGGTCCACCGCCACGTTCACCACACCACGCAGATCGCCCACAACCCCAGCCATAGCACGCAATGCAAAGAATTGCGGCGTCGTTAAAATCTGCCATTCTAGTACTTCAACAAAATTAATTCGAGAATCGAAGAATAAAACTCAAGTGCTACATAACAGCGACTCAACTACCTACGGACGGACCGGCGCTCTAATACCACTAATGTAACACCCCCTTCTATCTAGTCTAGTATTTTAATAAACCCAAAAATCAGAGTCTACGAAAAACTTTTAGTGCGACCACGTGAGGTGCCACATTCAAACAACCACATTAAACTCCAAGATAATAATTATAATAACTCCAAAAAGGTGATACATAGCACCATAAATCGATCACGAGGATAGATATCGTGAAAAATGAAATAACAACCGAAATACAGAAGTACAGTCATCCAAATAAAAGTTAAATCATAACAAAAACGACAAAATCTAGCTATCCCTCCCCGGTGCTACGTATCAGAGCTGACTCGACAAATACTAGCAGAAGGTACTCACGTCACCTTGATCCATGTCACTGCAGCGTTGCCACATAAGAGCAACATTCCAAGCAGAAAGGGTGAGTCTCATTTCATAGAAAATAGTAAATAAAACAAGCAACACAATAAGACAAGCATTAGCACACCAGTCAGTACAATTAAATACTTAATGGCTGAATGATCAGTAAAAACAATAACTTTTGCACCCACTAAGTAAGATCTAAACTTATCAAAAGCAAAAACAACAGCCAAAAGCTCTTTTTCAGTCACAGTATAAATGCTCAGGTAACACCTTCAGTTCCAAGGTAGGTGGTTCTTTAATGGAAGGCACGTTCTTTTTGAGATTTGATTCTTCTTGCCCCAGAGATTCATACCTTTTTGTCCAAGCTTTGGGCATATGAGATTCAGACGTGACAACGTCTGCAGTAGACGTTATAACGTCTAGTGGAACAACTTCTTCTGCTAAAGACTCTTGTATTTCAGGATTGCCCAGAATCTTCTCCAAGTGATCATTATCTTTGTTGAATTGTTTCTGAACCATATGATCAATGGCAACCACATACGAACATTCTTCTGTGTTAGGATCTGGATATTTGAGTGCGTTAAGAACGTTGAACTTGACTTCTTGGTCATTGACTCTCATGATCAATTCTCCTTTCTGCACATCAATGATCGTTCTTCCAGTAGCTAAGAATGGTCTCCCCAGAATGATGGGAACTTCTTTATCTGCATCAAAATCTAAAATAACAAAATCCACTGGAAACACAAACTTGTCAACTTTAATCAAAACATCTTCTAATATGCCTTCAGGATATACTCTACTTTTATCAGCTAAAGTGAGACTTAAAGAAGTAGGTCTGGCAGTTCCTATACCAAGTTTATCATAAATGGACTTGGGCATCAAGTTGATACTTGCTCCCAAGTCACATAGAGCTTTGCCAATGTAAAAATCTCCAATGGAGCATAGTATAGTAAAACTGCCAGGATCCTTGAGTTTTCTAGGGAGTTTGTTCTGCATAATTAAACTACATTCCTCAGTTAAGTCAACAGTTTCAAACTCCCCTAGCCTTCTTCTTTTGGTGATGATGTCCTTTAGGAACTTGGCATAGTTTGGCATCTGCTGTAAAGCTTCAACCAAAGGAAGGTTGATGTGTAGCTGCTTTAACATCTCCATGAACTTGCTGAATTGCTTGTCTTCATGAGCTTTCTTTAATCTTTGAGGGTATGGTGGAGGAGGATATTCAGGTACAAGCCTAGGAACAGTCTTGATTCCTGGTTCAAAAGTAGACGTTGTAACGTCTGGTTTAGACATCACAATATCTGGGGTACCTTTCTCTTTTGGCATATCTTTCTCCTTCTCTGGTACTTCTTTCTCCACAGGCATAGTTGGTTCAGGATATTCAGTACCACTTCTTAAGGAAATTGCATTTACCTGTCCATTCGCCCCATTATTACCATTAGGGTTAGATGATGATGAAGGTGTTTCAGTAGTAGAAGGGAGAGATCCATTCTGCCTTTGAGTGAGAGCTGAGGCTATCTGTCCAATTTGGTTTTCCAGAGTTTTGATTGAAGACTCATGAGTTTGCAAGGTTGTCTTACAATCACTTATGAAGCTTTTCATCATGGCCTCCAAGTTGCTATTGTTGTTATTCTGCACATACTGCCTCTGTTGTTGCTGTTGTTGTTGAGGAGGAAATCCTGGAGGTTTTGCAGGAGTAGTATTGCTAGCATTCAAAGCATTGTTGTTTCTCCAACTAAAATTTGGATGATTTCTCCAATTTGAATTGTAAGAGTTGGAATATGGACCGTTTCCTTTGTTCTGAGATACAAAGTTTACAGACTGAGGGTTATAGGGACACTCTTCATACACATGCCCTTCTTCACAATAGACACACACTACTCCCCCAGAATGTGTAGGCTCAATTCTTTCTTTGCGATGCTGCACCGAGACGTGGCCACGTTTGGAGTGCTCAAAATTTTGATCATATTGGTCAGGGTAGCCACCTGAGCAGAAAGAGCAGTTACCTCACTTATCTCATGGACACCTGCCTTCTTTCCAGGAGTAAATCTATCAGATGGCCAATGAGAATTATGGGTGGCTATGTCATCAATAAGCTTGCATGCCTCAGAGAAAGACATGTTCAAAATGACACCACCTGATGAAGCATCAAGTATCAACCTAGTAGGCTGATCTAGACCATTATAGAAAGTCTCCATTTGAATCACCACGGGAATGCCATGGTGTGGGCACATTCTCAGTAACTCCTTCCACCTTTACCAAGCCTCAAATAATGATTCCCCTTCCCTTTGTTTGAAGGAAGTGATATCATTTCTCAACTTAGCATTTTTGTTGGGAGGGAAGTATTTTGCAAGAAACTTCTCTGCTAGCTCATCCCAAGTGTGAATTGAATTTGGCTCCAAGGAGTTTAACCAACTTTTGGCATTATCCTTAAGAGAGTATGGGAAGAGTTTCAATCTGAACGCATCCTCTGAGACTCCAGGGATGATAAAGTTGCTGCACACATCCAAAAATTGCCTCAGGTGTGCGTATGGATCTTCTTGAGGAAAACCTCCAAATTGTCCTGCAGTTTGCAGCATTTGGAACATCATTGGCTTGAACTCAAAGTGACCAGTATGAAGGGTTGGTCTTGCAATGCCTGTTTGTAGATGAGCAGGGTTAAGCACGGCATAGTCACGCATAGGCCTGTCCCTGTCATTGACCATATCTTGTGGTCCTGCATTGATGAGTTGCTGCCTCTGCCAGTGTTCATCATCAACAATGATTGTTTCTGTATGGGTTTGTGGTCCACGACCATGTCCTCTACCTCCTCTTGGGTTAGGTCCACCTCTAGAGCTTCTACCAGTATTATGTTCAGACATGGTTGGGTGTTGATGTTGCTGTTGTTGTTGTCTCCTTCTTAACCTTTGTTGGCTCCTTAGTTCCCTGAAAGTTCTTTCAGGTTCTAGGTCAAACTCAGGCGCAGATTCACTCCCTGGTTCAATCGAACTAGAGCTTGAGTTGGAACTAAGCATACGCTGTAACGTCTACCTGTTCACACACAGAAACAACAAACAACACAGTAAAATTCGTTCAACTTGTGTTCTAATACTTTTGAACAATAAAAGTTAACTACAATCCCCGGCAACGGCGCCAAAAACTTGTTGCGTTCGTGTGGTATTCGCAAATATAGTGCAAGTATACATGTCGTACAAGTAATAAAGTGGATAAAAAGTATGAGATCGTTCCCACGAGGATTGGTTTGCTTTCAAAGTTCAAGTTTCAAAACACAAGAGAATCAAGTAACAAATCGACACTAAGAGTTGGTTTTAATGCTAAGAATATAAATAAAGCAAGTAATCAAATGTTGGGTGTAAATATGGATGAGAGTGAGTTGGATTGTTGCATGCAAGTAAATCCTTTCTAGTCAGACGTTATAACGTTTACACGTTATTACGTAAAAATGTTATTCTGTATAGACGTTATAACGTTTGAATGCTGTTGCAAAAGAGCTGTGCTTTTCAGTCACAAAACGTCAGAGCTTCAAGTATAAGAGGTCCTATGTCTAGGTTCTAAATAGGCCCACTCCTGTATTTTAAGTACCCACAGCAATGTTCTATGAACTATTATCCTTTCTATGTCTAGACTTAGATAAAAAATGCCTAAATGTCTTTAGTGCACCTTTTCGTTCATATAAATCTTTGAGTTCTTTTCATAGACCATGTCTGTACCTATGAATCTACCTATTTTAAGAGGCCAACCTCAAAACAAGTTTGGAAATATTATCATGCAAAGATTTAAAACATCAAACGTCAATACTTCATAACATTAAACTAGAAATTCATTACAAGCAAAACAACAACCCAACTACAAAATGTTTAGCTCATCTTTGAGCATCTTTCTGAGAATGATAAGGAATTGAAATCCAAATACCATACATAAAAGAAAAGAAACTAAGTGCAAAAGATACACCTAAGTAACTCTTCAGCATGTACGCCGTAGAGACGTTACAACGTCTGAGCCTCACAGTAGTGAGTTTACGAAGGAAATAAAAATGGAAGTTCAGAAAAGCAAAATGAAGAAGTCTGTTTCCAGAACTTCTTTAAAACACTTTTTCTGAGATTGATGAAGGTAGATGGCAGGGGGATGAACTGAAGTGAAGTGGGAGAGTGAGTGTATGAGCGTGTGTCCTTTGAGAGAGAGTTGAGTCTTCATTAAATAGACAATCTGCTCACGTGTTGCTGATGTCACTTGCCCACCTACCGAGCTGTTTCCTCTTACGTGACAATCATGCGGTGCTACGATTGCATCATCCTTGTTAGCACATGGGGAATAGAAGATCTTCTGACTTTTTATATCTTTGACCATCATTGCTAGCGCGCCAAAACTGAGATCTTTCACTCTTGCTCTACTGCTCTTCTATAGACGTGGTGAGGGACGTGGTCACGTTCAGCTCTTTTACTACACAAGCACAAGAAACATCAAAACGCTCTCAAAGGCACCACGAGGTGCCAAAATGCACAGATTTAGCAATGAATCCTCTAATTGACTAAGAAATAAGAAACTAACATAAAACTAATTAAATTAACCTTGTATTGCTAGAGAACTTGCATGATTCTATCTTTGAATGAGTATAAATAACTCATATAAATATGAGTTATCAACGACCGTGTCTAGACGCTCTTCATACCGATACTGACAACGATTGGCCGTGTAATTGGCCAAGAAAATTCCGACCAGGCCTTCCCAGGACGAGATGGTATTGGGTCGCAAAGATTCCCACCATTCCAGCGCCCGGCCGTCGAGCGACTGAGGGAAAAGTCTGCACTTCATTGTTGGGCCCAATTCTCTGTAACTACAGTAATTGTTGAAATACCTGACGTGTTTATCTGGGTCCCCGCGACCATCGAATTTATTCAAATTTGGCGGCTTTCTCAGATCTCTGGGAATGCGATAACGCCTGATTTCCCTCGAGAATGGCCCATGACCGGTCACTAATTCTCCAGAACCAAAAGGCTGCAAGGCATAGTGCGCTTCGTTGGCCGGCACTCCGTAGAGTCCTCTGCCAACCATTTGACCATACAACGGAGGGACCTGAGATGACTGCCCTCTATGTCGCTCGGGCTCATAGCTTTTTGACCGACAGGAAATGTCTCTGATCTCCCCATCACGGTAGTTATCCACGAGGACGGTCGTTTCTTCCGGTAGGAGCTAGACTTCTGTGGGTAGGACGCGCTTGACCCGAGGGTCCTTCACCGTCCGCTCACTGGCGGACTGGAATGGAGTGCTTCACGGTCAGCAATGATCTGATCTTTATTCTGTAGAATTTGAAGGAAGGCCTGAGTCACATGCTCAGGCAAGGATGCATCAATTCTTGCGTTAACTAGCTCGGCCGACAGCTGCTGTTGGGCCGGCAGCTGTTGTTGAATCTGCTCTAAGACTGGTCCTCGGCCGCCTTGTAATGAGGGTTCTTGGCGAGGGTTGTCCAGTGATTCTTGGATGGTTTGTGGCAAGCCCTCCGGGGTTTGCTGTGGAAGAGCGTTCTGCCCAGAGGGGTTGGCTCGCGACGAAGCTTGCGTGGCGTGCTTCCTCGGCTGCATGGTGGAAAGATAGGGTTCACCTCCCACTGTGGTCGCCAAATGATCGTACAAGACCAATAGAAGTAGTGCTGGTGTAGTCCTTTAGCTCGGTCGCTGATAGCCTTGGAGTCTTTGAATCTGGGTCGCGCGCGGGTGGTACCTGCGAAAGCACTCTGACGCCCAAGTCAGCAGTGAACAGTAAATAGGACCACAATTAATAATGACGTACCTAATTCCTTGGGATTCATGCCATATTTATAGCTACAGTGTTGGGCCATATTGGGCCTGTTGGACTGTATTGGGCCTTGAGTCCACTCCAAAACAGGCCGTATTGGGCCTTCTAAGATGTATTGGGCTTCGAGCCCACCCCGGATTAGTTGCCCCCCAAGCCTGGGTCGCCTGTGGGCGGGATAAGGCTTGATTTGTTGCCCTTGATTGATGCCATGTGCGGCCGAATTATAGGACGCGACCGGTGTTAATTCCGTCAGGTGCGTGGGCGCTGCCACACAAGGCCGCGATCTGAGTCGCAGTTCAGACATTAGGTCGCACGGGACTGAGTTCTATCTTGGGGTCACTGCCCCCTGCGTGGCCGTCCTGACCACTTTCAAAGTGATTCTGTCATAAATGTTGATAAGACAGGTGATTTAATGATGTGACTTCATGTTTCCCAAGATGACGCTTGGGGTTCTCAAAGCGCGCCTGTTCATTTCTGAAGAAGACTAAGTAATTATTGTAGGCGAAGAGTTGTGCCTCTTCATTTTGGGCCCAACCCAATGGTTGTCCCAATATATAAGGAGTGGGAGAGAGCTTCATTTACATCTCACTCCGAAATCTCCGCTGTTCTTTCACTCGCTCGCTACTTTAGAGTGCTCGCTCGCTTGACCTTGCTCCTCGCTCGCAAACTGTATTTATCCGTCCGGTCGGTACCTCAAAGTTAACAGGTAACCTCGATCAACTTCCTTTTGATCGTCTTTTTCTTTAAATTATTTCCCACTTGGTGGAGGGGGTGTCAGGTCTGGGGACGACCAAGTCGCCCCCTTCCCTTGAGTGCGCTCGACCTTGACATCTTTGCCCCTCCACCGGTTTATTCTGGCGCGGACTAAGCAGACCGTCCGAATCTCTGGGGCCCCGTCAGTATCGCTCGCACATAGTATTGCTCAACCGTCGCAGCCAGTTTCGCCCCCTTCACATTCGTCCTCCTCTCAGGCCAAAGGGTTATCTGATTCTCAGAGCCTAGACTCGACGACCTCTTCTGAGAGTTCGACCAGGTCCGATCAAACCTCGCGAAGGGAGGAACCCGCTCGCGAACTTCTCGCACAGCTGGTCGAAGAAGGTGTTTTGAATGTAGAAGGTGGCCTTCCAGCTGGCGAAGGACATGCCGATGTGGAAGTAGTTGACGAAGGGCATGCCGAAGTATAAATGCCCGACCAGGCTGATGTGGACATAGCTCAGGCCGCTGAAGATTCCCCCCAGGACCTAGGTGAAGATGAGCTACCTGTATGAGCAAGGTTCCAAGGGCGCTCGAAAGGAAGCGGATTCTATCAAGATTCGCACTCAGTACAACTTTTTCAAACCATACATGGAGTCTTTGCCGACCGGGTGGAAGAAGGAGTACTTCTGGGTCGTGCCTTATACCGCTTTGGCTCTTAGCCGTGTAGCCCAGATGGCAGAGAACAACCTTACTGGGGCTCCCCTTTTTCCGACGGTCTGGAAATACGACCATTTTCTGAAGAAGCCAAGTCAATACGTTTTCAAGGAAACGGATCTGGGCGACCTGAAGCTTGGGACGATCCATAGACTTAGAAGGATTGCATCTTTGGTTCCTGAAGGCTGCATAAAGATAAAGAAAATAGTCGATGCCAATGGCAGCCGTCAAGTCCGGGCCGCCCTTGATGGGTGGCCGCTCCACATTTCCTTTTACCTGATTATCTGTTTAATTTATCTTGAATGTCTCTAACGCTTTTTCTTTTGTTTATGAAGTTGACATGGCCAATGCCGCAGACTTCGATGACTTGGCCAGGTGGGCCACTGAAGAGGGGGAGGATCCCCTAACCCCCAATGTTCCAATTCCTGACGAGAATGCTGGTGCCACTTCTCAAGTCTCCCTGATTCTCAGGCCGAACCTGATGCTGACGGACGGGCTAACCCTTAGAATATCCCTGCCCGAGAAAGGATCTCTAAAAGAGGTCGTGGGGTTAGGTCTGATGATCGTGAAGGCAATGAGAGAAAAAATAACAAGGGGAGTAGAAGCCATGGGCACAATCGGTCGCCCAGGATTGACTTGCTTGGGTTAAACGACCAAGATTGTGCCCGCCATTTTCTGTGTCCTGTGTTCCCTATGTGTGCCTGTGTTGCCACTAGGCGCCATTTGCTGTGTTTTGTGTGCCCTGTGTGTGCCTGTGTTGCCACTAGGCGCCAGTTTCTGTGTTTTGGTGCGCCCTGCGTTGTTGTGTTGCTGCTGGGCGCCAGTTCCTGTACTGTGTTGCGCCCAATGTTGCATTTTTGTCTTTGCTCGCACTGGTGTTGTGTTCTTTGTGTTCTTCTTTGGCGCCAGTTCTGTCTTGTGTTGCGCCTTGATGTTGCATGTTTGTCTTTATGCAGTTCGGTGTTGTGTGTTGTTGTTGACTCTATAAACCTTTTTGGTGCTGTTGGTGTTAGTGGTGATGTTATAACCGGTGATGTGCCTATTTTATTGGCTAAGGTGATAGGTGATGGGTCTATGACCATTTGTTGTTGTGGGTGTTGTTGTGTCAATTACATGACTATGATTGGTGATTGTTTCTGGTGCATTGTTCATGGTGTCACATGCAACTCATATGCATTATTTGGTGATATAAGGCTTCGGCCTTCGAGCTATAGGTGATGATGATGATGCTCAAACTTGGTGATGATGCCCATAGTTGCTAAATTTATTGGTGATGAATGGTACCACATGCATATACTCGTTGGTGTGGGTTGCATCTCATTCATTTATTCATATCATCGGTGATGTATCTTGGTAGTTGTATGTTGATGTTGTTGTGAAGTGGTTGATATAGGTTGCCGTAGATCTAGCATATTACTTATCATACATGCTATTATATTGTTAGATATCTCACCCCTTCTGTTTGAATGTTACCCCTATGTTGGTAACGTGCAGGTGATCGCCTGTGAAGGCTTGTTTACCTTCGCTTGTTGAGTCGGGTCGTCGCTCTGATACGTATCACTCGGGGGGGGGGGGGGAGGAACGCTAGTTTTATTAGTTGGTTTTATTATTTGATTGTTGGATGTTATCTTATTGGGGATGTTATGATTATTTCTTGGAAACCCTTATTTTATTCCGCTGCATGATGATAGAGTTACTGCTATGTAGACTAAATAGGTGTTTTTTGAGGGTTCGTCCCATTTATGACATGCTATGTATCATGCTATTTTATTTGGTGAATTTTGCTATCGACTCGTGATGTGTTATTGGCGTAAATGTAGCATCCCTTGTGGGCGAAGCGAAAAAAATGATTTTGAAAACTCTGATTTTTGTTTTAAATTTAAATTACATTAGTGGTATCAGAGCAGTTCGGTCCTAACCGGACTATTTGTATTGTCTATTGTGTCCTCTGATGTGTGAACTCTGAGTAGAGTTGCATGCACTACTTATTCTAATTCTTGTTTCTTGATAGGCGGAAAGTCGACCAAAGTAGTTGGTTAAGTCATCTGGGGAATGAGATGAGCGATAGTTATTCCTTAGAAGAGTCATCAATGTTATAGCATATAGAAAAAAGTTAGAATCCAAGTGAGAATCCAAATGAACCTTTTCCATTGGAGAGTGTTTCTCATAGAGCTTGGTCTATTCCTTAGGCCGACTATTGGGTGTCTATTATGTCTTCCTTGTGTGAACTCTATATATTTTGCTCTTCGTTGTAACCTTCTTGTGGTGTGAACTATGCATTTAGATAGTCTAAGCATTCTATGATTTCGTTTTTATTTGTCATATCTTGTAATTGCTTACTGTGGAGATATGCTTTAAGAATAACCTGTGTACCGAGGTTGTTTTTGAAATCTTTTTTTTTGTCAATACGGAATGTGGTGAGCATGCTTGATATCGAAATGCGTATATAAGTGTCTATGAGTGGTGTTTGTTTGTTTCTTATAGGAGTCTACAATGCTTGTAAGAGTCTTCCAAGAAATCAACTTGATATATAGAACTTCTAGTCTAGAGTAAATTCAGGTTTTAAATGTGTTTTGCACTTGAATTTTCACTGTACTCTATAGTATACAGTTAAATTGTCTTGGGAAAATTATATGTTCCATGTTAATTTCTAGTTAAATTATAAAATCACATGTTAGCCAATCCCTTAGAGTAAAAAGATTGAAGATGATCCCCACATGTCTAATTCTTTTGTGTTCGTTCTAGCAGGCTGCATCACTTATTATGCTTAGATAGTTAGATTCTTGCACTATGTTTGAATTAGTAGGGACTACTTGTAACACCCCCTTATATTCTACTAATTAATTAATTAAAATCAGAGTTTTCAAGAACATCACTCTCAAGGGAGCATTACATTTCACTTTAAGAAACCAACCAAACTATCAAGTTTATACACAGCGGAAGTAAAACACGTTTTATTTAAAAATCAATATGTTACAATTCAACAGCTGAAGACAAAACAACAACAACTACTATCCTACTCGGCCCCCCAGTGTCACACTACCAGAGCAGACGCCACAACTCAACAGAAGAAGGAAGAACCTTCGCTAGCTATCACCTGCAGGTTGCCGACATGAGAAGCAACACAAAAGCAGTAGGGTGAGTCTCTAAACACATATAATAAGGTTTATGACAAGTATCATGCTAAGCAAACACATATAAACACCTCGGCACAACACACAAATAACACAATTATTTAGTGCATGAGTTATATGAATGATGCAGGCCCATACTTCCAGGGCATATGCATGATGGATCCATTAAGACCGAAGTCTTCTGCTATCACCTTCGGACCGAAGTCCTTAGGACCGAAGTCCTCTGCTATCACCTTAGGACCGAAGTCCAAGACCGAAGTCCTCTGCTATCACCTTAGGACCGAAGTCCAAGACCGAAGTCTTCTGCTATCACCTTATGCTTATGATTTATGCGACGCCATGAACAATGCATAACACACAACATATACATTATTCAATTAAATCATAACACCATTTCAGTAACTCACCAATTAGACCGCAGCCTTTTATTCATAAATAGGACCTAAGTCCTCTGCTCACCTCTAGGACCGAAGTCCTCTGCATCACCATTTTCATTTATTTTAATGCCCATCAGGGACTTCATCATGTAATACTCCTCTACACATAGCCATAAGGCCAAACAACGCCCATATATCATTTTTACAGGCTGCGCGACGTCTCACCATCGCCAACAACGCTAAAGTGTCAAGCCGCCTTAGCTCACCCAACCACCTCGGCGCCTAGTAGTGGACCAAACGGTCACTACGAGGACTACCATGTCACTTAGGACTAAAACGACACCTAAGGACTAAAACAACACCTATCGCTCCATCGTTTGGACTTAACGTAACTACCGTCGCACTCACCGTCGCCTCTCGCAGTGAAATACACTAAATGTAGCTCACACGCAGCACCTCGGTACCCCATTTGGCACCTCGGCAAAGACACAACACCTCGGCACACTGACTGTACCTCGGCTCACTACTATTTCGACACCTCTGCCTTTGTCACACTCAAACTACGATTACGCTATGGTCGACATTTCTTAACGTGAAACCTACGCATTACTTAGCCTATTTACCGACTCCGACTACGCTAGATTCGAATGCGCAAGACTTCGGCTACGCCAGTTCGACTACACTCGCTTGGAATTGCGCCTAAGTTCGACCACACTAGTCTCGCCTATACTGACTTCGACTATGTTGATCTCGGATAAGCCTAATTTCGACTGTACTAGTTTATAGCAACTCCACCTAAGTACATACACCACCCAACTCGGCATATACACCTCGGCTTACCTACTCTGCACCATAAATCATCTCGGTATCTACACATATACCACAACTACCATACTTACTCCACCTCAATCATGACTCAGCTGATTTACACTACCTCGGCTTGTCAGTAATTACCTCGGCTTTACCTACACTTGGGTACGCACTTCACTTTCAATGGCGTCCTTGCGCCTCACCTTGGTTACTACACTTAGGATTGCTATCCTCCCTCACCTCTACATCACCCATCTTAGTTCACTTAGGAACAAGCCTCTATTCATTCACCTCGGTTGCCATACCATCTCGGCAACCTCAGTTCAGCAACTACACTCATGTGTATAAATACACTCCATACTCCCGTAATCACCTCGGTATACCTATGCTACACCTCGGCAACCACAAGTCGACACTCACATTGGGTCTTAACTACCCTTACGCACCATCGTCTATGCTTCACCACTCACCTCGTCCTCTTCCAGCCTACAACTTACGTTTGTGACACTTACGTTCTTCACTGCAGTTAGCCTACTCGTGCAACTACACCTCGGTTTCTCTACGCTCTCATGCGCTTTAACCTTCCTCTTCCTTCTTTTGGGTACTTCTCCCTAAGATTAAACTTAAAAACGCTCTTTACTCCCACAATACTCACTGGGACTGAGAGTATCCTCAGTTCCCATTTTCCTCCCCTTGGTTTCTCACCCAACCAACTCACCAACAACCATCACAATCTTCACCAAAGTGAAGTAAAACACAACTAAAACATTCATTAAACACAAAACGCAACTCAGGAAACAACTCTAAGTCCATTCACACACAACACTCATCATATACTCAAAATTATAAGTGAAAGAGAGCCCCCTTACCTCAACTAGTTGCAGAAGATCACTCTCGATACTTCAATACAATGATCAGCTCACGCAACAGCTCTTCTTCCGTCAATTCCAGCTCTTCCACGCCCAGTTCTCCTCCTTCTCTCTAGAAGCACTATTCCACCTACCCTTTTCCCTCTCTTACTTTCCCTTTACCTTTCTTGATATTTTGCTGGAAAATGAGATTCTCATCCTACGGTCATTCTCCTTAAGCCATGCATATGGGCTTTCAAGGAAACATTGGGCCTCTTAATCACTCATGGGCCTCTAATCTCACCTTTCTCTATTTACTTAAATGCCTCCTAATAAAATAAACACTCTACATTGATCACTTAGCTTAATTAATAATGTTGTAAACCTTAAGTAACCCAATTAAATAACTAATTGAATTACTTTGGGGTGTTACACTACTAATTTAATTAATATATGCTATTTCAAAGTAGTTTCCTTGTTTTACATGATGACATTCTTGTTGTTGTTTATTAATTTCCAGATGTGTGTCGTATGAAGTCTTATGTGTTTTTCAAGGTGTAGTAGCCCTTCAAGGCACTGATAAATCTTAAATACTATTTTAGATTTCGTGTCTTCATTGAACTTTTAGTAGTGCTTTGTGCTTATATAGAATGAAAGTAGATAGTTATGCAACTTAAGAGATAGAATCAATGTCTTAAGTTGAGACTCATGGAAAAAGGTAAAATCATACATGCCTTTTGGGAACTATTAGAAATGTTGCTTTTACTAAACTCCATAAAGAATAATTAGTTACAGTGACAAATTAACTAGTTGTTTAATGAGATAAATAGGACTTGGGTCTAGAACATGGAAAGCGCCCACTAAATTGTTGGAATCTAATTGAGTAAAACCATAGTAATCGTCGTTGAAGGTATGGTATCCTAATATTAAATTGATAAGAGCGTGGTTAGGCGAGTAAAATTTTAGTGACCTCAAAATTAGAGGTTTGGTACAAGAATAAGTTAGAATGTAAGGATGTGTTCACAGTCTGTTGCTTAGTTTACAAGATAACCTTGATGACAGTTAGGAAAAACAATATGTACGTTTTCTTTTCATGGATTTGACAAAATTTCGAGGACGAAATATTCTAAGTGGGGGAGAGTTGTAACGCCCCAAATAATTTAACTATTTATTTAATTAAATTATTCAGGTATTGTATTGGTATAGTCATATTAAAATAATAATATGGTGTTTCATTAAATCAGGGGGTGGTGTTTAGTAATTAAGTAAGTGGTAGAGAAAGGCCCATGACCCAATAGCCCATGATATAGACACTAGGGTTAGAGCCAATTGCTCATTTAGAGAGCAAAAGAAAAAGAGAGAAAGAAGAGAAGGAAAATCGGCGCAAGGGAGAAGAGGGAGAGCGACAGCGCAAAGGAAAGAAGGAGAGGGAGATCGTGTTGCAGTGGTTCTTTGGAGTTTCGTGGAAGGAATCTCGTAATTCGGCGAAAACTCTAAGGTAAGGGTGGGGTTCTTTCTTTATAATAGGGTATATGATGGGTGTTATGTGGGAGATTAGGACCTAGGATGTTTCTTGATTGAATTTAGTGCCTATATGATGTTTGATGAAATGTATTTCGTGGTATGTGCAATTTATTGGATGATTGAGGATTTAGGCTCTATGCTGGCGCACCTAGGCGCCGATTTCATGTGTTGCTGGCGCCACTGGGCACCATGTTCTGTACAGGCGCCAATTTGGCATGCTGCGTTGTGTTTCTGTGCTGCCACTGGGCGCCAGTGTTGTGTTTTTGTGCTGCCACTGGGCGCCAGTGTTGTGTTTGTGGTCCATTCTGTGTTGCCTGTTGTCTTTATCGTGTTCCATTCTCGTGTTACTCTTTGTCTTTGCCTATGTTCCATTCTCGTGTTACTGTTGTCTTTGCATGTGTTCCATCCTGTGTTGCCTATTGTGCTGCCAGTGTTGCGATTTATATTGCCTCTAGGCGCCAGGTTGCTGCCTGTGTTGCGCCCTATGTGCGTGCGTTGCTGTTGGGCGCCATTTTGCTGCCTGTGTTGCCACTAGGGGCCATTTTTCTGTGTTTTGTGCGCCCCGTGTGCCTGTGTTGCCACTAGGCGCCATTTTTCTGTGTTTTGTGCGCTCTGTGTGTGCCTGTGTTGCCACTAGGCGCCATTTTCTGTGTCCTGTGTGCCCTATGTGTGCATGTGTTGCCACTAGGCGCCATTTGCTGTATTTTGTGCACCCTGTGTGTGCCTGTGTTGCCACTAGGCGCGATTTACAATGTTTTAGTGCGCCTGCGTTCTTTTGTATTCTTCTTTGGCGCCATTCCTATCTTGTGTTGCGCCGATGTGTTGCATTTTTGTCTTTGCTGCTGTGTTGTGTTCTTTGTTTCTTTCTTTGGCGCCAATTTACATCTTGTGTTGCGCTTGATGTTGCATGTTTGTCTTTATGCAGTTCGGTGTTGTGTGTTGTTGTTGACTCTGTAAACCTTTTTGGTGCTGTTGGTGTTAGTGGTGATGTTATAACCGGTGATGTGCCTATTTTATTGGCTAAGGTGAAAGGTGATGGGTCTATGACCATTTGTTGTTGTGGGTGTTGTTGTGTCGATTACATGACTATGATTGGTGATTGTTTCTGGTGCATTGTTCATGGTGTCGCATGCAACTCATATGCATTATTTGGTGATATAAGGCTTCAGCCTTCGAGCTATAGGTGATGATGATGATGCTCAAACTTGGTGATGATGCCCATAGTGGCTAAATTTAATGGTGATGAATGGTACCATATGCATATACCCATTGGTGTGGGTTGCATCTCATTCATTTATTCATATCATCGGTGATGTATCTTGGAAGTTGTATGTTGATGTTGTTGGTTGATATAGGTTGTCGTAGAGGGGGGAGGAACGCTTGTTTTATTAGTTGGTTTTATTATTTGATTGTTGGATGTTATCTTATTGGTGATGTTATGATTATTTCTTGGAAACCCTTATTTTATTCCGCTGCGTGATGATAGAGTTACTGTTATGTAGACTAAACTTGTGTTTCTTGAGGGTTCGTCCCATTTATGACATGCTATGTATCATGCTATTTTATTTGGTGGCCGAAGGATTGCTCGTACAAACTGAAAATCGCTTCGCTCTGCTCTCGAAATCACAAGTGACAACTAGTAATGCAGTGTGTCCAATCTAACGCCGCCTTTGGGAAGCGTGCCTTAATGGGGACTCGACGCCTCGCTTCCCAGGGACTCACGGTCAACGCGACGAATCTGGTCAAATGCCCGCCGACTAGCAAGCCGACTCCGACCTCAACGCTCGCTCGGCCTCGACTTGGGGGCCACTGTTCCGGTCTGGGCCAAGAGGCCCCATTTGGACGATGGGTGTAACGCCCCAAAATTTATTTAATTAATTAGTTAAATTAATTATGTACATTATCGGAGGCGCAATATAAATTAATTAAGGGAGAAATGTTATGTTTTGTGTAGGGATGGGAGCGAGCAGTAGTGAGGGTGTAACTGTGAGCCCAACGCGTGAAAGGCCCACAGCATAACCCTAAGGGTATGCGAAACCCTCACACTCATTCTCACTTGGGGAAAAATCGAAATTTGAGAGAGAGGGAGAAGGGAGAAGAGGCGCGGCGCTAAGAGTGGGAAGGAGAAGAAGAAATTCGCAAATTCTCAAGGCTTTGGCTCGTTGTGTTGCTGTGGTTACTCGTGGTGCCTTCAATCATCTTCCACGGAGCATACGTTTAAGAGGTAAGGGTGAGCGTTTCGGTTTAACATAATTGGGTTTTATAGGGTTTTGATGTTGTTGTGAATTTGAGATGAATTTCGATTTTGGTAATTTGGTGTGGTTAGTATCGATTTCACGTATATAGTGACGAGAACATGTGAATGAGTAAATTGGGACTGAATTAGGGTGGGTTATAGTTTAATTGAGTATGTGAGACTTAGGTGGTGATTGGGTGGTATGATTTCAAATTATTTGAACAATACCAAGAGATTGAGAATAAAAATTAGGTGCTGTTGCTGTTTTTTTAATTGAAATAGGAGCTGCTGTTTTCCTTTGAATATTATGTGTTGTTGCTGTTTTTTTATTGAAATATGAGCTGCTGTTTTCTCTAAAAATTGTGTGCTGTTGCTGTTTTTAATTGGTATGTGAGTTGCTGTATTTCTTTAAAAAAATCATGTGCTGTTACTGTTTTTGTAAAGTTGATATCTTTCGAATCGGGAACCCGATTGAGGTGTTCTAAAATGCTATGGAAAGCCTATTCAGAGGCCTAACTGAATATTCTATTTTTAAGGCAAAATAAACTGTTTTGTTGTTGTTGTTTATACAAATAAAATGTTGTTGTTTTCACACTGTTTCACTGTTGTGTTAGCGCGAAAAATTCTGCTGTTTTGGCGCATAAAAGGTTCTTTGTTTTTCTTGCTTTGTTTTCATTTGTATTTGGCGTATAAACCTCTTTGTTTTTATATTGTTTTCTTTGTTGTTTATTTAGCGCTTAAAGTGTGCTGTTTTTCTACAAACTAAGGTGCTATTCTCTCAAATTAAAGTGAGCTGTTTTCACAATTAAAATGAGATGTTTTCCAAAATTTTAAATATATTGTTACCTAATGGTTACTTAAGTTTTATGTGTTGTTACTTAAGATTGAAAGGTGTTATTACTCCAATTTTTAATGTGGTATTTATGATGATGGATGTGGATTTATTGTGATGGTTATGACGAGTACACTCTATGAGTGTTTTTGACGACGATGACGAGTACTCCAGGTGAGGGATTTGGTGATTGCACATGTGTCCATAGTGTCTCATAGAATGTGCATATTATGACGAATAGGCTTCGGCCTCTTTTTGAGGAATATTAGTGACAGTGTGCCCTTAGTGGCTTATTTATGACGAGTATGGTACCATCATGCATATACCCAGGCGTGGGTTGCATTTTCATGCACATACATGTTTGTGACTTGTGGTAAAAATTATGACTTGAGTTAGTGTTCGGATGTGATGAAGTTGATGATAATGATGATGTTGTATGACTGTGTGCTCATATTACTCTATTATATGCTTAATTATGTTTTGTTGAAATTCTCACCCCTTATGCTTGGAATGTTGCTCTATTGTGGCAACGCTGCAGGTAACCGCGAGTGAAGGTCCTGCTGCCTTCTTTGATAGCTGTTGGGATGTATGTCGAGTCGCTCTCTGATACTGTAGCACCTAGGGGGCGTAGTTTGTAACACCCCCTTCTACACTCCTAATTAATTAATTGAAATCAGAGTTTTATAAAATCGCTTACAAGGAAGCATTACATTTTCCATTTTAAAACCAACCAAACAACACTGGCGCAAAAACAACATAATACATTCATATACGGGCACCTCGGCCAAAGGAACAAAGTCCACTGAAGTACACAAATCTCAGTCTATAACGCAGCGGAAACTAAATATAGTTTAGGACATCAATATGATACATCTCAAAACTAAGTCAAAAGACTACTACTCTATGATCAGCCCCCCAGTGTTACACTACCAGAGCAAATGACGCCACAACTCGGCAGATAAAGGAAAGACCTTCGCTTGGGAAATACCTGCAAGTTGCCACATAAGAGCAACATAAAAGCAGCTAGGGTGAGTCTCTTTACATAAATAATAAAATGTATGGTAAAGGTTATGCTAGAGACAACACTTAGAAACACCAGAATAACTCGGTTCACACAAACAACACACTCCAACTCAGAAACACTCAAGGACATCACCAAAATCATGTGGCCAACCACAACACCCAATCAACAACGTGGTGAGCAACGCTCAGGACCTCAGCCCTCTACAACGTGATGAGCAACGCTCGGGACCTCGACCTACCTGGCGTGGTGAGCAACGCTCAGGACCTCAGCCCCCTACAACATGGTGAGCAACGCTCAGGACCTCAGCCCTCTACAACATGGTGAGCAACGCTCAGGATCTCAGTCCTCTACAACATGGTGAGCAACGCTCAGGACCTCAGTCCTCTACAACATGGTGAGCAACGCTCAGGACCTCAGTCCTCTACAACATGGTGAGCAACGCTCAGGACCTCAGCCCTCTACAACATGGTGAGCAACGCTCAGGACCTCACTCCTCTACAACGTGGTTAACATCATCATCAACAGCCCTCTGGCTGACATCAATACACCCAAAACCATAGTTCTAAAACGAACCACACTACGTCAGTCATTATCTCTATGACTACGCACAACTCACCGAGCTCATCGCCACCAACAGTGGCGGACTTCAACGCCACTTAAATCAACGGCACTACGGCCAAACTAAAACTCACCAACACTTAGGGACCCATGCGTCACCTAAGGACCAAACGACTTCGCCTAAGGATCAACCATTTCCTTGAAGGCTACTCCTCTTCTCAAGACAACACCTAAAAGCGGACGAAGTCTTCTCACTACAGAGAATGCCTAGAAGGCAACCCCAAACACCACGAGTACAACACAGAAAACGAGGTCATAGACCCAACACTCAACGTCAGTCCCCTTTGGAACCTCACCACTTAAACACGTCGTCGCTCACAGCTCTAAAGCTGACTTCGCACCTCGGACACAGCCCCATGGTTATCGTCCAACCCTCCACTCAATACTCTCACAATCGTAGTTCTCACGCTACCTCAACGCCCTCACCCTAAACGTAGTGGACTTAAAACAGTCACTACGAGGACCACAACGTCACCTAGGACTAAAACGTCGCCTAGGGACTAAACGGACTATCCCATTTCAAATACTTAAACGTTTCAGCACCCAAAAGCACTCCCGATTCGCTGGCGGCGCGCGCGATCGTGGTGGCTTCGAAGCGGCTTCGGCACCATCCTCTGGCACCTCGGCATACACATCACTCACCTCGGCACACAGGCACTAGGCCTCCTCTCTGCCACTCGCCTCAGTTCACTTAGGAACAAACCCATCTTCATCCACCTCGGCAACCACGTTCCAGCAACTACACTCCTACGTATAGATACACGCTACACTTCAGTAATCACCTCGGTATACCTACGCTACACCTCGGCAACTACAAGTCGACTCCCACATTGGGTCTTAGCCACACTTACACCTCATCGTCATTTACCTCGGTTTCTACCTCGTTTTGCCTCGGCTATACTCACAACACCTCGGCGCACCTCATTGAACCTCGGCATACACACCCTATCTTCCATCGCACCTACACCTCAACACATACACCTCACTTCGGCAAGTACACCTAGGTATTATATACACTACATCCCGGCCACAACACCTCGGCACTACATACTTTGACTCCCACGTACTACGTCGCACGCATATTACACTTCAACACACCTATCCTCCTCGTCACACACCTACTTCAACGCCCATGTCCTTCGACGCACAAGCCTACGACGCATACATTCACAGCACCCACACCCTCAGAACCCAACGAGGGTGGCAACACCTACCATAACTCCCTGGATTTCCACGACGGTGACAACCCAACGCAACTCACTGGGACTGAGTATTCCTCAGCTCCCATTCCTCTCTACGGTCTCTCACACGACCAATTCATCGGCAAAACACCACGGCTTCACCAAGGTGAAACAAAACAACACAACCAACATACGAAAACAGCTCAGAAACCATTCCAAGTATAACTCACACACAACACATATCATATACATTATCATGAATGAAAAAGAGCCCCCTAACCTTAATAACTTGAGGAAGATGAGAACCTTTCACTCTCCAATAACCACAGCAACAAGCTCTCCTCTCCTCTCCTAGCTTGAACTCTCCACGCCCAGATTCTCTTCTTCTTCTTCCTAATCACTATTCCACCTACCAACTTCTCTCTCTTACTTCTCTTTGACTTTTCTTTCGTTCTTGATGCAAATGAGTTTCTTCCTACTGAGTTACTTTCTTTTATCACAAGCGCATGGGCTTCTTAATGAACCATGGGCCTCCAATAATCATGGCCTCTAATCACACCTCCTCATTTAAGTCAATTGCCCTATTATCCTTTTTAATATGACCAACCAAAATACCTCCTAATACCATAAGAATCCCACATTAATCTTATGACCTAATAAAATGTTGCAAACTTTTAAATAACCCAATTGAATAAATAATTGAACTATTTTTGGGGCGTTACAACTCTCCCCCACTTAGAATCTTTTTCGTCCCTAAAATCTCACCAATCCTATGAACACATCAATTTCATCTATCTCATTTTGTTCCTTACTATCAATAACACCTTCTTGTACACTAAGTACTAGGACATACACACCTTTTGGATCCTCAAAATCCCACTTAATTTATCCAAACACCCTTACCCTACCATTAGGAAACCACAATATAGCAATTACTTAAGGTACAAATGTTCATCTCTTACATTAATCTATATCCGAGCTACAAATAATATCCTCCTCATCCCTTCATCCTACTTCTCATCATCGAATTTTAATCCTTTAATCATCCAAAGTTACACTTAGGTATCTACACTTCATCACACACTTACATTTCTTTGACCATCTACTCTCCTCGGCACATAGCCACGACACTGCCTCAAGACTAAACAAAGATTCGGCGCAAGACAAAGGTGGGGCTCCACCATGACGCAACACAGTGCGGCTTAGGCACGGCATGGCGCCCGCTCTGCGCCAAGACTTCACTCGCGACACACGCACGCTACCCAACTCGGCACTCAAGTACAAAGTGCGCGCAACACGTCACTAAAAACAAACGCAAGGGGCATGCCATACTCGGCGCCCATTGCCTCACACGCCACGAGACACACACCACACCAAGCACCACGCGCACACCTCACCAAGCACAACGCGCACACCACACCGAGCACACACTCACTCCACTTCACCTCACCTCGGTATCCTCTTACCTACCTCTCGACGACATTAACTGCACATACATACACTTCACATCAATACATCCATAACTCTACAACACTAGATTCAACATGCTTAAACTACACATACCTACAGTTCAACTCACTTATAGTTCAACATCCTTAATACCTCTTAACCTCGACAGTACATACCTCGACCAGCATACACTTCACTTAGATAACTACAAGTCGACTGTACGCTTAAACTCAGACACCCTTACACTATGTCACTTGTACTTCATCACCCACCTCGTCACCTATGACCCGTTACTTACGCCTTGATACTTACGTTCAACACTTACGCTTCAACGCACCTATGGTTAGGCAAATACACCTCGGCTCCTACGTCTCTCTACGCGCCTAACCTTCCTCTTCCCTTTGTTTTTCATACTAAGATCAAACTTAACACCATTATTACTCACGTATTCCCCCAGAACTTAGTCCAGCACACCTCATGATACTTAAAGGAAATGACAACACCAACCACAAAATTAATCAAGTTAAAATGAATACCTATTTAGATTTTTACACTATTCACGAGTTACTGTGGCCTCGTTCATTGGAGATGAGTTATTGGGGTGATCAGTCCCTCCTACTCACTCATCCAATTAGTTGAGGTCACATAACTACGCCTTTTCAAATTTACACATAACTCAAATACCAACAACCATCACAACAATTAAAAACAATTAACATATATATATATATGGCTACCCACTAATCAGTCCAGTACAAGGATAACATCCAACTCTACTATAGCAATAAGGAAAATATCATTACAAAGCATTATTAACCACCTCGGATCCAACAAAAGTAAACACCTATCCACTGCCCCTCTCTTTCTTCGGCTTAGGACACTTAGCACTAATGTGTCCCACCTCACTGCAGTTGAAACATACCACATCCTTGCGATCACACTCAAACATCCTATGACCCTCCTTACCACAACGGAAGCACCTTGATATCTCCGGTTTACACTCAAAACTCTTGTGGCCAGCCTTGCCACATTTGAAACATATGATGTTAGCAGGAGCATCTCCCCCACTAGGTCCTCTGCCATCAGCTGACTTCTGTTTACCTTTGCCCTCTGGAATGTCATACGGCTTGCTACGACCTTCAGCCTTGTTCTTCTTATCTTTCATAATTCTGGAGCGTGCGTTGCTGTCCTCTTCAAAAATCCTGCAGCTATCCACCAACTCGGAGAATACACGAACCTTCTGATATCCTATGGCCTGCTTGATCTCAGGCCTTAAACCGTTTTCAAACTTAATACACTTTGAGAACTCGGCAGTAGCTCCGGTGTAATGAGGGTAGAACTTCGCCAACTCCACAAACTTCGCAGCATACTCGGATATCGACTTACTACCTTGCTTCAATTCCAAAAATTCCATTTCCTTCTTACCCTTTACATCCTCAGGATAGTACTTCCTCATGAATTCCCTCTTGAAAATATCCCACGTGATTTCCTCACCAGCAGCTTCCAACCTCTCAAGAACCTCCAGCCACCAATCATCGGCCTCCTCAGCTAACATGTGAGTACCATACCTCACTTTCTGCAACGCATCGCATGATCCATCACTCTAAAGATTCTCTCAATCTCCTTCACCACGCGAGAGCCCCATCGGGTCATACTCTCCTTAAAAGTAGGAGGGTTCTCCTGCCGAATGTAGCTAGTCTCACGAGCCCAAGATCCCAAAGACTTGTCGACTTCTACAAACATTTGCCATCGCTCCAACGCAGCAGCTATGGCAGCATCATTCCTCCCAGCTCTTCCAGCCATCTCAACTTACTCACTGAGACAAGATCAATTCAGAACGAGTTGATCAGAACGAGCAACAAAACTCGGGAATTAGGAAACTCAAGACTCAACAACTTGGTCGGACAGACCGAACTTTTGCTCTGATACCACTAATGTAACACCCCCTTCTACACTCCTAATTAATTAATTGAAATCAGAGTTTTATAAATCGCTTACAAGGAAGCATTACATTTTCCATTTTAAAACCAACCAAACAACACTGGCGCAAAAACAACATAATACATTCATATACGGGCACCTCGGCCAAAGGAACAAAGTCCACTGAAGTAGACAAATCTCAGTCTATAACGCAGCGGAAACTAAATATAGTTTAGGACATCAATATGATACATCTCAAAACTAAGTCAAAAGACTACTACTCTACGATCAGCCCCCCAGTGTTACACTACCAGAGCAAAAGACGCCACAACTCGGCAGATAAAGGAAAGACCTTCGCTTGGTAAATACCTGCAAGTTGCCACATAAGAGCAACATAAAAGCAGCTAGGGTGAGTCTCTTTACATAAATAATAAAATGTATGGTAAAGGTTATGCTAGAGACAACACTTAGAAACACCAGAATAACTCGATTCACACAAACAACACACTCCAACTCAGAAACACTCAAGGACATCACCAAAATCATGTGGCCAACCACAACACCCAATCAACAACGTGGTGAGCAACGCTCAGGACCTCAGCCCTCTACAACGTGGTGAGCAACGCTCAGGACCTCAGCCCTCTACAACGTGATGAGCAGCGCGCCAGACCTCACCTCTCTACAACGTGGTGAGCAACGCCAGACCTCGACCCCACAACATGGTGAGCAACGCCGGGACCTCGAATTTCTACAACATGGTGAGCAACGCTCGGGACCTCGATCCTCTACAACATGGTGAGCAACGCCGGGACCTCGCCCCTCACAACATGGTGAGCAACGCCGGGACCTCACCCTCTACAACATGGTGAGCAACGCCGGGACCTCAACTCTACAACGTGGTTAACATCATCATCAACGACCTCCGGGCCGACATCAATACACCGAAACCATAGTTCTAAAACGAACCACACTACGTCGGTCATTATCTCTATGACTACGCACAACTCACCGAGCTCATCGCCACCAACGGTGGCGGACTTCAACGCCACTTAAATCAACGGCACTCACGCCAAACTAAAACTCACCAACACTTAGGGACCCATGCGTCACCTAAGGACCAAACGACTTCGCCTAAGGATCAACCATTTCCTTGAAGGCTACTCCTCTTCTCAAGACAACACCTAAAATGCGGACCGAAGTCTTCTCACTACGAGAGAATGCCTAGAAGGCAACCCCAAACACCACGAGTACAACACGTAAAACGAGGTCATGACCCAACACTCAACGTCGGTCCCTTTGGAACCTCACCACTTAAACACGCCGTCGCTTCGCGGCTCTAAAGTCGACTTCGCACTCTCGGACACGCGACCCATGGTTATCGTCCAACCCTCCACTCAATACTCTCACAATCGTAGTTCTCACGCTACCTCAACGCCCTCACCCTAAACGTAGTGGACTTAAAACAGTCACTACGAGGACCACAACGTCACCTAGGACTAAAACGTCACCTAGGGACTAAACGGACTATCCCATTTCAAATACTTAAGCGTTTCAGCACCCAAAAGCACTCCCAGTTACGCCTGGAAGCGCCTTGCGCGACTGTGGCTTCGAACGGAAACTCGGCACCATCCTCTGGCACCTCGGCATACACATCACTCACCTCGGCACACAGGCACTAGGCCTCCTCTCTGCGCCATAAATCATCTCGGTATCTATACTTATACCACAACTACCTTACTTATTTCACCTTAGTCTTAACACAACTGGGCTACACTACTTCGATTCACCCTCAATCACCTCAGTTCACCACCCCGGCTACGCCTCCACTTAGGCGCGCGCTACACTTTCAATGGCGCCCTTGCGCCTGACCTCAGTTTCCTAGTTACTTCACTTAGGCAACCTATCCTTCCACACTTCTCTGCCACTCGCCTCAGTTCACTTAGGAACAAACCCATCTTCATCCACCTCGGCAACCACGTTCCAGCAACTACACTCCTACGTATAGATACACGCTACACTTCAGTAATCACCTCGGTATACCTACGCTACACCTCGGCAACTACAAGTCGACTCCCACATTGGGTCTTAGCCACACTTACACCTCATCGTCATTTACCTCGGTTTCTACCTCATTTTGCCTCGGCTATACTCACAACACCTCGGCGCACCTCATTGAACCTCGGCATACACACCTTACCCTTCGTTTTCCACTACACAGCACCTTGGCGCACTATTTGCACCTCGGCATACGCATCCTATCTTCCATCGCACCTACACCTCAACACATACACCTCACTTCGGCAAGTACACCTAGGTATTATATACACTACATCCCGGCCACAACACCTCGGCACTACATACTTTGACTCCCACGTACTACGTCGCACGCATATTACACTTCAACACACCTATCCTCCTCGTCACACACCTACTTCAACGCCCATGTCCTTCGACGCACAAGCCTACGACGCATACATTCACAGCACCCACACCCTCAGAACCCAACGAGGGTGGCAACACCTACCATAACTCCCTGGATTTCCATGACGGTGACAACCCAACGCAACTCACTGGGACTGAGTATTCCTCAGCTCCCATTCCTCTCTACGGTCTCTCACACGACCAATTCATCGGCAAAACACCACGGCTTCACCAAGGTGAAACAAAACAACACAACCAACATACGAAAACAGCTCAGAAACCATTCCAAGTATAACTCACACACAACACATATCATATACATTATCATGAATGAAAAAGAGCCCCCTAACCTTAATAACTTGAGGAAGATGAGAACCCTTCACTCTCCAATAACCACAGCAACAAGCTCTCCTCTCCTCTCCTAGCTTGAACTCTCCACGCCCAGATTCTCTTCTTCTTCTTCCTAATCACTATTCCACCTACCAACTTCTCTCTCTTACTTCTCTTTGACTTTTCTTTCGTTCTTGATGCAAATGAGTTTCTTCCTACGGTTACTTTCTTTTATCACAAGCGCATGGGCTTCTTAATGAACCATGGGCCTCCAATAATCATGGCCTCTAATCACACCTCCTCATTTAAGTCAATTGCCCTATTATCCTTTTTAATATGACCAACCAAAATACCTCCTAATACCATAAGAATCCCACCTTAATCTTATGACCTAATAAAATGTTGCAAACTTTTAAATAACCCAATTGAATAAATAATTGAACTATTTTTGGGGCGTTACAACTCTCCCCCACTTAGAATCTTTTCGTCCTCGAAAATCTCACCAATCCTATGAACACATCAATTTCATCTATCTCATTTTGTTCCTTACTATCAATAACACCTTCTTGTACACTAAGTACTAGGACATACACACCTTTTGGATCCTCAAAATCCCACTTAATTTATCCAAACACCCTTACCCTACCATTAGGAAACCACAATATAGCAATTACTTAAGGTACAAATGTTCATCTCTTACATTAATCTATATCCGAGCTACAAATAATATCCTCCTCATCCCTTCATCCTACTTCTCATACTGAATTTTAATCCTTTAATCATCCAAAGTTACACTTAGGTATCTACACTTCATCACACACTTACATTTCTTTGACCATCTACTCTCCTCGGCACATAGCCACGACACCTCGCCTCAAGATTAAATAAAGATTCGGCGCATGACGCAGAATGGGCTCCATCAGACGCAACACAGGCAGCTTGGGCACGGCATGGCGCCCTGCTCTGCGCCAAGACTTCACTCGCACACACGCACGGCTACCCAACTCGGCACCCAGTACAAAGTGCGCGCAACACGTCACTAAAAACAAACGCAAGGGGCATGCCATACTCGGCGCCCATTGCCTCACACGCCACGAGACACACACCACACCAAGCACCACGCGCACACCTCACCAAGCACAACGCGCACACCACACCGAGCACACACTCACTCCACTTCACCTCACCTCGGTATCCTCTTACCTACCTCTCGACGACATTAACTGCACATACATACACTTCACATCAATACATCCATAACTCTACAACACTAGATTCAACATGCTTAAACTACACATACCTACAGTTCAACTCACTTATAGTTCAACATCCTTAATACCTCTTAACCTCGACAGTACATACCTCGACCAGCATACACTTCACTTAGATAACTACAAGTCGATCAGACGCTTTAAACTCGCACACCCTTACACTATGTCACTTGTACTTCATCACCCACCTCGTCACCTATGACCCGTTATTTACGCCTTGATACTTACGCTCAACACTTACGCTCAACGCACCTATGGTTAGCAAATACACCTCGGCTCCTACGCCTCTACGCGCCTAACCTTCCTCTTCCCTTTGTTTTTCATACTAAGATCAAACTTAACACCATTATTACTCACGTATTCCCCGTAACTTAGTCCAAAGACACCTCATGATACTTAAAGGAAATGACAACACCAACCACAAAATTAATCAAGTTAAAATGAATACCTATTTAGATTTTTACACTATTCACGAGTTATCGTGGCTTCTGCGTTCATTGGAGATGAGTTATGGGGTGATCATCCCTCCTACTCACTCATCCAATTAGTTGAGGTCACATAACTACGCCTTTTCAAATTTACACATAACTCAAATACCAACAACCATCACAACAATTAAAAACAATTAACATATATATATATATGGCTACCCACTAATCACCCAAGATAAGGATAACATCCAACTCTACTATAGCAATAAGGAAAATATCATTACAAAGCATTATTAACCACCTCGGATCCAACAAAAGTAAACACCTATCCACTTCCCCTCTCTTTCTTCGGCTTAGGACACTTAGCACTAATGTGTCCCACCTCACTGCAGTTGAAACATACCACATCCTTGCGATCACACTCAAACATCCTATGACCCTCCTTACACTGGCAAGCACCTTGATATCTCGGTTTACACTCAAAACTCTTGGGCGGCTTTTGCCACATTTGAAACATATGATGTTAGCAGGAGCATCTCCCACTAGGTCCTCTGCCATCAGCTGACTTCTGTTTACCTTTGCCCTCTGGAATGTCATACGGCTTGCTACGACCTTCAGCCTTGTTCTTCTTATCTTTCATAATTCTGGAGCGTGCGTTGCTGTCCTCTTCAAAAATCCTGCAGCCTATCCACCAACTCTGAGAATACACGAACCTTTCGATATCCTATGGCCGCTTGATCTCGTGCCTTAAACCGCTTTCAAACTTAATACACTTTGAGAACTCGGCGGTAGCTCGGTGTAATGAGGGTAGAACTTCGCCAACTCCACAAACTTCGCAAAGATACCTGACACCGACTTACTACCTTGCTTCAATTCCAAAAATTCCATTTCCTTTTTACCCTTTACATCCTCAGGATAGTACTTCCTCATGAATTCCCTCTTGAAAATATCCCACGTGATTTCCTCACCAGCAGCTTCCAACCTCTCAAGAACCTCCAGCCACCAATCATCGGCCTCCTCAGCTAACATGTGAGTACCATACCTCACCTTCTGCGCAGTTGTACAGTCCATCACTCTAAAGATTCTCTCAATCTCCTTCACCCACGCGAGAGCCCCATCGGGGTCATACCTCCCCTTAAAAGTAGGAGGTTCTCCTCCGAATGTAGCTAGTCTACGAGCCCCAAAGATCCCCAAAGACTTTGTCGATTCCCTACAAAGATTTGCCATTGGTGTGTGGAAATGCCACATACACTTGAGTGCAAGTATACACTGTCCAAAAACAAGTAGTAAAAAGATCGAACCCACAGAGATTGAAAAACTCACTTTTAAAACAAATATAAAGTAATAAAGTGTAAAGTCACTAAGTAACAAAATAATTTTGGATTTTGTTTGATGATCACAACTAAGTTAGAAAGAAAGCAAAGTAAAAATGTTGATAGTGTAAAAGAGAAAAGCTAGTTGGAATGTCTTCATCAAGTAATTTACTTATAAGTGTATGATGCAAGATGTGATGCAAAGACCGAATGTTGTTGCATTAGCTATGTGCCTTTCTGGCCACTTTCTTCAGAGTATCACTACCACTCTTATGATCCTTGTTCTATGCAAGAAAGAAAGGGGTGTTAGTGCCAATCTTGCCTCCTAACAAGTATTCACTTTGCTTAAGTGAATTCACTCTTGTATTTTAAGTACCCACAATTATCCTATGGACTATACTATCCTATGTCTAGGACTTAGCATGGTTTTCACAAAGTTTTCTTTATGTAAAACACTCACCCATATTAGTTCTTGAGTTCTTAATTGTAAGCCATGTCTGGTCATTTATAAATCTACTTATTCTAAGTGATCAAGTTCAAAATAAGTTTTGAAAAGATTATCAAGCAAGAACTAAAGTACAAACATACATACATGCAACATACTTACTTAAAAGCTCATTAAATGATTAGAACATTCCAAGTAAGAAAGGTTTAGCTAACAAGAGACATTGCAAGATATATATAAACCGAATAGACCATGTTTATATATATAGAAATCACAAAAGAGAAACAACAAGAGTAAAGTTACAAATGTTGAAAACCTTTGTATGAAGTCTTCTAGCAATGCACTAGCATTACTCCTTAGCACTATACAAACACTATGAAAATGAGTTAAGGAGGATTTATGAATTCCTTCCTCTTCCTCTAAAAATATAAAAACTAACTATGTATATTGAAATTTTGATCTAACTTATGGATTGTGATATATTTCCAAATAAAGATGTGAGGTCCTTTTATAGCCTTCAAGTGAGGTGCTTCCTTCCTTCATGTTGAAGTCATCTTGAGTGGATCATAATTTGTAGTTGCTTTTCCAGAGGTTTATCCATGTTGAAATCTTTGACTTAATTACATAGGGCGGTTCCATGGTGATAGAACAAGTGTCCCTATGTTGGTGACTCTTCAAAGCTAAGCCTATAGCTATGTGTGAATGGTAGGCGCCTACTATACAAGTTTGGATGGCATCAGGGAAGCAGGTAGGAGGTCATCACTTTGCATGTGGGTTCATATGAAACAGGCTGCTTATTCACCAAGTAGTGCGCTTTTGATGCGGGATCAATGCAGAGCATTGATGCAGCATGCATTGAGACCGCACCAACAAAAAACATCAAACATACCACAATATATCCAAAATGGCCTATAAATAACTATAACCATTCAAATCACTCAAGATATCATATATCACATAAAATACTATATAAACTCTTTATTATTACTTGAAAGAGAGCAAATACTAAGTTTAAACATATGAAATACTCTATATAAAATAGAGTTATCAGCCATCGCCTCCAACGCAGTTAGCCTATGGCAAAAGATCATTCCTCCCAATTTCTTCCAACCATCTCAACTTACTCATCGAGACAAGATCAATTCGTAACGAGTTGATCGTAACGAGCAACAAAACTCGGGAATTAGGAAACTCAAGACTCAACAACTTGGCTCGGATTGCACCGAACTTTTGCTCGATACCACTAATGTAACACCCCTTCTACACTCCTAATTAATTAATTGAAATCGAGTTTTATAAAATCGCTTACAAGGAAGCATTACATTTTCCATTTTAAAACCAACCAAACAACATCGCGCAAAAACAACATAATACATTCATATACGGGAACCTCGGCCAAAGGAACAAAGTCCACTGAAGTACACAAATCTCAGTCTATAACGCAGCGGAAACTAAATATAGTTTAGGACATCAATATGATACATCTCAAAACTAAGTCAAAAGACTACTACTCTACGATCAGCCCCCCAGTGTTACACTACCAGAGCAAATGACGCCACAACTCGGCAGATAAAGGAAAGACCTTCGCTTGGGAAATACCTGCAAGTTGCCACATAAGAGCAACATAAAAGCGGCTAGGTGAGTCTCTTTACATAAATAATAAAATGTATGGTAAAGGTTATGCTAGAGACAACACTTAGAAACACCGTAATAACTCGGCTCACACAAACAACACACTCCAACTCGTAAACACTCAAGGACATCACCAAAATCATGTGGCCAACCACAACACCCAATCAACAACGTGGTGAGCAACGCCAGACCTCAAATTTCTACAACATGGTGAGCAACGCCGGGACCTCAATTTCTCTACAACATGGTGAGCAACGCCAGACCTCGATCCTCTACAACATGGTGAGCAACGCCAGACCTCCTCCCTTCTACAACATGGTGAGCAACGCCAGACCTCGGCCTCTACAACATGGTGAGCAACGCCGGGACCTCACCCTCTACAACATGGTGAGCAACGCCAGACCTCGGGCCTCTACAACGTGGTTAACATCATCATCAGCGACCTCCGCCGACATCAATACACCCAAAACCATAGTTCTAAAACGAACCACACTACGCTACCATTATCTCTATGACTACGCACAACTCACCGAGCTCATCGCCACCAACAGTGGTGGACTTCAACGCCACTTAAATCAACGGCACTACGGCCAAACTAAAACTCACCAACACTTAGGGACCCATGTGTCACCTAAGGACCAAACGACTTCGCCTAAGGATCAACCATTTCCTTGAAGGCTACTCCTCTTCTCTAAGACAACACCTAAACAGACCAAGTCTTCTCACTACTACAGAATGCCTAGAAGGCAACCCCCAAAACCACGAGTACAACACGTAAAACGAGGTCATAGACCCAACACTCAACGCCGGTCCCCTTTGGAACCTCACCACTTAAACACGCCGCCGCCACACCTCTAAAGTCGACTTTCGCACTCGGACACACCCCATGGTTATCGCCCAACCCTCCACTCAATACTCCCACAATCGTAGTTCTCACGCTACCTCAACGCCTCACTCCTAAACGTAGTGGACTTAAAACGATACCACTACGAGGACCACAACGTCACCTAGGACTAAAACGTCGCCTAGTGGACTAAACGGACTATCCCATTTCAAATACTTGCGCTTTCAAAGACTCAAAAGCACTCCCGATTCGCTGGCTGGCGCGCTTGCGCGATCGTGGCTTCGAACGAAATCCTTAAGCACCATCCTCCGCACCTCGGCATACACATCACTCACCTCGGCACACAGGCACTAGGCCTCCTCTCTGCGCCATAAATCATCTCGGTATCTATACTTATACCACAACTACCTTACTTATTTCACCTTAGTCTTAACACAACTGGGCTACACTACTCGATTCACCTCAATCACCTCGGTTCACCACCCCCGCCACGCTCCACTTAGCGCGCTACACTTTCAATGGCGCCTCATACCGACCTCGCTTCCTAGTTACTTCACTTAGGCAACCTATCCTTCCTCACTTCTCTGCCACTCGCCTCAGTTCACTTAGGAACAAACCCATCTTCATCCACCTCGGCAACCACGTTCCAGCAACTACACTCCTACGTATAGATACACGCTACACTTCAGTAATCACCTCGGTATACCCACGCTACACCTCGGCAACTACAAGTCGACTCCCACATTGGGTCTTAGCCACACTTACACCTCATCGCCATTTACCTCGGTTTCTACCTCATTTTGCCTCGGCTATATACTCACAACACCTCGGCAAGACCTCATTGAACCTCCAGATACACACCTTACCCTTCGCTTTCCACTACACAAAGACCTTGGCGCACTATTTGCACCTCGGCATACGCATCCTATCTTCCATCGCACCTACACCTCAACACATACACCTCACTTCGGCAAGTACACCTAGGTATTATATACACTACATCCCGGCCACAACACCTCAAGACTACATACTTTGACTCCCACGTACTCACGTCGCACGCATATTACACTTCAACACACCTATCCTCCTCGTCACACACCTACTTCAACGCCCATGTCCTTCGACGCACAAGCCTACGACGATACATTCACAAAGACCCACACCTCGTAACCCAACGAGGGTGGCAACACCTACCATAACTCCTCGATTTCCATGACGGTGACAACCCAACGCAACTCATGGGACCGAGTATTCTCGGCTCCCATTCCTCTCTACGGTCTCTCACACGACCAATTCATCCAAGAAACACCACGGCTTCACCAAGGTGAAACAAAACAACACAACCAACATACTAAAACAAATTGTAAAACCATTCCAAGTATAACTCACACACAACACATATCATATACATTATCATGAATGAAAAAGAGCCCCTAACCTTAATAACTTGAGGAAGATGAGAACCCTTCACTCTCCAATAACCACAAAGAACAAGCTCTCTCCTCTCCTCTCCTAGCTTGAACTCTCCACGCCTGCATTCTCTTCTTCTTCTTCCTAATCACTATTCCACCTACCAACTTCTCTCTTACTTCTCTTTGACTTTTCTTTCGTTCTTGATGCAAATGAGTTTCTTCCTACGGTTACTTTCTTTTATCACAAGCGCACGGGCTTCTTAATGAACCATGGGCCTCCAATAATCATGGCCTCTAATCACACCTCCTCATTTAAGTCAATTGCCCTATTATCCTTTTAATATGACCAACCAAAATACCTCCTAATACCATAAGAATCCCACCTTAATCTTATGACCTAATAAAATGTTGCAAACTTTTAAATAACCCAATTGAATAAATAATTGAACTATTTTTGGGGCGTTACAACTCTCCCCCCACTTAGAATCTTTTTCGCCCTCAAAATCTCACCAATCCTATGAACACATCAATTTCATCTATCTCATTTTGTTCCTTACTATCAATAACACCTTCTTGTACACTAAGTACTAGGACATACACACCTTTTGGATCCTCAAAATCCCACTTAATTTATCCAAACACCCTTACTCTACCATTAGGAAACCACAATATAGCAATTACTTAAGGTACAAATGTTCATCTCTTACATTAATCTATATCCGAGCTACAAATAATATCCTCCTCATCCCTTCATCCTACTTCTCATAATCGAATTTTAATCCTTTAATCATCCAAAGTTACACTTAGGTATCTACACTTCATCACACACTTACATTTCTTTGACCATCTACTCTCCTCAAGCACATAGCCACGACACTGCGTCTCAAGATTAAACAAAGATTCGGCGGCTGACAAAGAAATGGGCTCCATCAGACGCAACATTGTGCAGCTGGGACGCGGCATGGCGCTCGCTCTGCGCTAAGACTTCACTCGCACACACGCACGGCTACCCAACTCGGCACTCCAAGCACAAAGTGCGCGCAACACGTCACTAAAAACAAACGCAGTGGGCATGCCATACTCGGCGCCCATTGCCTCACACGCCACGAGACACACACCACACCAAGCACCACGCGCACACCTCACCAAGCACAACGCGCACACCACACCGAGCACACACTCACTCCACTTCACCTCACCTCGGTATCCTCTTACCTACCTCTCGACGACATTAACTGCACATACATACACTTCACATCAATACATCCATAACTCTACAACACTAGATTCAACATGCTTAAACTACACATACCTACGATTCAACTCACTTATAGTTCAACATCCTTAATACCTCTTAACCTCGACAAAGACATACCTCGACCAAAGATACACTTCACTTAGATAACTACAAGTCGATCAGACGCTTTAAACTCGCACACCACTTACACTATGTCACTTGTACTTCATCACCCACCTCGTCACCTATGACCGTTATTTACGCCTTGATACTTACGCTCAACACTTACGCTTCAACGCACCTATGGTTAAGCAAATACACCTCGGCTCCTACGCTCTCTCTACGCGCCTAACCTTCCTCTTCCCTTTGTTTTTCATACTAAGATCAAACTTAACACCATTATTACTCACGTATTCCCCGTAACTTAGTCCAAAGACACCTCATGATACTTAAAGGAAATGACAACACCAACCACAAAATTAATCAAGTTAAAATGAATACCTATTTAGATTTTTACACTATTCACGAGTTATCGTGGGCCTCGTTCATTGGAGATGAGTTATTGGGGTGATCGGTCCCTCCTACTCACTCATCCAATTAGTTGAGGTCACATAACTACGCCTTTTCAAATTTACACATAACTCAAAATACCAACAACCATCACAACAATTAAAAACAATTAACATATATATATATATGGCTACCCACTAATCAGTCCAGTACAAGGATAACATCCAACTCTACTATAGCAATAAGGAAAATATCATTACAAAGCATTATTAACCACCTCGGATCCAACAAAAGTAAACACCTATCCACTGCCCCTCTCTTTCTTCGGCTTAGGACACTTAGCACTAATGTGTCCCACACTCACCGCAGGTTGAAACATACCACATCCTTGCGATCACACTCAAACATCCTATGACCCTCCTTACCACAACGGAAGCACCTTGATATCTCCGGTTTACACTCAAAACTCTTGTGGCCAGCCTTGCCACATTTGAAACATATGATGTTAGCAGGAGCATCTCCCCCACTAGGTCCTCTCGCCATCACCGACTTCGCTTACCTTTGCCCTCCGGAATGTCATACGGCTTGCTACGACCTTCACCTTGTCTTGTTTTCTTATCTTTCATAATTCTCGAGCGTGCGTTGTTTGTCCTCTTCAAAAATCCTGCGCCTATCCACCAACTCTCTGAGAATACACGAACCTTACGATATCCTATGGCCCGCTTGATCTCGTGCCTTAAACCGCTTTCAAACTTAATACACTTTGAGAACTCGGCAGCAGAGTCGGTGTAATGAGGTAGAACTTCGCCTAACTCCACAAACTTCGCAAAGATACTCCGGATCACCGACTTACTACCTTGCTTCAATTCCAAAAATTCCATTTCCTTTTTACCCTTTACATCCTCGGGATAGTACTTCCTCATGAATTCCTCTGAAAATATCCCACGTGATTTCCTCACGGCAGACTTCCAACCTCTCAAGAACCTCCACCACCAATCATCGGCCTCCTCGGCCTAACATGTGAGTACCATACCTCACCTTCTCGCAGCTGCGGTTATGCAGTCCATCACTCTAAAGATTCTCTCAATCTCCTTCACCCACGCGAGAGCCCCATCGGGGTCATACCTCCCCTTAAAAGTAGGAGGGTTCTCCCTCTGGAATGTAGCTAGTCTACGAGCCCCAAAGATCCCCAAAGCAGACTTGTCGATTCCCTACAAAGATTTGCCATTGGTGTGTGGAAATGCCACATACACTTGAGTGCAAGTATACACCTTTGTCAAAAACAAGTAGTAAAAGATCGAACCCACAGAGATTGAAAAACTCACTTTTAAAACAAATATAAAGTAATAAAGTGTAAAGTCACTAAGTAACAAAATAATTTTGGATTTTGTTTGATGATCACAACTAAGTTAGAAAGAAAGCAAAGTAAAAATGTTGATAGTGTAAAAGAGAAAAGCTAGTTGGAATGTCTTCATCAAGTAATTTACTTATAAGTGTATGATGCAAGATGTGATGCAATTGCATCAATGTGTTGCATTAGCTATGTGCCTTTCGGTCACTTTCTTCAGAGTATCACTACCAGCTCTTATGATCCTTGTTCTATGCAGTAAAGAAAGGGGTGTTAGTGTCAATCTTGCCTCCTAACAAGTATTCACTTTGCTTAAGTGAATTCACTCTTGTATTTTAAGTACCCACAATTATCCTATGGACTATACTATCCTATGTCTAGGACTTAGCATGGTTTTCACAAAGTTTTCTTTATGTAAAACACTCACCCATATTAGTTCTTGAGTTCTTAATTGTAAGCCATGTCTGGTCATTTATAAATCTACTTATTCTAAGTGATCAAGTTCAAAATAAGTTTTGAAAAGATTATCAAGCAAGAACTAAAGTACAAACATACATACATGCAACATACTTACTTAAAAGCTCATTAAATGATTAGAACATTCCAAGTAAGAAAGGTTTAGCTAACAAGAGACATTGCAAGATATATATAAACTGAATAGACCATGTTTATATATATAGAAATCACAAAAGAGAAACAACAAGAGTAAAGTTACAAATGTTGAAAACCTTTGTATGAAGTCTTCTAGCAATGCACTAGCATTACTCCTTAGCACTATACAAACACTATGAAAATGAGTTAAGGAGGATTTATGAATTCCTTCCTCTTCCTCTAAAAATATAAAAACTAACTATGTATATTGAAATTTTGATCTAACTTATGGATTGTGATATATTTCCAAATAAAGATGTGAGGTCCTTTTATAGCCTTCAAGTGAGGTGCTTCCTTCCTTCATGTTGAAGTCATCTTGAGTGGATCATAGCTGTAGTTGCTTTCCAGAGGTTTATCCATGTTGAAATCTTTGACTTAATTACATAGGGCGGTTCCATGGTGATAGAACAAGTGTCCCTATGTTGGTGACTCTTCAAAGCTAAGCCTATAGCTATGTGTGAATGGTAGGCGCCTACTATACAAGTTTGGATGGCATCAGGGAAGCAGGTAGGAGGTCATCACTTTGCATGTGGGTTCATATGAAACAGGCTGCTTATTCACCAAGTAGTGCAGTTTTGATGCAGGATCAATGCAGGAGCATTGATGCAGACAGCATTGAGACTGCACTGAACAAAAACATCAAACATACCACAATATATCCAAAATGGCCTATAAATAACTATAACCATTCAAATCACTCAAGATATCATATATCACATAAAATACTATATAAACTCTTTATTATTACTTGAAAGAGAGCAAATACTAAGTTTAAACATATGAAATACTCTATATAAAATAGAGTTATCAGCCATCGCCTCCAACGCAGCAGCTATGGCAGCATCATTCCTCCCAGCTCTTCCAGCCATCTCAACTTACTCACTGAGACAAGATCAATTCAGAACGAGTTGATCAGAACGAGCAACAAAACTCGGGAATTAGGAAACTCAAGACTCAACAACTTGGTCGGACAGACCGAACTTTTGCTCTGATACCACTAATGTAACACCCCCTTCTACACTCCTAATTAATTAATTGAAATCAGAGTTTTATAAAATCGCTTACAAGGAAGCATTACATTTTCCATTTTAAAACCAACCAAACAACACTGGCGCAAAAACAACATAATACATTCATATACGGGAACCTCGGCCAAAGGAACAAAGTCCACTGAAGTACACAAATCTCAGTCTATAACGCAGCGGAAACTAAATATAGTTTAGGACATCAATATGATACATCTCAAAACTAAGTCAAAAGACTACTACTCTACGATCAGCCCCCCAGTGTTACACTACCAGAGCAAATGACGCCACAACTCGGCAGATAAAGGAAAGACCTTCGCTTGGGAAATACCTGCAAGTTGCCACATAAGAGCAACATAAAAGCAGCTAGGGTGAGTCTCTTTACATAAATAATAAAATGTATGGTAAAGGTTATGCTAGAGACAACACTTAGAAACACCAGAATAACTCGGTTCACACAAACAACACACTCCAACTCAGAAACACTCAAGGACATCACCAAAATCATGTGGCCAACCACAACACCCAATCAACAACGTGGTGAGCAACGCTCAGGACCTCAGCCCCCTACAACATGGTGAGCAACGCTCAGGACCTCAGCCCTCTACAACATGGTGAGCAACGCTCAGGACCTCAGTCCTCTACAACATGGTGAGCAACGCTCAGGACCTCAGTCCTCTACAACATGGTGAGCAACGCTCAGGACCTCAGTCCTCTACAACATGGTGAGCAACGCTCAGGACCTCAGCCCTCTACAACATGGTGAGCAACGCTCAGGACCTCAGTCCTCTACAACGTGGTTAACATCATCATCAACAGCCCTCTGGCTGACATCAATACACCCAAAACCATAGTTCTAAAACGAACCACACTACGTCAGTCATTATCTCTATGACTACGCACAACTCACCGAGCTCATCGCCACCAACAGTGGTGGACTTCAACGCCACTTAAATCAACGGCACTACGGCCAAACTAAAACTCACCAACACTTAGGGACCCATGTGTCACCTAAGGACCAAACGACTTCGCCTAAGGATCAACCATTTCCTTGAAGGCTACTCCCTCTTCTCGGCACAACACCTAAACAGACCGAAGTCTTCTCACTACAGAGAATGCCTAGAAGGCAACCCCAAAAACCACGAGTACAACACAGAAAACGAGGTCATAGACCCAACACTCAACGTCAGTCCCCTTTGGAACCTCACCACTTAAACACGCCGTCCGCCACAAAACTCTAAAGTCGACTTCGCACCTCGGACACGGCCCATGGTTATCGCCCAACCTCCACTCAATACTCCCACAATCGTAGTTCTCACGCTACCTCAACGCTCACCCTAAACGTAGTGGACTTAAAGCGATCCACTACGAGGACCACAACGTCACCTAGGACTAAAACGCGCCTAGGGACTAAACGGACTATCCCATTTCAAATACTTTAAGCGTTCAAAGACCCAAAAGCACTCCCGATTCGCTGGCGGCGCGCGCTTGCGCGATCGTGGCTTCGAACGAAACTTCGGCACCATCCTCCGCACCTCGGCATACACATCACTCACCTCGGCACACAGGCACTAGGCCTCCTCTCTGCGCCATAAATCATCTCGGTATCTATACTTATACCACAACTACCTTACTTATTTCACCTTAGTCTTAACACAACCTGGGCTACACTACTGATTCACCCTCAATCACCTCGGTTCACCCCCCGCCACGCTCCACTTTAGCTGCGCGCTACACTTTCAATGGCGCCGCTTGCCGACCTCCGATTTCCTAGTTACTTCACTTAGGCAACCTATCCTTCCTCACTTCTGCGCCACTCGCCTCGGTTCACTTAGAACAAACCCATCTTCATCCACCTCGGCAACCACGCCCAAAGAACTACACTCCTACGTATAGATACACGCTACACTTCAAGAATCACCTCTGTATACCCACGCTACACCTCGGCAACTACAAGTCGACTCCCACATGGGGTCTTAGCCACACTTACACCTCATCGTCATTTACCTCGGTTTCTACCTCGTTTTGCCTCGGCTATACTCACAACACCTCGGCGCACCTCATTGAACCTCGACATACACACCTTATCTTCCATTGCACCTACACCTCAACACATACACCTCACTTCGGCAAGTACACCTAGGTATTATATACACTACATCCCGGCCACAACACCTCTAAGCACTACATACTTTGACTCCCACGCACTCACGTCGACGCATATTACACTTCAACACACCTATCCTCCTCGTCACACACCTACTTCAACGCCCATGTCCTTCGACGCACAAGCCTACGACGCATACATTCACAGCACCCACACCCTCAGAACCCAACGAGGGTGGCAACACCTACCATAACTCCCTGGATTTCCACGACGGTGACAACCCAACGCAACTCACTGGGACTGAGTATTCCTCGGCTCCCATTCTCTCTACTGGTCTCTCACACGACCAATTCATCGGCAAAACACCACGGCTTCACCAAGGTGAAACAAAACAACACAACCAACATACTAAAAACAAATCGAGAAACCATTCCAAGTATAACTCACACACAACACATATCATATACATTATCATGAATGAAAAAGAGCCCCCTAACCTTAATAACTTGAGGAAGATGAGAACCCTTCACTCTCCAATAACCACAAAGAACAAACAAGCTCTCTCCTCTCCTAGCTTGAACTCTCCACGCCTGCATTCTCTTCTTCTTCCTAATCACTATTCCACCTACCAACTTCTCTCTCTTACTTCTCTTTGACTTTTCTTTCGTTCTTGATGCAAATGAGTTTCTTCCTACGGTTACTTTCTTTTATCACAAGCGCATGGGCTTCTTAATGAACCATGGGCCTCCAATAATCATGGCCTCTAATCACACCTCCTCATTTAAGTCAATTGCCCTATTATCCTTTTTAATATGACCAACCAAAATACCTCCTAATACCATAAGAATCCCACATTAATCTTATGACCTAATAAAATGTTGCAAACTTTTAAATAACCCAATTGAATAAATAATTGAACTATTTTTGGGGCGTTACATAGTTGAAGTTTGTTAGTTTATTAATTAACTGTTTAATGATTTTATGGTTGATGTGAGACGTGTCTGAGTGGTTTTGGCGAGTTATGATTCTTATTCCGCTGTGACGTAAATGTTTTCTTTGTTTTGGAGTTTAATTTTTATGAGGGTGTTTTGTTGCACAAACCGTGATGAGTGCAGTTGACAAATTTTATTTATGACGATGTGGCATTTCTTTTCTATTCGGTTAAATTAATTTTAAAAAAAAACAATTTACTCTGATAAAGGAAGTGTAATTTATGGGGTAGAAAAGGGGTGTTACAATGGGCCAGGCCCAATATCTTCTCGCAAGCATGGCCCAATTACGCCAAGAGCACCTAGCACGGCATACCCTGTTCGGGCACACGAGGCCGACGGCCAAGATCGCACGATCAAATCCAACGGCCAAGACCGGGCGCCCACGTCTATAAATAGAAGTGTGGGGCTCTCAATCCAGGTACGCTCTCATTCTTGCAACTCTCACCTATTCTCTCACTGACTTAGGCGTCAGAGTGTTTGTAGGTACACCCCCACCCGACGTGGGCCGCAACCGCACTCGGACGACCGAGGACCTCTCTCTAGTTCGGAGAACCCGAGACAAGCTCCGGGGAAGCGGAATCCAATCTACTCTTCGAACAAGGTATACTCCTGAGTTCAAGATCGAACAGGATCACCCCGGCCGTTGAACTTGTTCAGATTGGGAGGCGTCCTTAAGTCCCTGGGAATACGATACCGACGTATTTCCCTAGTAAATGGTCCATGGCTGCTCGAAACGTGGTTAGGCGCGAACGGCTGCATAGCGGGGTAAGCTTCGTTAGTTGGCATTCCAAAGAGCCCATTGATCTGTTGGTCGGGGTACCTTTGGTTGGTCGGTCCTCTGTAGTATTGAGGCATGAGCTGTGAAGAGGATTGCCCTCTGTGGCGATTGGATCTGTGTCTCCTGGGTCGGTATGCACCCTTAGATACGTCTCGTATCTCACCATTGCGATAGTCACAAAATTCATCGTACGAGTCCCAAGACCGACTCCTCGACCTTCGAGAACCGGAGGATTCACATTAAGATTATCTTGTTGGCGACCGATCTATATCCAGGGCCAGAGTCGGAGTCCGAGTAGTCGTAGTCATACGGCGGGAGCGCGATCGCGCCGTTCTGTGAGGGGCGACCTATGCCTGCGAGTATTCCTGTCGCCCGCACGCTAGCGGGCCGCGGCCGATCCCCTTTCATAATGGGAAAGAAGTGCATCACGGTCAACAATGAGCTGATTCTTGTTCTGTAGTATATGGAGGAATGCCTGAGTCACGTGTTCTAGCAGGGGTTCTACGATTCCTGCCTCGACTAATTCGGTCGAGAGTTGCTATTGCTGCGGTGGTAGGACAGGTTCCAACACAGGTCCCCGGCCGCCCTGCACCGAGGGCTCTTGGCGAGGGTTGCCTTGCGACTCATGAATAGTTTGAGGCACGCCCAGGTGTGTCTTTGGGGTTCGCCTGCAGGGGTTGAGTCTAGCCTGGCGCGCACCGCGTGGAGCCATGACGAAGGTAGGATAGCGCTCGGGCCTCCCACTGTGGTCGCCAATTGATCGTACCTGACAAATAGAAGTGAAGTCCTGGTGTTATCTTTAGCTCGATCACAGTTGGACTGGTTGTATAGAAGTCTTGGCCGCACGCGGGTGGTTGCAAACACACTCCGACGCTCTGGTCAGTGGTGTACAACGGGCAGGGTCACAGGGTAAGGTTACGTACCTGATTCTCGGGATCTGTGATTCTTTTATAGTGACAGTGATTTAGGCGCTCTGGCCATTGCGCCTTTTGCGGGCATGGCCGCATCTTGCGGAGCATGTCAGGTATTGGGCCGTATTGGGCCTTCTAAGTTGTATTGGGCTTCGAGCCCACCCCGGAACAACATCGAAATGCTCTTGGAAGATGAACTGGAAGCTTGCAGTCGGGTTGCCGAGGCAGGGGAGTCCCTTTGCAAGGATGTCAAATGTCAAGATTTGGATGCTTGGATTGGTTGGTACAAGGCCAGACTCAAGAAACTGGAGAAGCAGAACCTCTTGGACGAGGGCGACTTGTTAGACCAAGAGGAGAAGCTGGCCTGCATCCGAGACATCGTCCTTCCAGAGATTTTTGAGTTCAACCAAACACTTCTGGACATGCTAGATTATATTCAGTCGGCATGGGGAGATTTGAACAAACTCGAAACCCAAGTAGTCAGCTATGAGGGTGAGGCCGAGGAGCATGATGCCTTGACGATACCGAGAAGTGCAGGGAGAGGATCCGAGCTGCTGAGGCCGCAGTGAAGGAGAAGGAGGCCGAGAAGACTGCCTTATCACGCCGATCGGAGGGTTATCTCCAGCTGGGGTTCAACGTTGCCGAGCTCAAATCGAAATCCTTCATCCCGAGTTGCCGCTGCAGAAGCTGAACTTGGATCATGTGGTATTTGGCGGCAAAATTGTAAGGCCTCAAGGTGACGCCTCCCTGGACGAGGCCGAGGTGATTTTCTCTCCCCTGCATGGGTCAGACGAAGAAGAAGAGGATGCAAGTGAAGACCTCCAAACTGGCGAAGATTCGTTAGACGAATCCCTGTCGGCTGGTAGTGATTAGCAAATTTTACTTTTCGTTTTTTGGGCCGGCATATATACCGATTGTAATAGTGTTTCAGTATATATAATCAACTTTTGATCAATTTCGTTTTGTTATGGCCTCTTCGCTGCGTCCCTATTAGTCGTACGAAAGCTAGGTCCGAGGACCGTACTCGCGGTGAGACTTATCGAGAGAGTAAAATAGAGAGCCATAGTAAAACGTTGTCGGAATGCTTAAGGATACGCGTACCTCGAGTGCGGGTTCGTCTGCCGTCGGACTCTCTGACGGAACACAGGTCTGATGTCAGAGAGGTCTTCTTACTGGGATCGATGTGGATCCGAGCCTTCTTACCGGGATCGTTGTGGATCCGGGCCTTCACTTTGACCGAAGCCCAAGGACTTCTTCCTCCGCCCTTTGGTGGAGATGAGTACCTCGAACATCAAAGGGGGAGGCACAATCGCTCGGGGCGAAAGAGGGGGCGAAGCCGCAAGGACTTCTTCCTTCGTCGTCTGGTGAAGATGAGTACCTCATACACAAGAGTGGAAGGCACAATCGCTCGATGCGAAAGATGGGCCACAAGGACCTGAGCCGCTGTGGGCCTCGCCAGCACCCCACGACGGAGCGTAAGAGCTCGAGATCGTGGATGACTTTCTTTTTTGACGGCCTCGCCTCATCCCGTCGTCTGCCGGGTGGCCAGCCCGGAGTCGGAGTCAGGGGAGAGGGGCGTTGAGTCAGATCAGGAGGATAGCTCGCCGTCGTATCCTTCGTGTTAGTCGTTCACACGGGCAAACAAGAAATAGCATTTGCCATATATATATATATATATATATATATATATATATATATATATATATATATGACAGGAGTATTCGGCAAACTTTTTTTTTCATTAAAAAGATTGGAAATATTATTACATCCTTATGCGAGTGCACGAGGTAGTCACGTCGTTTGTTTTTCATTTGTTCTTTTCATATGGCTTTCTTCCCGGCTGCGATCTCGGCACGCCGAGCTTCTTCCTTCTCAGCCTTTCTTTCTTCTTTCATACAGAGATAATGACAGCGTTTGATGGCATCTCCATCGGCCCGAACTGTCACCACTTCGCCCTTCTCAGAGAAGAATTTCATCTTCAGGTGAACCGTTGAAGTCACGGCTCCGAGCTTACCCAGGGTAGGTCGCCCCATGATGCAATGGTAAGGAGATTGACAAGGGAGCACTAGGAAACGGGTCTTGACCGTCCGCGAAAGTTGACCCTCGTCATACATGACCTGAAGCTCGATGTTTGTTTAGCGATGATGATTTGAAGGGTTAAAATTTTGAAAGCAAGTCCTCAAGTATATTCAAAAGTTCCCTCATGTATTTGCGATTTAATTATCAATGAAATGCACTAAGTACTTATTATCATAAAATAATTGAAAGGTTAATATAACACTTAAAACACACACACACACACAATATATATATATATATATATATATATATATATATATATATATATATATATATAAACAATTGAAAATAACCTCATTTATTCATATGCCAAATGTAATATCATGAGCCATTTAACATTTAATTCACCTATACAATAATCCCTAAAACACCTATTATAAATCTAATCTAATTCTAATTCATTTCATTTTTCCCTTTTTCAAATATTCAAATAAATAATAAAATGTAACTGCAATGCAACATAAAGATGCAATTAAAACTGGAAAGAATGCAAACAAATAAATAATAAAATGTATCTACAATGCAACATAATGACACAGTCTCTTCTTAGAATATGTCCTCTCTCTCTCTCAATGCAATTATTTTTTTTATGTATTTTGGTTTTGTTTTTATGTTTTGGTATGGATGATGCTTGCAAATTCTCCTTTGGAGCTAAAATTTGGTTTGCAAATAAACTTTTTTTATTATTTATATAGATTCAGAGTTTCTTCTTTGCTGGCATGATAAAGTGAAATGGAACATAGCGGTAATAAACCACATGGCAATTGGCTTCTTCTTTCCAGCGAACAAATGAACTTCTCCCCCACTGGTAATTATATTGATTTCTCATATAATATAGTTTGTTTTTTATTCCCCTATTTGGTCTTGCCTTTTTTTATGATAATAATGTGTACCTGCAGACATTCTCATATACGAGTCACAATCTTTCCCACGTCGGGTGGGGGTGTACCTTCAGACACTCTGATGCCTAAGTCAGTAGTAGAATAGGCGGAATGTGCAAAAATGAGAGCGTTCCTGGAATTGGAGGCCGGGTGCTCTATTTATAGACGAGGGCGCTCGGTGCTGCCCGTCGGATCTGCCTGGTAAATTTGGACCGTCGGTCCTTCGAATGTGGTGCGGTGATGCATTTGCCGCTGGGTTGCTCAATGGGCCGAGCTTCTTGGTAAATATTGGGCCAGGCCCAAGCATTCGACGTGGCTTCTAGCCCATATTATCCCATCAAAAAAAGGAGTTGTCCAACTGTTTTGCTTTTGGTTTTATTTTGATCCTTACATTATTACCACACAAGAGATAAAAGAACAGTATGACTTAATTTGAAATAAACAATATGGAAGAGTCTATATATATAAAGAAGTTTCCTAGCAGTAAAATCTAGATGTTGAATATACATACAAAAACTGGGTGTTAGTTTGGTGGTTCTTCTATTATCAAAAAATTTTGGTGGTTCTTTTCGCTGCAGTTAGGGTTCAAATAAAGGATCTCTCTCTCCCTCTCTCTCTCTCTTTGTCTGGCTTCTTCCCACTCTTCTCTTCTTTGCCTTTCATCACTTTTGTGTGCAGTTTACAATATTTAAGATATATTTAATATAATCTGTATTAATGTGGCACGGTGATGCATTTGCCGCTGGGTTGCTCAATGGGCCGAGCTTCTTGGTAAATATTGGGCCAGGCCCAACCATTCGACGGGGCTTCTAGCCCAGGTCGGAACAACATATAAGGTGCACCATTTATCCTTACGTTTCATATTATCCCATCAAAAAAAGGAGTTGTCCAACTTTTTTGCTTTTGCTTTTGGTTTTATTTTGTTCATTACATTATTACTACACAAAAGATAAAAGAACACTATAATTTAATTTGAAATAAACAATATGGAAGAGTCTATATATATAAAGAAGTTTCCTAGCAGTAAAATCTAGATGTTGAATATACATACAAAAACTGGGTGTTAGTTTGGTGGTTCTTCTATTATCAACAAATTTTGGTGGTTCTTTTCGCTGCAGTTAGGGTTCAAATAAAGGATCTCTCTCTCCCTCTCTCTCTCTCTTTGTCTGGCTTCTTCCCACTCTTCTCTTCTTTGCCTTTCATCACTTTTGTGTGCAGTTTACAATATTTAAGATATATTTAATATAATCTGTATTAATGTGGCACGGTGATGCATTTGCCGCTGGGTTGCTCAATGGGCCGAGCTTCTTGGTAAATATTGGGCCAAGCCCAACCATTCGACGGGCTTCGCCCAGTCGGAACAACATATAAGGTGCACCATTTATCCTTACGTTTCATATTATCCCATCAAAAAAGGAGTTGTCCAACTTTTTGCTTTTGCTTTTGGTTTTATTTTGTTCATTACATTATTACTACACAAAAGATAAAAGAACAGTATAATTTAATTTGAAATAAACAATATGGAAGAGTCTATATATATAAAGAAGTTTCCTAGCAGTAAAATCTAGATGTTGAATATACATACAAAAACTGGGTGTTAGTTTGGTGGTTCTTCTATTATCAACAAATTTTGGTGGTTCTTTTCGCTGCAGTTAGGGTTCAAATAAAGGATCTCTCTCTCCCTCTCTCTCTCTCTCTTTGTCTGGCTTCTTCCCACTCTTCTCTTCTTTTCCTTTCATCACTTTTGTGTGCAGTTTACAATATTTAAGATATATTTAATATAATTTGTATTAATGTGGCACAGTGATGCATTTGCCGCCGGGTTGCTCAATGGGCCGAGCTTCTTGGTAAATATTGGGCCAGGCCCAAGCATTCGACGGGGCTTCTAGCCCAGGTCGGAACAACATATAAGGTGCACCATTTATCCTTACGTTTCATATTATCCCATCAAAAAAAGGAGTTGTCCAACTGTTTTGCTTTTGCTTTTGGTTTTATTTTGGTCCTTAAATTATTACCACACAAGAGATAAAAGAACACTATGATTTTGGTCTCTCTCTCTCTCTCTCTCTCTCTCTAGCTTACAATATTTAAGATATATTTAACATAATCTGTATTACTATCTTCTTTATAATGATATAAGAAGTGTTTAATAAAAACTTATAAAAAGAGATGTAATTTTATTAAATCATAATTAATTTAAATGACATAATATTACTATTTAACTTACTATTGAGGAATACTTTAACAGAACTTTACATTAATATAATTTTAGACATAAAATTTATTTTATTGTTGTAACACCCTAAATAATTTAACTAATTATTTGATTAAATTATTTAAGTGTTGCATTAATATTATTATTATAATTATTGATATATTAATTTATTTATAATTGAAGGGAGTGGTATCAATAATTCCGAGACGGTAAGGTTGGCTCCTAAGAGAGAAGAGGAATTCGGCGCAAGGAAAGGAGAAGGGAGGGAGAGTTGTTGCTGTGCTTCTGTTGGTGACTCCGTAGAGTGAACTCCGTCTCCGGTTTAATCAAGGTAAGGGTGGGTCTTGCTCTATAATAAGGGATATAATGGGTTGTATGTTAGGGTTAGAGTTTACATAGTCTTGATTTCGTTTTTGATGTGTGCTTGATGATTGAAACGTGTTTTCATTGATTCTTGAATGATTGTATGGTGTAATTGTGTTGGGAATTTGGTTTGATCATGGAGAAATTCAAGAAAATTGGATTAGGGGAACCCTAGGCACCCTAGGGCGCCAATTGCTAGGGAAAATGGCGCCCCACTGTATATTATCGCATCGGGCGCGATTCTTTGCCCAAAATGGCGCCTGTGTGCGCCTGGTGTCTAGACAAAGGCGCCTGGTAAGGCGCCATGTGCTGTGTGTTGATGTGTCTAGGTGCAGGGCGCCAAAATGTGGCTGCCCATGCGCCTGGTGTTTCTTGTCTAAGTGCTGGGCGCCAATGTGGCTGCCCAGGGCACCTAATGTGGCGCCATGTTGCTGTGTATGTGTGTTGCTGTGACTGTGTTGCTGGTGTCTGGGCACAGGGCGCCAGAATGTGGCTGCCCATGCGCCTGTGTGTGGTTGTCTAAGTGCAGGGCGCCAATGTGGCTGCAATGTAACACCCCCTTCTACTTAATATTATTTATTCAATAACTATCAGAGTTTTTCAAAAACATTTTCCACGCACCTCAAATAAATATACTACATCTAAGAAAAACCTCATCAAGGTATAATTAAAAATCCAAACGCATCTAGTGCGTAAAATGCATATCATAGTCACATGGGATAAAACCCTAAAACCTGTTTAATGTTTACAATAATCCAAAAACAAATTCACAAGAATGAAAATAAAATTGAGTTCAACACACTCAATACATAATTTAAATCAGCTTTAGTCCATAACATAAGATAACAATACTAAGACCCCAATCCCGGGTGTTACTAGATCAGAGCCGACTCAAAATCCCAAAAAGCCTAGAGATCTTCACTCAGAATCACCTGCATGTCGCCACGAGAGCAGGCAACATAAAAATGCTAGAGTGAGTCTCTTTACATAAATAATAACAAGTAAGATAAGCATTATATTCGGAAAACATCTAGTAACAACAATCCAGAGCAATTAAGCATTCACCATTCAATTGAAACACCAACAAGTCACAACAAAGGATTAATTAAGCATCAATGAGAATTCAAGGAATGCATGATTGTATGCATGTGTGCAATATGCATGTGGATCCATAACCACCTCAAAAACCCCGTCGGGTAACCACCAACTGTTTGGCCGAAGCCACCCACCACAAATTGGCCGAAGCCACCCACCGCATAATGCATATGATTTATGTGACACTATGACGATGCATCACAACGCAATAAGCACATCACATCAATTATTAACCACCACGTTATCAATTATCAACCACTACGTTATCAATTATTAACCACCACCTTATCAATGATTAACCACCTCTTGATCATTTATTAACCACCACTTAATCATTTATTAACCACCACTTGATCAAGATTAACCACCTCCTGATCATTTATTAACCACCACTTAATCATTTATTAACCACCACTTGATCAAGATTAACCACCTCTTGATCATTTATTAACCACCACTTGATCAATTATTAAGTTAATTCTTACTTAAAGACCCAACCACTTCATAAGGACCTTTTCCACACTTAAGGACTATTTTGACCCACCAAAGATTAATTTAATACACAAGGGATTATTTTGGCACATTATGGTTAATTGGTACTTAGGAACTTATGTTGACATATTTTGGATTAATTAGGCACTAAGGGATTATTTCGTCACGCCAAGGATTAATCTAATTCTTAGGGACTATTTTGTCACACCAAGGATTAAATTAATTCTCGTGGACAAAACTATCACTTAGACATATTTTTGGGCATCTAGGCGCCAAGGGGCAGCCACTTTGGCGCCCCACTAGCGCAACACACACACACACACGGCTTAACACACACTCACAGGCGCCAAGTTTCTAGGAAACTGGCGCCCTGTACAGACACAGCACTTCTCTTCATGGCAACATTTCCTCAAACATATAACATGCATAATTCACAACACATATTTTTCCAACAACAAGCAATATGATATCAACAAATTAAGCATCTCATACATCAACCAACATATAATTAGCACAAAATGCACACAATCAATCAATCTAATGCTATTCCACACACAATACATATCATACTAATTATTATAGACATAAATGAGAATCCCCTAACCTTACGAGCTACCGAGACGTTCCGAAACTCACGACCCGAACTTCACGAACTCGCTCCTAACTCGTCTAACCGCTTCAAACGAAAACCCAGCTACTCAAATACTCCAACACGAACCATTATGCAAGAATAACCACAGCGACAGTCCAAAGTTATACACTAAATATATCAAATATAATTAATCGCTCGTTTAATTAATCAATTGTGTTTTGAAAAGGAGTACCTATCGAAAAGTACCCAACTGAGACGATGGTTCGAAGTCGGAACCGAAAGACTCAAATCTAGATTTGAACAAGCTTCCAATGGAACAAGATCGTGAGATTCTGAACGAGACATGCATCTCCCCAGGTTGAGCGTTTCGGGTCTAGGAGAGAAAACGAAGAGGACCGCAGCAATACCGCGAGCTCTCCATTGCTACGCGTGCGTGAGTGATGAGAGGCCAGAACCGAGACCACGATTGAAGAAACCGACTCCATATTCATGCTCAGCGGCCATTTTTGAGTGGGAGAGTGAAGTTTCGGGTTCAACCATGGAGAAGGGAGGGAGAACGCGCGAGAGAGGAAGAAGAACGGCTACCGAGGTTTTTCTGCCGTTACATTCTGACCATCGCGAGGAAGAAGAAGAAGCGCGCACGGGTCGGGTCATTCGTGTGGGCTTCGCATGGGTGGGCCGCAGTTGGTGGTTTGTGTTTAGTGGCTGGGGTGCGCTTAACAAGCAAATGTGGGTGTATGCGAGTAATGAGTGCAATTCCACCTCCAAGTCATTTTAAAAATACCCCAACTTCACTACAACTCTCATTTTAATATCTCAATAGCTTAAAAATAATTTCTATAAAGAAATGATATCTCAAACACTAGTATTTTATTAAAAACAAAACAAATAAGTATAAATATGAATAACAATCATATATCACAAATAGCTTATAAAAATACATTTAAATATAAAAATATATTTATTCAACTAATTTAATGGCTCAAACACACAATAAATCAAAATAATGTAATCTTATCAAATCAACTCCAAATAATTTCTAATAAAATTTGGGGCGTTACACCCAATGGCGCCTGGTGAAGCGCCAAGTTGCATGTTGCTGGGTTTGTGTGGTTGTGCGTGGTGCTGGGCGCCATGGTGGCTACCCAGAGCGCCTAGTGCGGCGCCAAGTGCTGTGGCAGTGGGTGTGTGCGTGTATGGTGCTGCACAGGGCGCCAAATGGTTGCCCTGGCGCGCCCATGTTGCTGCCTGTGTCTAGGCCGGGCGCTAGTTTAGCTGCCAGGCGCGTGTGTGCGCAGCGTGCGAGTCGTGTCGAGATCGTTGTTCCCGATTTGTGTCTTAGTTTGTGTCTTTGAGTTCTGGCGCCGAGTTCCCCGGCGCCGAGTTGCGCTTTGGCGCTGTGTGGTCGTGTTGCCACGGGCGCCGCCTCATTATTTGGCGCTGTGTTGCCTGCGGGCGCCGATTTCTTGATGTTTTGGCGCCTGTGTGGCTGTGTTGCCACCGGGGCGCGCGATTTTTGCATGTTTGGCGCCTAGTCGCCGCTGCTTGTGTCAGTGTCCGCTTTGGCGCTTATTTTGGGTCTTGAGTGTTGTTTTGGTCCTGTATGTGCTGTTTTGGTCCTTGAGTGCTGTTTTGGTCCTGTATGTGCTGTTTTGGTCCTCTAGTGATGTTTTATTCCTTGTGACACATTTTCTAATAACGAAGTTGATGATGTATGATTTGATGATGATGTTAATGACGATGGGTCTATTGACCAAAACTAAAAATGACGATGATGTGAGAGATGATGTTGATGATGTGTAAATTGTGATTGTTGGTTGCTCATGGAGTCTCATGCATTACATGTGCATTTTATTGACGATGTGAGGCTTCGGCCTTCGAGCTATTGACGATGAATAATGCTCAATTATTGACGATGATGCCCATAGTAGCTAAAATTATTGACGATGAATGGTACCATATGCATGATTGCATTTCATTTCATTCATCCTCATAAATGATAAATACTCTGCTGGTTGATATCTGATTATGACTGTAACTGCTGTCTAAATGTGTATGTGATGCTGTGATTGATTAAACTCTATGATCTGATATACTGCTTATTATAAGCCTTATTATGTGGTTTGAGACTCACCCCTTATGTTGTTTATTACCACAGGTAACCATGAGTGAAGGCTTATTCCCTTCACATCCCGAGTCAGTCTGCTCTGATACGTAGCACCTAGGGGATGGGCTTTAGACTTCTATTGTTTAGTCTTGTTTGGCTGTTGAACAATTTAGTTGAGATTATTATGTTATTGCTGAGACTGTAGTTTATGTTTCTGAGATAAAAGAACAATATGATTTAATTTGAAATAAACAATATGGAAGAGTCTATATATATAAAGAAGTTTCCTAGCAGTAAAATCTAGATGTTGAATATACATACAAAAACGGGGTGTTAGTTTGGTGTTTCTTCTATTATCAACAAATTTTGGTGGTTCTTTTCGCTACAGTTAGGGTTCAAATAAAGGATCTCTCTCTCCCTCTCTCTCTCTTTGTCTGGCTTCTTCCCACTCTTCTCTTATTTGCCTTTCATCACTTTTGTGTGCAGTTTACAATATTAAAGATATATTTAATATAATCTGTATTAATATGGCACGGTGATGCATTTTCCGCTGGGTTGATCAATGGGCCGAGCTTCTTGGTAAATATTGGGCCAGGCCCAACCATTCGACGGGGCTTCTAGCCCAGGTCGGAACAACATATAAGGTGCACCATATATCCTTACGTTTCATATTATCCCATCAAAAAAAGAAGTTGTCCAGCTGTTTTGCTTTTGCTTTGACTTTTATTTTGTTCCTTACATTATTACCACACAAGAGATAAAAGAACAGTATGATTTAATTTGAAATAAACAATATGGAAGAGTATATATATATAAAGAAGTTTCCTAGCAGTAAAATCTAGATGTTGAATATACATACAAATACTGGGTGTTAGTTTGGTGGTTCTTCTATTATCAACAAATTTTGGTGGTTCTTTTCGCTGCAGTTAGGGTTCAAATAAAGGAACTCTCTCTCCCTCTCTCTCTCTCTCTCTCTTTGTCTGGCTTCTTCCCACTCTTCTCTTCTTTGCCTTTCATCACTTTTGTGTGCAGCTTACAATATTTAAGATATATTTAATATAATCTGTATTAATGTGGCACGGTGATGCATTTGCCGCTGGGTTGCTCAATGGGCCGAGCTACTTGGTAAATATTGGGCCAGGCCCAAGCATTCGACGGGGCTTCTAGCCGAGGTCAAAACAACATATAAGGTGCACCATTTATCCTTACGTTTCATATTATCCCATCAAAAAAAGGAGTTGTCCAACTGTTTTGCTTTTGCTTTTGGTTTTATTTTGGTCCTTACATTATTACCACACAAGAGATAAAAGAACACTATGATTTAATTTGAAATAAACAATATGGAAGAGTCTATATATATAAAGAAGTTTCCTAGCAGTAAAATCTAGATGTTGAATATACATACAAAAACTGGGTGTTAGTTTGGTGGTTCTTCTATTATCAACAAATTTTGGTTGTTCTTTTCGCTGCAGTTAGGGTTCAAATAAAGGATCTCTCTCTCCCTCTCTCTCTCTCTTTTTGTCTGGCTTCTTCCCACTCTTCTCTTCTTTGCCTTTCATCACTTTTGTGTGCAGTTTACAATATTTAAGATATATTTAATATAATCTGTATTACTATCTTCTTTATAATGATATAAGAAGTGTTTAATAAAAACTTATAAATAGAGATGTAATTTTATTAAATCATAATTAATTTAAATGACATAATATTACTATTTAACTTACTATTGAGGAATACTTTAATAGAATTTTACATTAATATAATTTTAGACATAAAATTTATTTTATTGTGATACACCGTTTGGAGGTGCTACCCACGGTAGATCTAATTATTATCGAGTTTTTTGTCAGTCTTGTTCCTTTTTAGGATTACTTGTGTATATACTTGTTCCGGAGTGGCCCAATAGGCCCAACAAGGCAGTCTAGTGCTGCATACAGCAATAAGGCGCAACATAGGCCAGTGGTCCAATTCGCCCAGCCAGGCCCAAGTCGGCCCACATCAGGCGTGCGCCGCATTTCACGCTAACGGCCAGAGCGCCTACTAGCAGCATAAATACCACGTCACTCGTGGCATCAGGTACGTTACTTTACCTTGTGACCCTGCCCGATTGCACACCACTGACTTGAGTGTCGGAGTGTCTTTGCAGGTACCACCCGCGTGCGGCCAAGACCCCGGTTCAACTAACTCACCAGCGACCGGGCTATTAACATCAGGACTTCACCTCTATTGGTCATATACGATCAGTTGGCGACCACCGTGAGAGGCCCGAGCGCTATCCTATCTCATTCATGCCGCCGCAAATACAGCCCCCTACGCGGGCATCATCACGGCTCAACCCCTCTGGGCAGAACGCTCGTCCCCAGCATACCCCAGAGGGCGTGCCTATAACCATTCATGAGTCACAAGGAAACCCTCGCCTAGAACCCTCGGTGTAGGGCGGCCAAGGACCTGTGTTGGAACCCGTCCAACAGCCACCAGAACAACAGCAGATCCCGGCCGAATTGGTCGAGGCAGGAATCGTAGAACCCCTGCTAGAACATGTGACCCAGGCATGCCTTCAAATACTGCAGAACAAGAATCAGCTCATTGCTGACCGTGAAGCGATTATTTCCCATTACAATAGAGGATCGACCTCATCCTGCCCGCGTGCGGGAACGAAGATCCTCGAGCCCAGGATAGACCGGCTCGCAAACATAGGACGCCTCCTCATAGGGACGTTCCACATCGCAGAAGCATATCCCCGAATTCTCGGCCAAGTATGTATGGCGATAGGTTGCACCTCACAGAACGCAGGCGTAGTCGCTGCTCCTTTGTATGACTACGACTACTCAGACTCCAGCTACTGACCAGATACAGGCCGGTCGCCAACAATATACTCTTCATGTGAATCTTCAGGTTCTTGAAGGTCGAGGAGTCGGTCTTGGGACTCATACGATGAATTTCGTGATTATCGCAACGGAGAGATACGAGACGTATCTCAGGTCGCTAATCGACCCAGGGGCAATCCCCTTCATGGCCCCCGCCTCGACATTACGGGAAACCACCGGCCAACGAAGGATTCTAAGGCCAACCGATTAATGGACACTTTGGAATGCCAACCAACGAAGCCTACCTCGCTATGCAGCCGTTCGTACCCAGCCATGTTTCGAACGGCCAAGGTCCCTTTACTAGGGAGATACGTCGTTATCGTATCCCCAGAGACTTGAGGAAGCCTCCCAATTTGAATAAATTCAACGGCCGTGGGGATCCAGACAAGCACCTAAGGTACTTCAACAATTATTGCAGCTACACGGAGCTAGGCCCAATCATGAAATGCAGACTCTTTCCACAGTCGCTCGAGGAGCGAGCATTGGAATGGTGGGAAACTCTGCGCCCCAACACCATCTCCTCTTGGGACAGCCTAGTCAGGACATTCTTGGCCAACTATACGGCCAACAGGTGCCAAGACCAATACGAAGAGCACTTGGACAACATTGTTCAAGGTGAGAACGAATCGTTAAGACAATATGTAGAGCGGTTCAACGCGGAGGCCGACACCGTTCGCGACCTATCGGATAGAGACAAACTGAAGTACCTGAAACGTGGCATTAGACCAGACCACATCTTTGCCCAAGAGTTTGGTTTGAACCGTTACATAGACCTCAGCATGTTCCTTCGGAGGGCCAACGACCATATGGTGTCATACCCCAATTTTGTCCGACTAATCTATCAAAAATAATTGTATTTTTGTAAATACCCAATGTCTCGTTGTGCAGGTTTGAACTGCACAAATGTGTTCAAGTTGCGTTCGTTATCCATCTAGCATTTCTTATCCTCATCGTGCGCGCGTATAATTTCGAATCGTGTGCTCGTACTTATTCTCGTTGTTGCGCGTATTATTTCTATTCGCGTGCGTGTTTTGATTCTTGTCGTATTTAGCTGGCGCTCTTCGTCGTAATGCAGCGTATTTGTTTCATTACTTATTATTATTATTATTATTATTATCCATATATGTTTATTAATTTATCATATCATTATTTTTATACAAAAATAAGATTAAAAAAATTGCTTTTATTATTGTAAATAGTTGGGTACATAAGTCAACTTTTGTTACACATATGGACAAATTAAAAGCAAAATAGCACAAGTGTCTAAAAACAAACGAAAGAAAGACAAGGGATGCATAAACAGATTATCCTTATGCTTGTATCATGCTTCCCTTTGTTTTCTCTCTTTCCTCAACACTGCAGCAAGCACCAAAAACACCTCTGCATATCACACACACGACAAAGAGAAAAGCCAAAATTGTTGCAGCAGTAGACTTAGCTTTAGAGCTTCATATAGGCAGTATCCTTGCTATGTAGAACCTGTACATTTGTTTTCCATACACAATTAAAAATCAGATTAAGTATATAGTCAAACACCCCTAATTTGTGAATACACCAGTGGCTTGGGAGGAGGAAAATTTGCTCAGAAAAAGTTATACACCAAAACATGAAACACTTGAAGAAATACAAAATCAGAGTTTCAAGCAAATTGACCATACAGTTCAGTCACCTATGCAAGTTTGGGTATAAATTAAGCCTCAAGCACATAACAGAGGGGGAGGAAAAACAGCAAACAAAACACACGCAGCATACATAAACTCAACAAAAACACAAGAAAAACCAAAAAAAAACAGATACAAACACAACACACACAGACACGGAGCAGGGGAAGAAATGGAAACAACCATCTTCACTCCATACAACAACCTTCAAATCCTCACCTTCCTTCCTCTTCCCTTCACATTTCCAAACACAGCATCACTCTCACTCAGAACCAGCCATTATCCATCAACAACACCCATCCCCCTCTATAGAGCCAGTGAATGAAGAGGTGTAGAAAGGAATGAAAACATGAAAAGAGAGCAGGAACAAACCTGTTACTGAAATCAGTCACCGTCGTGAAACGCCCGCCGGAGGACCTCCGGTCGTCTTCTCCAGCGAAAACACCACCACGTCGCTCGCTTTCTCTCTCCCTAGACCTCAATCACTCTCTCTCTCCACCATCTTCGCCGGAAGTTTCCCACGCTAGCACCGCCAGCTTCCTTCCTCCGTTCGCTCGTCTCTCTTCCTCCCCCTCTCTCTGGTTCGCGCTCTCTCTCTCTCTCTCTCTCTCTGCTGAACATGGAACGGCGCTGAAGATGAATAGAAAGAAGATTTAGGGTTTCCTGAATTAGGACTCATTCATATATCCTTTCTTTTATTCAATTTTTATCTTCTAATTTTATTTTTAATTCGTTTTTAACTCAGATTACTATGTATACCCATATTTTGATTCGCACACACCCCATTGTGAGCCCATTTTCGCAGACTGGGCCCCAAAACGAATACTGGGCTCGTTATTTTCACCCCATGTTTAATAATACAACCTCCTGCTAGTTGCACTTCTGTTTTACTATCTCACCCTCTTCCCAAAAATCTTTCAAACCCTTTTCTAATTAATGCAAGTTATTAGTGACTATCACCTAAATCTTTGGCTTGTTTGATTGTCATGAACGCTATCAAGAGTTATTAGTAATGATCACTCAAAGCCTTTGCTTGCTTGGTCATTATGAAAGCTCTTCCCCTTTCCAAAACCCTTTCATAAACATTATCATTTTTCACAACAAGAAAGAATCATTTTTAAACCCACTGTTGCTAGTGGCTAATCAGAACCTTTGTTCGACTAGCCATTGGTGGCAATGTCTTTTTCTAAAGAACAATAAGCGATGGTCACCCATAACTTTGGTTAGTTTGATCATTCATGCCAATTAATCTCTTTCGAAAACCATTTTCAAAAGATCAAATAAAAAACGAGTTGCTACTAACGGTCAATCAGAACCTTTGTTCGTCTGACTAGTGGCGGTTGTTGCACCCCGAAAATTCCGGTTTGGGATTCTCAATGTACAACGTGGAAAATTTTTGAAGCCGCCACCAGTATTTTTATTTTAAGACGAAAACATTGAAAAAACGTCTTTTTATACAAGGTGGGTGGTCTTTTTCGAAAACAGGAGATGTAGGTTCGGGGGTCGGTTAGGTATGGGGAAGGTATTAGCACCCCACACCTCCTTTCTACCGAAAGGGAACCATTAATTTGATGTGTTGTTTTGACAAGGTTTGATTTGAAACAATTGTTCTACTTCTTTTCGTATTCTTTTTATATGAGAAAAATGTTTTGTAAACCCGAAAAGGGCGATCCAGGCAAAAATTAGGGTAAGAAAACTTGAGAATGAAAAGTAAAGAAAGGCATACAGCTCCCCTGAGGACTTGGATGAGGGAGTGACCAAAGTCAAGGACATAAATGTTTAGCACTGTTCCACAAAGACGGACAGTCAGAGATCAGCTTCTTTCCTTTTTATTGTCTTTTTGTAGTTAAACTTTCAAATGCATTGAACAGTCGGCGTAACTTTCTGTGCGACCGATTTCTACATCAATAAAGCTCAAACTTTCTCATGTCTGTTTGTTGATTATTTTCTGTTTTTTCTGCTCAAAATAAACGTTTTATGATGATGGTGATCCTGAATTGTAAAACATGTGCATACATCATATAGCATTGCGAATCATTACGAAATTCTTAAAATTCACGGAAAGAGGCAATTCCCCAAAACAAGTTAGTCATGCAAGAGAAAGTGATTGAGTCCACGATTGCTTCGAACGACAAAGTTAAAGCCCACCTGCACCTGGCCCATGAGCCCCGCAAGTTCGATATATTCCTCGCCTCGTACATGAGTGTCGCGGATTATTTGAACCAACAAGAAGATAAGCCAACAGGCAAAAGAGTAAGAGAGCAAAAAGGAAAACAAACCGGTCGAAAAAAAAGAAAGCTGACCAAAGAAAATCAAGAATAGCATCTCATTGCATTCATCATTCCGCTAAATCATCGCATCGCATATGCTCGCATAACATGCATTTGCATAACAGACCCTGCATAACATGCATTCATGCTTCATGCACCATTCCTTGCATCAACTGACGTATGGAGGTACCTCAATTCAATACGCCAGCATTGGCCACCTCAATCAGTCAATCAACAGGATTTGTGAATCCCTTCAGGACCCACGTGTCCCTTCAGGACCAATGCGTCCCTTCAGATCCCGTCGTTAGCGAGCACCGACAAATCGTCAGACCCCAAGGTCCTTCAGTTTAGTTCAAATCAACAGTCCAAACAATGACTTTGAACTCGACCTTCATTTCGCCAAGTCATCACTGAGCATGACGGATCGACCCCTCAGACCTAGTGTCCTTCATTTTTCCAAGTCATCACTGAGCATGACGGATCGGCCCCCCAGACTTTGTGTCCTTCAGACTAGTTGTGTCAGTATAAAGCATAGCGTAAGTCCATCAAGGTAAAATGTATCAGTCCCCCAACTTGATATTGAACCTCAGGCCGCTCGAACACGCCACCTTCAGAGCCCAAGTGCTCCTTCAGAGCCACAAGTGCTCCTTCAGAACCCAAGTGTTCCTTCAGAGCCACAAGCGCTCCTTCTTTATTGCTTTCCTTATCACTTTCTTTATTTCCTGCCAGTGTCGGTTTCCCAGAGGTCGATACCTTCTTTACTGTTTTCTTTACCGCTTTATTTCTTCCTGCTTTTGCCGCCTGAGGGTTGGCACCAATCTGTTTCCTGCTTTTGTTGGCTTACAGAGGGTTGACACTTCATTCATTACAGTCATTTCTGGTTGGCATCCATTCCCCCAAAAAAACAAAAAAAACTAGAAGATAAAAAAGGGGAAAGAAAATTTGGGGTTTCCCCTAAGTAGACAAAATCAGTATAATTTCTGAATTCTTTATCTCTATTTTTGCCTCGGAATATGTCTCGGCCAATTCATATTCCTTGTTAAAATCTAGATAAAGAGGGGCAGCTGTCATACCCCAATTTTGTCCGGCTTAGGTCAAAACCCTAATTTTCCCCAAAAACAAATAAATAGAAGAGAAAAGAGCATCATGCATTGCATTTAGGGTTCTAAAAGTCATTCCAAGGTTCTTGAAATCATTTTTAGGGTTGGAATACACTTTTTGAGCAAAACTAGGGTTTTTGGGGCAAAAGGGTAATTTGGTCATTTCACAAGCGGTTTTCCATCACAAATCACTGGGCAATTGTTAGGGGAATTATTTGAGGAAGAACATGTTTAATTATTTTTATTTTATACGCATGAATATTATTTATTTGCATAAAAACTCAAATTTAAAGAAAATGGTAAAATGGGAATTTCTCAGGTGAGAGTATCAAATCAATTTTGGGAATGGTGATATCATAGAATTTGAGGCCCAATGATTGATTCCTAGGATATGGCCCAAAATGGCATGAATTAATGAGGAATTATCTAGAAAGGAATAATCAAAAAACCTTTTGAATTTTGAAAGGTCAAGTGTCCTCAATAAGACAAAAATGACAACTTGCAAGTTTTCCACTCATTCCACTCATGTTTGCTCCGAATTTTCCAGCCCATTTTCACCTCATTTTGTGTTTCTTCATGCCCTTGATCCATGTGAGTTGTATTCCTAGCCATTGATTAAAATTCTAGATCAAATCATAGGCTACAACTATGTGCAAATTGACCTAATTGCCCTCAACAATTTTTGTGCACAAAAACCCTTCAATTTCGTGTAACACCAGCTGATTCCCTTCCATTTTGTGTTTTCTCATTGCCCCTAATCCATGTGCATTGCAATCCTATCCCTTGATTTAAATTCTATCTCAAATCCTAGTGGTTTGCAAAAGCACAATGTCCCATATACCCTTAATTTTGCATCTCATATAAAACCCAAAAATAAGAGATCATAAGGGAGCTCTCTCATTTTTAGATTTTAATTTACATCTGTAGTATATTCCTGATGATTTTACGAGGTCCCCATGGGAGAAAAACTCTATGTGGAGGAGATCGGGGGAGTACTCCACCGACCCCGCTCACATCATTGTCGTCCCTAATCACCTTCACAAATTTATGCATGTCTGTTCTCATATTATATATCCAGCTCGACAAAAGTACAGGTTGAACTTCGCATTAGCGGCAAAAATTTGGCCAGCATCACCATAAGTAGTTCCTTATTGGATTCAGATTCACTACACCATCGGAATGCTTCGAACCATGATTTGACTCCGACTATTTAGTAGGTAATGTGATATTTGTATTGCATATCTGTAATCTTTATGTTCAGTTCGATATTTAATTATTTCTATTAACTCTAAATTATGTTGTGTCTTGGCAGATATGGTTGGCATATTGAATGGAGTTGGTACTCCGTGTGATTATTAGAAAAATAACACCAAATCTACGTTGCTATCGATTGACTTATATATCAGGGTATGTGAATGCAATGCATATACGTTTTATACAAATTTAACAGTTGTATTTAATTAAATTTCCACCATAATCAAATAAGACTCATCTTTTTACTAATCATAAACATCGACGATATATATACATAATATTTTAACAAAATTAACAAATTAAATTATAAAAAGTGGATGTATACCCGTGCTGACACGGGTGATACATGCTAGTTTTATAAAAAAGACAAAACATTTGTGTCAGGTAGTAGTGGTAATAACCATTGGGTAAACTTCCCTCTAGGTATTGACCAAAGCCACATAGGTAATTTTGTAACACCCCCTTACTCTTAATGCTTTAATTTATAATATCAGAGTTCAAAAATCGTTTTTCTTTTTAAAGATACATTCTCAAGGGAATGCTACGTTTCTCAAACATCACTTTCACTTAGCCAATAATACTTTTCATTAAAAACATAACTGCGTGATACATAGCACGACTTAAATGGGGCGAACCCTCAAATTCTAATACATCAATCTATTACAGTTCAACACTAAACTTAACAACTAATAGACTACCTGGCTTCCCAGTTTGACGTCACAGAGCAAGACGCCACAACTAGGCTGAGGGAAGAAAGGACCTTCACTCAGGATCACCTGCACATCAGCTGTTTGTCGCCACGAGAGCAGGCAACATAAAAATTGCTAGGGTGAGTCCCTTTTCACAAATAATAAAATGTATGATAAACATTATGCTAGAGAAAAACACATAGAAACACCAGAACGACTCGGCTCACACAAAACAAATCATCTCAGCAGGCTATGACACCTCAGTTCATAACACAAAATAATACTACCAATCAGTGCATGATTTATATGAATGATGCAGACCCATCCTTTCAGGGTATATGCATGATGGATCCATTAAGACCGAAGTCTTCTGCTATCACCTTCGGACCGAAGTCCTTAGGACCGAAGTCCTCTGCTCACCTCTAGGACCGAAGTCCACGACCCATCCTTTCAGGGTATATGCTTATGATTTATGCGACGCCATGAACAATGCATAACACACACATATACATTATTCAATTATATCATAACACAGTTCCAATACTCACCAATTAGACCGCAGCCTTTTATTCATAATTAGGACCCAAGTCCTCTGCTCACCTCTAGGACCGAAGTCCTCTGCTTTCACCATTTTTATTTATTTTAATGCCCATCAGGGATTTCATCATTCATCACCCCTCTATTCGTAGCCATAAAGGCCAACAGCGCACATACGTCAATTCTGGCTAAGGCCGACGTCTCTACATCGGCCAATAACGCTAAGGCTGTCGCACTCGGCTCACCAAACACCTCGGCACCTAGTAGTGGACCAAAGACAGTCACTACGAGAGCCACAACGTCACCTAGGACTAAAACGTCACCTAGGGACCAAACATTGACTACACCATTCAGCCACTTAAACGAAATTAGCATTAAATAACACTCACAGTGGCGTTCAACAATTACTTACGCTATACGAGTGTTAAAACGGCACCTCGGCACACTTAAAGGGCACCTCGGCACGCTAACATGCACCTCGGCATAGCTAGGCACCTTACTTCGTGCATACTCATTTCACTACGCGCATCCTCACCTCACTTCATACTCTCGCATTACCTCAGCTACGCACGCAGGACCTGGCGCAAGGGGCACGCCACATTTGGTGCCCCACGCCGAGACCCACACCAAAACACCATGCACTACACACCAAGCACTACGCACACGCCACTTCAAGCCCAACGCGCACAACATACCGAGCATGCGCTCACTGTACTCCTACAACACCACCTCGGTTACTCTACACTTGAACACACCACGCTTAACGCAACACCTCACCTCGGCTACTTCACCTAGGCACACTACACTTAAGGCCAACAATTCATCTCGATTAATATACTTAAGTACGCTACGTATACAACACTTCAGTACAACTACGACCTTCCTACATCTCGGCCATGCTGACTTCGACGAACATCCCCTGCACTTCAATAGCCACACTTAGGCATGATTACACAACCCTTAGCACCTCTACACCCCGACAATACCTACTTCGATCATCATACACTTCACTTAAATAGCTACACCTCATCATCATTCACCATTGATTTCTACACTTAGGCACAATACACCTAAGCACTCCCCTCAGCTCGGCTTATACGACACAACACCTCGGTGCACTCACCTCGGCAATCCTAAACCGACTACTCTATTTAACTCAAACGCACGCTCGTCACTTTATGATGTACGTCCTCAGCTACTCCTATGTTATCCTAAGCCTATTCCTTAAGAAACTCTCCAAGATTATGTTGCTAACTCTCACTCACTCTAGCTCACTGGGACTAAGAGTCTCCTCAGCCCCCATTTCACTCCTTAATCCCTCGTAATGATCACTCTCCCATCCACTCCATACGACTCCACTGAAGTGAGCCAAAACACAACATCAAAGCATACTTCAAACACAACACCACCTCACTGAGGTGAAACTAAAACACAACTTCAAAACACATCAAACACTCAAAACATACAAGGCAGCTCAGAAAATCATTCCTAGAGTCTACTCACACATAACACACATCATATATTCTATTATAGATGAAAGAGAGAGCCCCCTAACCTCAAAAGATTGAAGAAGTAGCACTCCCTCCACCAAACCTTCCTGACCCACCAAGAATCACCAACCATCACCAACATTTCAGCTCCTCCTCCTTGGCATTGAGCTCTTCCACGTCAGATTCCTCTTCCTCTCTCTAAAACTATCTCACCTGCTCTACTCGGCATACCTCGACCAGTTGAGTAGAACGCACTCTCTTCACTTAAACCCTCCAGTTAACACTCACAGCTCTCTTCTCCCTTGATTCCGAGCTCCTTCCACTCCAACGTTCTCCTTCTTCTCTCTAGAAACTAATCTCACCTACCAACTTCTCTCTCTTACTTTCCTTTGACTTTTCTTGATATTTTTGTTACAATGAGCTTCTTCCTACGGCTTCCCCTTTTGAGTCATGCACCATGGGCTTTTTAATGGCCATGGGCCTCTAATAAATCATGGGCCTCTACACTCACCTCTTTAAATACTTAAGCACTTCCTAAATGAACTATCACATCTAAATTATTTACTTAACTCAATAAATAAATCAATTAAACTATTTTGGGGTGTTACAAATTTGGTGTGTGGTTTTACTTAAAAAAATAAATAAATATAAAGCTTGTAGTAGACTACTGTGTTGTACACTATCAGAAAAAAAAAAGGAAAACTATCGTGTCACAAACTACACTATGTAAAAAGCAACACCCTAGTAGTCTATATACAGTCGGATCTGGGCTTCTATGGATTGGATTTTATACAACTGAGCCCGACCATGTCAATCCATCTATACTCTATCAGTTGTCTTTTCTAATCCGAATACCATTTGAACCCGTCCGACTCACCCAAATTTACTGGCGGTTTTGACGGGTCACGGGCGGGTACATAATTTTGTCCACCCCTAGCTTACTTAGTATTGTAAATCAGTCTCCTCCTAACCACTCTCTAGGTTTACATCCCCCGTCATAGACACGTCACAAGAGTACTGAGCGTGAGGACATCTATCATAGCCATGTGGGCTCTCAGTTTGTTTTCTTGTTGGATGACTCTCAGTTTGTACCGCACCACATCAAAAGGCAATTTTAGAATGATACGATATGATCATTAACAAGTCTTGAAGTCATGTCACCTAAGCAATAGTGGAAGGTAACCGATCAATCGAACTAATTCCTCCTTATACATTACTGAAGGTGCCCAATTTTTGTAAATATGCACTTGTTGAGTTGTTGTGGTAAATAATGAATCATCCATATCAATCTGTTTTTTTTCACAACAAAAGACATTTTATATTATGTATATGATGTATGATAGGTATTTAAGATACTTCACAAACCATAATACAGATACAAAAACTTGTCTATAAGCCAAATAGTCATAAGACACCCCCTCTCCAAGAGGTGGCAGTTCCTCTTCCAAAATTATAAAACCTATAGCAACTAGACTATGAGACACACTCAACAGAGTCAACGCACTATTCATAGAAAAGACAATGACCTAGATAAACTTTGGTCAGTAGCAAAAGTCGTTCCAAACAATTGAGGGGTTCTGTGCATATCTTAAAAAGACCCCTATTTTTATCAAATTAGACACCTAGGCGACCGAGTTTTACGTGATTTATTATGGGGGTAATCAATTAATATATTTTTTTAAAAAAAATATAAATATATTAATTTTAGTTTTAAATTGCTGGACTTATCACTACAAAAAAAAACGTGGATTAGCGACGGAATTAGCGAGAGAAATTTTGTCCCTCGCAAAAAACAGACATTTGCGACGGAATTGTAAGTCCCTCGCTAATGTGACCATTAACGAGGGAATTAGCGACGGAAATGAGATGTTCTGGCTGATTTGACTGAGTAGCACATTTTTTTAGGCAGTTAGCGACGGAAATTTCAAGTCCTCGCTAATTGGATCGACATTTTTGCAGATTCGACCCATGGCGGTGGCTCGGGAAACGCGAGGATTAGCGAGGACGGTTGTAATGACACGGGTCCACCACCCCAAGCGCTATTACTCAAAGAACTCCTCTACCCCATGTAGAGTTTTTGCCTTCCGTGGGAATCGAACCTCGTACCTCATGTACATTTCCCTCGCATTCCCACTACCAATTGAACTAACGCCCCAAAAATTTAAAAAGTGATTATTTAAGTTATTTAATTAAATAATATTTTGGTTGGCAATATTAACATAATAATAAGGTAATTAAGTTAAGAAAGGAGAGAAGTGTGGTAAATTAATAGAGAATATTTAATTAAGTAAGTAGGACGTGAGGAAGTAATTAGGAGGTGCAATTAGGACCCATAATATCTAAATTGCTAAGGAGTGGTGGAAACAATTGAAAGGGGGTGTAAATAAGGCCTATTACCATTAAGTGGCCCAAGTTAAGTTAGTATAAGTATAGGATCCTTAGGAGAAAACCCTCAATTGTGAGAAATCAAAAATTAGAAAAGTGAGAAGTGTGTGAGAGTGAGAAAACGCGACGGCAAGGAGAGGAGAAAGGAAGGGTTGGCGTGAACTTGAGGGAGAAGAAGCTTCACTCGTTGGTGTCTTGGTGAATTACTAGGAGCTTGGTTGTGTTCTTCAATTAACAAAGGTTAGGGGGCTCTCTTTTCATCTATAATAACCTATAGGATTAATACCATGTTAGTTAGGTTTTAGGATGCTTAATCAATTGAATTGATAGGTTGTTTTTGGTGTTTTATGTTATGTGAAAATTGAATCGTTGATTCTATGATATTTGATGATGAACTTGTGTTGTTTGATGAGACCATGTCGTTTGGGTGTTAAGTTGTATATATAGTAATTATTATGCATGTTAGGTGTATCGATTCAATGAAATTGAGAGTGAGAATATGAGGAATTGTTGGAGTGCGTGTAGGGTATGTGTTGTGCCATGTCCGTGGGTGTCTAAGTTAATATTTTAAATGGTGTCTAAGTTAGTGTTGTGTTTTAATGTTGCTGTTTTTCTTTATATTCTTTGTTCTTTGTTTTCTTTATATTGTTGTTCTTTGTTTTCTTTATATTCTTTGTTCTTTGTTTTCTTTATATTCTTTATTCTTTGTTTTCCTTATAAGTCTTTATTGTTGTTTTCCTTATAAGTGTTGTTCTTTATTTTCCTTATAAAGTGTTGTAGTTGTTTTTCCTTTCAAATGTTCTTTGTTTTTCTAAAATAAATGTTGTTGTTTTTCCATGATAAATGTTCTTTTTTTCCGAATTAATGTTTCTTTGTTTTCTAAACTTTATGTTCTTTGTTTTTCTCGAAATTAAGGTTCTTTGTTTTTCTAAAATCACTGCTGCTTTGTTTTCCTAAAATTAATGTTCTTTATTCTTTGTTATATTGTTGTCTTTGTTTTATATTATTATGGTGCTTTGTTTTGGTCCCCATGGCGTTGGTTTAGTCCTTGTGACAATTTAGTCCGTATAATTAGTTGGTTATTGGTGTAATCGGTGTTTGGCCTTAGAGCAATTAATTTGAAGATATAATGATGGTGGTATAAATAAAATTGTGTGAATAAATATTGGTGAGTGCCCTCAAGGCTTATTTATTTGGTGATTATCGGTGAGTATGGTGTATTATTATGGTGTGTTTATTCATTTTGGGTGTATGGTGCATTGTTCATGGCGCCACATAATCATGCGCATTTATTGGTGAGCAGAGGCTTCGGCCTATTTTGGTGAGTGCCCTCAAGGCAGATATTGGTGATGGATCCACATGCATATGCCCGGTGGAGTTTTGGGTTGCATTCATGCACATACTCATGCATTTGGTGATATTGTTGTTGTTGTGTTCATTGTTGTTGTTGGTGTTGTTGGTGATGTTTCTTGATGACGTAAAGTAATGGTGTGTGTTAATATTGTGTGATTAGGTGTTGTCCTTAGTGATTGAAAATATTCGGTGCTGTTTCTTGGTGAATGAAAATTAATGAAGTATGTTGATAATGTTGTAATTTGGTGTGTTTAGTTGCCTCTCTAATATGATGTTGATCTTAATTATTATTTATGCATTGAGACTCACCCTATACTGCTTGGAATGTTGCTCTTATGTGGCAACGCTGCAGGTGACAGTGACTGAAGGTGACGTGAGTACCTTCTGCTAGTAGTGTCGTGTCGAGTCGCTCTGATACGTAGCACCGGGAGGGGATATTTAGTTGTTATTCCTTTACGTCTTGACTATTGTTTAAGCTGTTAACTTTCCCACGGTTGTAATAATTTCCCAGACATTGCTTGGTGCTATGTATCCTATACTTTGGAATTTTATTTTATTTATTCTTTTGAAGTTTTGAAAAGGCGTTTTGGTTTAAATGTGACACCCTCAAGTGTTCACTCTAAAAGTTTTTATTGCACTCTGATTTTCCAAATAGTAGTTTATGTAGAAGGGGGTGTTACAAGTGGTATCAGAGCATAAGTTCGGTCTGTCCGGCCAAGTGTGTCTGTCCGTCATAGCGTATATGACAACTAAGTAGTGTTAGTCCGGTTCTGAAATGATGTTAATGCTGCAGTGTTAGGTTGAGATGGCTCGGAGGGTTGATGCTGCTCTTGCTGAAGCGTTGCAAGCTATTGCTCAGGCGATGGGGAACCAGCGGAATGGTGGAGAGGAGGCTGAAAACCGTAAGTTGGCCACGTTCCAAAGGGAGAGTCCGCCCACTTTCAAAGGTCGGTATGATCCTGATGGAGCTTTGGCATGGTTGAAGGAGATCGAGAGAATTTTTCGGGTTATGGATTGTACGCCTGCGCAGAAAGTAAGGTTTGGTACGCATATGCTAGCTGAAGAGGCGGATGACTGGTGGTTGGGAATGTCGCGAAGGTTAGAAAATGCTGGTGAGGAAGTTACTTGGGAGGTTTTCACAAGAGAGTTCAAGAGAAAGTACTACCCGGAGGATGTGCGAGCTAAGAAGGAAGTGGAATTTCTGGAGCTAAAGCAAGGAAACAAGACGGTGGCTGAGTATGCCGCCAAATTTGAGGAGTTGGCCAAATTCTGTCCCTACTATGCTAATGATGCTGATTCGGAGTTCTCAAAGTGTGTTAAGTTTGAGAGTGGACTGCGCCCTGATATCAAGAAGGCGATTGGGTATCAGGAGATTAGAGATTTTGCTAGATTAGTTGATAAGTGTAGGATTTTTGAAGAGGATAGTTCTGCTGCCTACAATTTGTGAAGGAAAAGAGGAATTCTCGCCTGCGAAGCCCTATGAGGTTTCAGGAGGTAAGGGTAAGGGAGAGGAGAGTTCGGGCAAGAAGTCAAGTGGGGGAGAAGCTGCCGCGGGTATTGTGTGCCACAAGTGTGGAAAGCCGGGGCATAAGAGTCCGGAGTGCATGTCCAACAAGTGCTTTAGGTGCGGGAAGGAAGGTCATATAGCTGCGAAGTGCGAGAAGCAAGATGTGGTCTGCTACAGCTGTGGAGAGATGGGACACATTAGTACCAAGTGTCCCAAGCCGAAGAAGGAGAGGTCCAGCGGGAGGGTGTTTGTCTTAGCGGTTAACGGAGCCTACGGAGGAGTGACGGCGTATTTAGAGGTATGTAATTCGTTAAGAGTGTTCTCTAAAAATCTATTGTTGTGTGGTGATGATTGAGTTGTGTAATGTCTATAGTATTTAAATTTTCGAGAACGAAAATGCCTAAGTGGGGGAGAGTTGTAACGCCCCAAAAATTTAAAAAGTGATTATTTAAGTTATTTAATTAAATAATATTTTGGTTGGCAATATTAACATAATAATAAGGTAATTAAGTTAAGAAAGGAGAGAAGTGTGGTAAATTAATAGAGAATATTTAATTAAGTAAGTAGGACGTGAGGAAGTAATTAGGAGGTGCAATTAGGACCCATAATATCTAAATTGCTAAGGAGTGGTGGAAACAATTGAAAGGGGGTGTAAATAAGGCCTATTACCATTAAGTGGCCCAAGTTAAGTTAGTATAAGTATAGGAGCCTTAGGAGAAAACCCTCAATTGTGAGAAATCAAAAATTAGAAAAGTGAGAAGTGTGTGAGAGTGAGAAAACGCGACGGCAAGGAGAGGAGAAAGGAAGGGTTGGCGTGAACTTGAGGGAGAAGAAGCTTCAATCGTTGGTGTCTTGGTGAATTACTAGGAGCTTGGTTGTGTTCTTCAATTAACAAAGGTTAGGGGGCTCTCTTTTCATCTATAATAACCTATAGGATTAATACCATGTTAGTTAGGTTTTAGGATGCTTAATCAATTGAATTGATAGGTTGTTTTTGGTGTTTTATGTTATGTGAAAATTGAATCGTTGATTCTATGATATTTGATGATGAACTTGTGTTGTTTGATGAGACCATGTCGTTTGGGTGTTAAGTTGTATATATAGTAATTATTATGCATGTTAGGTGTATCGATTCAATGAAATTGAGAGTGAGAATATGAGGAATTGTTGGGTGCGTGTAGGGTATGTGTTGTGCCATGTCTGTGGGTGTCTAAGTTAATATTTTAAATGGTGTCTAAGTTAGTGTTGTGTTTTAATGTTGCTGTGTTTTTCTTTATATTGCTGTTGCTGTTTTCTTTATATTGCTGTTGCTTTGTTTTCTTTATATTCTTTTGCTGTTTTCCTTATAAGTCTTTGTTGCTGTTTTCCTTATAAGTGCTGTTGCTGTTTTCCTTATAAGTGCTGTAGCTGTTTTCCTTTCAAATGTTGCTGTTTTTCTAAAATAAATGTTGCTGTTTTTCCATGATAAATGTTGCTGTTTTTCCAGAATTAATGTTGCTGTTTTCTAAACTTTATGTTTTGTTTTTCCGAAATTAAGGTTCTTTGTTTTTCTAAAATCACCGCTTTGCTGTTTTCCTAAAATTAATGTTCTTTGTTCTTTGTTATATTCTTTGTGTTGTTTTATATTATTATGGTGCTGTTTTGGTCCCCATGGCGTTGGTTTAGTCCTTGTGACAATTTAGTCCGTATAATTAGTTGGTTATTGGTGTAACTGGTGTGCTGGCCTTAGAGCAATTAATTTGAAGATATAATGATGGTGGTATAAATAAAATTGTGTGAATAAATATTGGTGAGTGCCCTCAAGGCTTATTTATTTGGTGATTATCGGTGAGTATGGTGTATTATTATGGTGTGTTTATTCATTTTGGGTGTATGGTGCATTGTTCATGGCGTCACATAATCATGCGCATTTATTGGTGAGCAGAGGCTTCGGCCTATTTTGGTGAGTGCCCTCAAGGCAGATATTGGTGATGGATCCACATGCATATGCCCAGTGGAGTTTTGGGTTGCATTCATGCACATACTCATGCATTTGGTGATATTGTTGTTGTTGTGTTCATTGTTGTTGTTGGTGTTGTTCGGTGATGTTTCTTGATGACGTAAAGTAATGGTGTGTGTTAATATTGTGTGATTAGGTGTTGTCCTTAGTGATTGAAAATATTCGGTGCTGTTTCTTGGTGAATGAAAATTAATGAAGTATGTTGATAATGTTGTAATTTGGTGTGTTTAGTTGCCTCTCTAATATGATGTTGATCTTAATTGTTATTATTTATGCATTGAGACTCACCCTATACTGCTTGGAATGTTGCTCTTATGTGGCAACGCTGCAGGTGACAGTGACTGAAGGTGACGTGAGTACCTTCTGCTAGTAGTGTCGTGTCGAGTCGCTCTGATACGTAGCACCGGGAGGGGATATTTAGTTGTTATTCCTTTACGTCTTGACTATTGTTTAAGCTGTTAATTTTCCCACGGTTGTAATAATTTCCCAGACATTGCTTGGTGCTATGTATCCTATACTTTGGAATTTTATTTTATTTATTCTTTTGAAGTTTTGAAAAGGCGTTTTGGTTTAAATGTGACACCCTCAAGTGTTCACTCTAAAAGTTTTTATTGCACTCTGATTTTCCAAATAGTAGTTTATGTAGAAGGGGGGGTGTTACAACAGTCCCTCGCTAATTCCCTCGCAAACTGTCATATATATTTTTTATAATAATCCGAACCACCTCTTCTCTCTCTCATCATTTACACTCTTCTTCTCTCTTCTTCTCTTCCACTCTCTTCTTCTCTTTTCTTCTCTTCCACCACCACCACCACCAACCACCACAACCACCACTCTCTTCTTCTCTTTTCACTCCACTCTCTCTCATTTACTCTCTTCTTCTCTCTTCTTCTCTTCCACTCTCTTCTTCCCTTTTCTTCTCTTCCACCACCACACCACACCACCACCACCGACCACCACCACCACCACTCTCTTTCCTTCTCTTCCACCACCACCAACCACACTACCACCACCACCACACAACCACCACCACCGCCACCACCACCACCACATACATCTCACTCTCTTTCTCCCTTACTCTTCTCCTTCTCCTTCTCTCTCTACGACACCACCACCACCACCACCACTCTCACTCCTCTATCTCTCTGGATATATTGGTTATAATAATAATAATACTAATAATAATAATAATAATAATAACAACAATAATAATAATAATAATACTAATAATAATAACAACAGTAATAATAATAATACTAATAATAATAATAATAAATAAATAAAAAAATTGATCAAATTGAGAAGCGTGCCAGTCAGATTTGGGAAGCGTGCTGTCAGCATTAGCGAGGGAATTAGCGAGGGACTGTCCCTCGCTAATTAGCGACTGACACAAATTCCCTCGCTAAATGTGTTAGCGAGGAGGATATTAGCGACCGAGGCGGTCCTCGCTAATTCCTCGCTAATGGCAATTAGCGACAGAATTGGGCCTTTTTGCCACTGATATTTCCCTCGCTAAACCCAATGTTTTTTGTAGTTTATTTTTTGGAAAGTTTCAAATAGTTTTTCAAAAAAACATTTGCTAAAAGCCATATATTTTTTTGTTGAATGCATTCCAAAAACAATATAATATATTTAATCACTTTGTCAAATCATTGTAAAAAATAACAAAATGCAACTGTAAAAAAAACCATGAGATGCATTCCCAAGTCAAAAAAAAAGAGATGCAGCTAACAAAAAAACAGGCAGCTAACCTAAAAAAAAAAAGAGAAACAATCAAAAAATGGGAAAAATAGAGTGGTTGAGTGTTGAACTCACGCTTCGCAGGTTCCAAAACCCTAACACTTTCCTTCTTGCCACTACAACACATTCGGAAACACTATTATATAAGATGTTTGTTTTTTTGGGACCCTAAAAATTATTATTGGGCCTGAGCCCTATGCAATAGCACAGATTGTACAGGCCCAAGGCCGGCCCAATCAGTAGCCATCTCCATAGTATACCTCAATTATAAATATTGTCTACAAAATATCTAGTATCTTATTGGAGAATATCTTCCCAATTCTGGTTTCTCAGATGACCTCCAAGATTGTGTGTCAGATCACAATCCTATTACCAAATGGAAAACTTCCACTATAAAATATTAGAAACAAAGTAAGGAGATCAGGTGGTAGAGATAGAATCCCCCAACAATTAAATTATATATATATATATATATAAAAATATATTGTTCGGTACCTAAATCTCAGACGAAGGTTGGATCCGGGGTATTTCAGAGATATGCTTCGTGTTCGGTACCTAGATTATGGAGTAGCTCCTCGATCCGGGGTATTTGGATAGGAATTCCAGGATAAGATTGATTGCAGCGCCGACAAGGCCCGAGGGACTGTGCTGCATGTACATAAGAAGCAGAAGTCTGTACAGACGACGACCGACGATCTATCCGAGGCTGACTTTGCTGCCGCGGCCAAGGTCGCCAAGCTGGGGGCCGAGGCCATCAAGAAGATGAAGGCAGCAGTCCTGGCGAACACTCCGGCTAAGCTTGAAGGTATGTGTCTCGAGACCCAAGCATATAACGACTATTTAAACGACAGACTAGCTCGGACCCAGCAAGAACTTAAATATGTATGTCGTCATGAATATGCAGAGTTGTTGAAGGAGAATCGTAGGCTGCAAGAAGACTGTGACGAGAACGCCGACTTGCTGAAAAGGTTGGTCGCTGCTGAAACCTAGGCTGCCGAGAACAAGAAGAAGGCTGTCAATCTCGAGAAAGTCTCCGAGGAGCTGCAGATAACTCGGGAGGATCTGGCGCGGCTGCGCAAGGAAGCAGAGGATGCTGAGGTCAGCGCTAGGGCCCGGATAGCCGAGCTGGAGAAAAAGTGCCAAAGCCTGAAGGACTCCAACATAGAAGGCCAAGCTTGGCTACACTCAGTGTCTTTCTCAAGCTCTGGTACTCGAGCCCGACCTCCAGACGCAGTACATGCACCTTACTCACCGAGTGGTGGATGGAAAGATCTCATCGAAAGATAGGGGAGTTGTTTATCCTGCCCTCGAGGCCGAAGAGGAGGCACCTAGGGATGACGTAGAGAATCTTGAGACGGCCGACGGTGAAGTCTAGACTCCCAATGAAAACCAAGAGGAGAAGAGTCTGAGGGAGAAGGAGGGAGAGACGGGAGAGAACTGAGATTCTTCCCAATTTTTCTAATCATTTTCTGAACAATTTTTATTTCATTTCTATTTGGATGGCTTCGGGCATGTCCGGGGCCATCTTCAAATTTGTAAGTACAATCGGGCGCCAACCCATTTTTCTGGCCTTTAATTACTTGCATTATTTCAATTGCATTTGAATGTTTCAAACGTGAATGTATGTTTAATTGCGTACCTGCGATCGGATGTCGAGGTGAGGCCCGTAGCCGCTCGGGCATTAGAGTGAATCATAGAAAATAGCGCAAGTGTATGAACTTGGCCGAGAGACAGATAAAGAGGCCGAGATGGCTAGCAGATGAGCGCCGAGGCGGCAGGCTCATTGCCTTTGTAAGATAGGAAGACCGCTGTGGGTCCCCTTCTCCTTCTTCTTACTGATGCCGGCTGTCGGCGATCGACCTTGGTACCGGAGTTGTTGGGGTTCCCGGCCTTCACTTTCATCTTATCGAGGCTGTTGTGTGCTTATCGACCTTCTTACCGAGGTCATAAGAGACACTCGGCCTTCTTACCAGTGTCGCGTGAGACGTCTGACCTTCTTAACGGTGTCGCGTAAGACGATCGGCCTTCGACATCAAGACGGAAGGCTGGGCTCGCGTAAAGCCAAATTGGGAAACCATTCAACCCCCAGTGGAACTCGTCAGCTCGGCATCGGGAGGAAGGGCAATCTTGGCGGACTCTCTGGTGGAGTGTTAGACTCAACAAGCCAGAGAATCGTTGGCGGACTCTCAGGTTCTCAGTTTCTTTCTCCGACCACTATGCCGAGTTGTATCTCTGCAGCGTGTCATAACATCATTCATGGTTTTTTCCCTATCGGAGTTCCTCATTCGTCGAGCTGAGTTGAGTCTTAATCCCGAATCAATGTCGAGTTCTACAAGGAGAGAGTCATCCTCAGAGGGAGACCAGGGTCATTCTTCCCTGCAGGCTTCCTCGTCTTGGAAATTTGAGGCTGAGGCAGAAGGGTCAAACTCAGCGGGGGGGATGCAGCTGTTGAGGTTCCTGGATTTGAAGAGATAGGGTCCAGGTCAGAGATTGAGGTGGCGCCTGCCGAGGTCGCAAAATATGTTGACGATCCGGCGTCATACCACTGGGTGTCATCTAAAGTTGTTGGTGCCAAGGCGGTTTTTTAGAAGGACAAAACTTTGACTTCTTTTGAGAAGTATATCGTTGCTCCAAAAGGACAACGATGGAGGTTGGAGGAAGCCAACCAACTTGCAGTTTGTACCAATCTTCAGAAGCAGATAAGCTTCTTTTTCTATGGGAGATTCATGGACACCATGGGAATGTGGATCCCGCTGACCGAGTTCCAACAGAAAGTCTTGGACTATTTGAGGTTGACCCCGTCCCAATTGGCCCCCAACGCGTGGGGTTATATTAAAGCGTTCGAACTAGTAATGGCCTACATGGAGCGCACTCCCTCAATGAAGGTTTTGTTCGCTCTCTTTGATATTTTCCGGCAACCGGACAAGGACGATGACCAATGACATGGTCATGTCTGTCTTCGCTACTCGCGAGGTCGAGCTTACTTCAAGCCAATTAATGACTCCAACAAAGGGTCTAAGTCCGTTTTATTTTTTGTGAGAGCGGTGAATTAGGAAGCCAAAAGAGCCATTATGACGGTGTCGATCTGATTAGGCCGCATTTCCCACTGTCGTGGTCTGAGACTCATTTCGCTCAAGACGACAACTGTTATTCCCTGAAGCCGGAGTCGCTCGAGGGAGAGGACATCGTTGGCTACAACCTCCTTGTGATATGGGGTGATAAATTGATTGACGCTGACAAGAAGTTTGAGTGCGGTCATATAATTCAATCTGAGGCCAAATATGCCAAGAAGTTAAAGAGCACCCTTGGTAATATTCTGATACTTGTTTGTTGTAACCGTTTTAGTGTTCATTTATCTGACCTTCCTGTTTCATGTAGGTAAGTTGGCAGAGAATTTCGATTTTAATCTTCAGCTCCGCTAGGCCGAGCCATATCCGTCTGTGGTTAGGCCCTGTTCTTCCAAGGTGAAGAGGAATGTCTCTGGTCGGAAGCGCTCTATCCCAAGCTTGAAGGGTCTTGCCTCCTTCAAAAAACAAACAAAGCTTGCCTAGGATATAGAAATCCTCGTGCCTTCCAGCGTCGACTTCGAGGTTTGTAGGCGGGTGGCAAAGGTTATGATGGAGATGCACAACAAACTCCAACAACAACAGCTGGATCCGCCAATCCCTTGGCTTGGAGGTAAACTAGATGAGGTGGAAGCTAAAAACCTTTGGTTCGAAGGGGAATTGCTCGACCAAACTTACAAGTTGGAGTATTGCCGGGATGTGAGAATACCAGAGCTTATTGAGAAAAACCTGATTCTTTGTGGTAAAATGGCCTCACTAGCCTCGGCAAATGACGACATTGCCGAGCTTGAAGTCCAATTTGTTGCTAATCAGATGGTCGCCGAACAAGCGTTAGCCTTGGAAAAGCAAATTGCTGAGATCGAGGCCCAAATAGCTAAGGTCGAGGCGGAGGTTGAGGCCGACCAATCCGAGGTGGAGAGGGCAAGGAGGGAAAAGCACGGTGTTGCAGGCGAAGTGTCTAGGTCTGGTCAACTTGGTTTTGATCATTGCAAGGGATTAATGGGCGTGATTGACCCCGACTTTCCATTCCACTTGTTGGATTTCGAGACGAGGTTCATGACAGAAGAGTGGTCAAGTCGAGGCCCGACATTCCTCTAGAGGAGGCCGAGGTTATATTTGAACATCCTTGAGAGCTAAGTGATAATGAGTAAGATGAAGTCACCGAGTCCGAATCCCTGGAGGAATCCGAGGCCCCTGGCGGTCTATAGATCATTTTGTAAATTAACTTGTAATCACCGACCTCCGAGTTTGGGGCTTTTGCTATATGGATATTTTTGTTTATTAAGCAATTATTTTAACTGCCAATGTGATTACTTGTTTGTATCTTGTCTTTTGTTTTTGCACTGATTTCTTCGTGACTGAATGTTTGCGTGGCGAGGTTATGTGAGTGTCGACTGAGGCCAATGCATATTGCGTGCGGAAATTAAATTTTGATTATTTACCTCAGGCCGACGTGCTCCTTTGATAATCATGTCTTTGACGCGAAGCCGCTGTGGGCTTCTTCCCCGGTCTCTGATGGAGCTTTGAGCTCGGAGATCAGAGAGGAGGCATGCTCACGCGAAGCGAAAAAGGGGGTCGAAGTCGTTGAGGACTTCTTCCTTCGACCTCTGATGTAGCGTTAAGCTCGGGGATTTTTTTTGGGTTTTGGAATTCAATTTCCGACTCTTCTAAATATCTTGTTTCCTATTTTGCAGATTTTGGGCTTGCTGAGGAGTCTTGCTTAGCAAGAATAGTAAGAAAGAACAGGCCCAACACAGAAGCGCTGAAGTTGTTCTTCTGTTTTTTTTTTTTGCATTTCTATAATTTTGTATTTTTTAAATTCCGTATAATTATGGATTATTGTAAATTCAACTTTCTTTGTAAAATTGTGACTTTATTATTTTTTTGTATTTTTTGTAATATATTCTTATTTTTATGATTTTTGTTTAAAATGAACAAAAGTTAATTTGGGCCAATTCCCAAAGAATGAAAACCGGGCCCAATCAACTAATGGATTAAAAAAATGGACCCAATCAAAAGAGTTATGATTAGGCCCAATCACGTAAATAATGCTCCAATTAGACAAAAAGGCATCTTGGCCAAATTGAACAAATTACTGAACGTTGACCTAAAAAAACGAAAGTTGCGTCTACGAGTCCGAAAACCAATCTTTCAGTGATCATACTCGCGTAAACAACACGCGGTCTATTAAAATTAGAATGATTTGTGAAAGATCGAGAGCGGACAAAATTGGAGTAAAACAATACACTTGTATACTATATACAACAACTTATAAAAGCAATCAAAACAAACAAACAAAATATTTTATTAAATATTTAGATGTCCATTTTTAAAAAATTTCTAAGAAAAAAATAATAAATCTGTTTCACACAATTTTTAACTTTAAATAATTTATACTTTGTTTTATATATTTATATATATATATATATCATATGTACATTTATCTTGTCAAAAAAAAATCATATGTACATTTATGTGTTTATACTTATAATTATAGTGACATTACTATTACATATAAATAATTTATAATCTATACACATATTTGTGTATATGATTCTAATTGTAATTTTCAGTTCTTTTCTTATTAAAATATCATTTTTTAAATTTTTTATAGTATAAAAATTTAATTTGGAGGAATTACTTAGTATAATTTTAATAAAGTATTTTATCCAAAAATATATTTATATAAATAAATATATGAATTCTTAGCCTAATTTTAACTCTAGGTATAACTAAATCCTTATAAATATGTGGTTCCGTCATCACTTTGACAATACCAGAACAAACCAGCGTCGTTTCAACCAAAATATTAGGGTATCTCTTTTAACCCCAAAAGAGTTGCAAAAGTGGCTTTTCATTCACATATGATATGATTGGATTATTGAATTGATCATGGTCATATTATTGGGAGGGATACATCTCATTCTACTTAGATCAACACCAGGTATATGAGTAATCTCAGATAATTTCTCCTATTCTATCAATTTTTGCATCTTTTTTGTTGTTTGTTTCTTTTCCCCTATTTAATGCCGTGTTGTTTTTGTCTTCACTAGATCCATAAGTTGGCAACAAAGCTTGGTTAATCAACTATCCTTACAAGATAGATCACATAGAATTGAGGATGATGTTATATTTTTATGCCTTCTCAGAAATGCTTTGCTCTATTGCTCGTTTTCATAATGTCCGACATAGATCTTCAACGATTGTGATTTCCTTGATTAAAACAATACACCAAAAGATGACGATGTTGAACTTGTCATTTTTAAGAAGGTAATGGCTATGAAATTGAAAAATATACGTTCTCCTTTTTATATGTTTTCACTTTTTGTATTTTTTCATCCCTTATATTTATTCGAGAGATCTCACGTTCCAATCCCCACTAGCTTTTTTGGAGTGAGGTAAATGTCTAATAATCTGGAGTGCCATTCTCCCACTCTAAACTTTTTGTAACAAAAAATTAGACACTTAAATGAGGTTCTAACACGTGTCGTAACTAATATTTGTCGGACACATGAGACGTCCGATAACATAATTTTTTTGATTCATATGTTGTTATGTTGTCTGAGAGTACTATAATGTAGAAATTCAACATGTGTACCGCACTACAAAGTAGTGGTATAATTGCAAAATTTGTATGGTTTTATAGTATTGAAGTTCAGTTCGTTTATGGAGACTAAAATCGTTTATTGTTGTTGGTTCATCGGTTTTTACAACAGACATTTAGGATCATATGGACATCAATGGAATTCAAACATATACCATCAATAGTTCTAAAGTTGTCTTCTTAAGCAGGGGATTTCATGACCAGGTGAATATTGAGAAAAAAAATTACAAATGCACATGTAATTTTAGGGTGTGCTATAGAAATCTTGTGGAGTCTTCTGATTTCTGCTTTTTGGCATTTTTGTTACGTTAAACTGTCTCAATAGGTGTTATTCGAGTCATTGAGGATGCTCCAGCTCTTTGAACTCAATTCGGATCTTCTTAAGGTTTCATTGAAATTTAGTAATCTCTTTCTTATATACTCTCATGTTTTCTTATGCTTTTTGGCATATTGTTATTTATTGTCCAACCTAATTGTTAGATGAAACTTTGACTTTTTTAGGCAAATGACATTAGAAAGGCCGTTAATCCTCTTCGAAAGCCTCAGATAAAGGATATTGCTGAACTTGCATATATTATTTGGGTAAATAGACATTTTAGTCCCTGAATTTGTGGGCGCTGTTGTTATAGTTCTTGCATGTATCACAACTGCAAACCCTTCCTTCAGTTTCTCTTTTGTTAGTAATATAAGAGACTAAATTAACCAACAAAAAGAATATTTTGGGACCAAAGTGATCAACTAAAGACACATTTGAGAATCAAAATTACTTACGAAAGAGATACATGGGGATGCGTTTCTGATTTTGATACTTTTAGGGACTATACCGACAGTGACTCACATATTCAGGGACCAAAATAATTGTTTAATCTTATATCATTCTCAACATTTTATTGTATATTAAAGAAAAATAAGTTTCTTTAGTTGCTAATATTCCCTCTTCTTCTTATTTTCGTTAGCTTTGGTGGATAGAAGGGGCCAATTTAACGAGGAACAAGGAGGTTCTAGTTCACAAGTTTTTTTGCCCCATGCATGTTACGTTACCAACTCAACAACAATCACATTCATTTTTCAAAGCTCAACTGATTACTCATTTATTGGCAACCATCAACACTACACCTTTATAAAAGTCACGCCACACCTCTGAGCCATATCAAACGGTGGGATCACTACTTCTATAAGAAGCTCAACAGATCGATCACTCCTTGGGCAACAAAGATTACTAAGAGGCGAACAAATGCTAATTCTCTATGTTCCGTGACATTTATTGATAATAATTTGATGATCTACAACAACTTGCCCTCAAATTGGAATATGGAATTGGGCATTCTGTGAGTTGATGTTTGGAGATTATCAAAATTCGAACACCTATATTGCATAATGGTGAATGAGTGGGTGGAAGGAGACAAACCTATATTGTAGTTGTTAGAGATCGTAATGTCTTTTATCTGGTATAAATATATAGTTATACAATTCAATTGGCTCAAGGTTGCTTAGCTAGATAGAATAAGAACTAAGCTTAGATGCTTTTTTCTATCATACAAGTCTATTTATTGATACATTTGATCATTATAAGCTGAAATAAGGAGTAGAGAAGAAATCGAAAAGGAGATGTTGGAAAAAAGAAATTTTCAGGATGAACTGTAAACTTTACCACATTAAAATTACATGGTGCTGTGCTGGTGGTTGTGCTATTTGTCTTTGGAAAAAGAAACTATATTGTATTTTATTTTATTTAGTTCTATTGTCTTGGTAGTTCACAACGTCGAAGGATACAACAAGTTGGAATATAATGATAACAACTTTGTAACAGAATTTGTTAAGTAATTAATTCTGTTTTATCAGTGAGGATTTAGTTTGTTAGCTAGTTTTCTAATCTCTTATCCCTTTTACACAAGTTTCAATTGAATCAGATTAGTAAAAATTCAATCTAGAAAACTGTTATGGCATCGAAGACAATGCTACAGTTGCTAAAGCAGTAACCACTTGGTGAAGAAATGCAATCCTTGAAGACAATAATCATATTTTAAAAGACTATATTCACCACAAGTGAAAGGAATACAAATATACTATAGCCCTTGCAAGTTTGAGCATTCTGAATATGTAATGATGTTGTAAATCCTTGGCTAACAGGAGTCACAAGAACAACCTCATCATCTAGCACGTCCCCCCAAAGATTCCCTAAGGGTCTCATTTCAGGTTCTACCACTAGATTAGAAGTAGCATCGGACACCGAGACATTTAGAGAATCCATCCTGGTAGTGGGAGGTTGAGTGAAGGATGAGTCAACAGGTTTGCATTGACTAGCAAATTTCGTTTCTGAAAAACACTAATATTCATATCATTAACAATGATGTCGTTAGAGAGAAAAGCAAAAGAGTCATTGACAAATTGGACCGAATTGGGTTCTTCATTAGGATGCATAACCTCATAATTAATCTCATTACTCGAAGATTCCTCTTGTTGTAGCTGCACCTTCATAGCTTGGTAGGAACAAGACGGAACCTTGATGCCAACTGAGTTGTCCTGAGTTGTCTACTTAAACTTAGGAACAAACTTCAAAACCTGTTTTCGCTCCTTCCGCTCCTTATGGTAATCCACACCAGATTGCATAATTTTTTTACAAGTACTATTGGTATGACCAATAGCGATGCAGTTCATACAGAAAAGAGGCAGATTTTCATACTCAATGCCAACAAAGAAGGCATAACCAGCCCGTTCAACTAGAATTGGATTTCTAAGCTTTGATTTCAAATATATATCAACCAGAATGCGAGAAAAATGGCCAAAAGATCTTTCTAATGAGTTTTTACTTGTTGTATCATCAAGACTCAAGAGTAATTGGTGTGCCAACACTACTAGCAATTGAAAAATTTTGGACGCCAATTGTTACCTCAAAATTTCGACAATGACTTTTGAAGAGGTATTTAAAAAGGTAATTCTCCATTAATGTTACTTTGAAATCACAGGCCACATTAAAGTCATTCTATCATCAAAGCAATTAATGTTACTTTGAAATCACAGGCCACATTTAATTCTCCATTAATGTTACTTTGAAAACAGGTTTGCATTGACAAAGCAAATCTTCGAGTATTGGTGGTATGAAGAAGTTTCGACAAGTTAATACTTAGTCTTTATAAGTAAACAGTCGAAGGAACTTTCGACGGAATTGCTCTCAAAGTCTCGTCAAGCAATTATCAGCGATTTAGTCGAAACTTAAGTTCAGGAAGCGGTTGGAGGCAGTTACCTACTGCTTATGCTTTTTCTAGGAGTATATATACTATTTTGCAAGAGGATCTCAGGGTCACAACATAAACACAAGAATTCTGAAAACTCAACTTCCAAACGAAAGCAAACAACGAGTGAACAGGATCATTGTATGTTTGATTCGCAATCTTGTTTTTATACAATTTGTCTCTTTTAAAACCGTAAACAACACAAAAATACAAGAGCAATTGTCACGAGATTTCCTAGTTTGATCTGACAAACACAAATATTTAAAACTAGTGATTGTTTGCTAAAAACACCAGCAAACAAATTGGCACGCCCAGTGGGACCTTTGCCTTTGATTTTTGCGCTTTGATGTTAGTGCATGCATTTGTATGCGCTGAGGAGTGGTAGAATGGTGCGCACTAATTCTAATAATGCATCTAGTTCTAACCCCGTGGTGTCACAAGGACAAGGAACAACTATGGACTCGCAAGTGTTAGACTGGGATTGTTGTAGTGGACAATAGCCCCAACAACATCAAGAACTGCTCTCGCAATGTCAATGACCAATGTTGGGTCGACACAATCGATGTCTTTGCCATCAAATGTGGCTTCATTCTAGTCCTTATATGGCAACAGGGAACAGCTTTAGAGGCGCGTTTCCGCATTATGAGTCTACCACCATTTCCTTTTGGTATGTATGGCATGTCTATTAGAATGCTACATGTTTCGACTTTTCTCCTACACACGCTTTCTATCGAGAGTGTGCAGTGGTCGAAATCCCCACCGCATTAACCAATGCGTCTTTGTTGGCGTTAAGACAATAAGTAGACGAAAGTAATCATGATATGGTTAATATGCTTACCCAACAAATTGGTACGGTTTTTAACCCACTAATCCAAAATACTACCACTAGTTACCAAATGTTGGCAAATCAAATGGGTAGGATTGCGATTTCTTTGGGGCTCCTACGACACACAGGCAAGTACCCAATGGTGGGAGTAACGTGCCCGGTACTCCACAAAGATCGCCATACCGAAGCCCAAGCAGCTTGTAAGTAACAACAAGGAATGGGAAACCATATTCCCAAGTAGTTTTGGTAAACAGAGACCGTAACGTCGATGAAGTTGTTCGACAAGTGCAACGTAAATAATGTTGGCGCCAAGATAACATAGCCACATTAGTAGAAACTATATTGGCACAAAATGGCCTTAACGTAGGTTTACAAAGGCCTAATTTTGTATCACCTTGTGTGAATATGCATTGCAAACCGAGTTGCCAAGGAGCCGAAAATTCCTAAGTTTACCAAATTTGGTGGTGATACTAATTAGTCTACAATGAACACATTGCTCGATTCTTGACCGAGGTCGAGATATAGCCCAAAATGAAAATTTGAAGATGAAATATTTTCCAAATTCTCTAACTAAGAATGCGTTTACTTGTTCACTACATTACCCCTAGTTCTGCATTTACATGGGGGCATTAGAAAAAGCGCTTTCACGCCGCTTTACATGGGCCACCAAGATTAGTCTTAAGGAATTGGCGGTGTTAGACGCAAAATGCCCGAATCTATTGATGACTATTTGAATAGATTTAGATTATTGAAGTCTCGATGTTTCACGCAAGTACCGAACATGAACTTGTTTAAATGGTCAGCCGTGGCCTTGATTATTCAATTAGAAAGAAATTGGATACATCTCATTTGAGAGATATGGCCCAATTGGCGTATTGTGGTTCGGACAGTCGAGAGACTCAAAGAGGAAAAAACTAGGGTGACTAAGTTCCAAAAAAAGGAAAACTCAGGAGGGTTTTTTAACAAGGAAAAAGTAGTCTATGTTGATGAAGAATTCGACGCTGCCTTTGGTGATGTCGAAGAGGAGGAAATAGATGTGGCTGAACTTAAGCCTGGTCCTCCATATACTTGTAAATTATTAAGGCCTGCAAATGGGAATAACCCTGTAGAGCCTAAAAATGATAGATTTGTGCCTAAAACGTATACTTTTGATGTTACTAAATGTGATGAAATTTTTGATCTGTTAGTAATCGATGGCCAAATATTAGTGCCTAATGGCTCTGAAAGTACCACCTCTCGAGAAAGCAGAAAGAAAAAGGTTATTGTAAGTTTCATAATTTTTTGGGACATAACATCGACTGCTGTGTACTTTTCAGGGATATAGTACAAAAGGCAATTGAAGAAGGAAGGCTCAAATTTGGTTATAAGAAAAAGAAAGCACCAATGCAAATTGATGTCGATTCGCTGCATCAAGTCAAGCCATGTATGCGTAACCCGCCGAAATGAACCTAAGCATGGTCGGTTAAAATGGTAGTCTCTCCTAACAATGTTAAGTCTACTACGTAAAAACTCAAGAGTGTCGTGAGACGGTAGATGATGTTACACAAAAGATAACTCAAGAAGAGTATGATGAGAAGGTGCGCTTTGTATACCCAAAAGTCAAGAGGAATTGATAGATTTCCTTAATAGATGTAAGTTGAAAACTCAAGTGATGATTTGCCCTAGATGCAGTGGTTGTCTTTGACAAAGAGGCAGCCAAGAGTGTCAAGGTTATGGGGCTAGATATGAGGCCAAAATTTGATTTCAAAAAGGAGATCTTCCTTATAAGGCTAAGGTTTCAACTAAGCCTTCGACAAGTAAGCAGCAGCTTTGTTAACAAGAATACAACGAGGAAAGAGTTTGTGTTGTCGGGCTGTCGCTAAGTCATTTGTTCCAATGGCAAACCTTCCAAATGAGAAGTGGATACATGCTGGTTGCAAGCACTACAAAAACGCTTACTCCACATGTTGAAGCCGCGTAAGCCGTGATACGAGTGATGCCGCAAAGTACAACTACAGAACAATTATAAGCGGTAAAAACCCGATGATTTAAGACTCAGTGGCGCCGATTCCAACGCTCAAAGAAGAAAGCAAAGACTTGTTGCCAATGAGCGCACTTTCGGGAAGTTCAAGGTAGCAAAGAATGTGACTCCAAAACCGATGGAACTGCGAAGGTGAACATACGCGGCCGCAAATCAAGTGAATATCGGAATGAGGCCAAAGGCAAAGCTATTGTTATAGAAAAGCCAAGAAGGCCTGCAACTGAAAGAATCTTTCCCCCATTATCGTCTCTAAAAATGAAAGATGCTGAGTTCGACATGGTGTTTGTTGGTGTTTTTAGCAAACAATCACTAGTTTTAAAATGTGAGTTTGTGAGATCAAACTAGAAAATCTCTCTCGACAATTGCCCTTGTGTTTTTGTGTTCTTTGACGCTTTAAAAGAAGTAGATTGTATGAAGAACGCAATTGAAAACGTAAACAAAGCAGAAATTGCAATAAATGTAAAAAACAAGTAAAAGATTGCATTTAATTGAAAAGAAGTGGTTCACAAGCACGCATAATGAATCTGTTTCACTCGCTTTTTCGCTTTTGTCCGGAAGTTGAGTTTTCGAGTTCTGTGTAATGTTGTGACCTCGAGTTTCTATTACAAAAGAGTATATATACTCCTAGAAACACACGTAAATAAAATAATCGCTTACTAAGCATAAGAAAAGGTAATCGCCATTAACCGCCTCTTTTCCTTGACTTTCGACTAAACCGTTGTCACCTTCTTTGTCGTAAACGCTGAACCCGCCTTGTCGACAAAGTTGAACTTTCTCTTGTCGAATGTTCCTTGCTCGCTTATTCCCACAACTCGAAAGTACCGTGCTTGTCGGTTCGCCACATTGCCAACACCGATAAACCTTTTTCTCACAAATTGATGGTGAATTAACTTGTCGTTGACTTATAGTTTCCAAAACGCCACCAATGGAGAGTCAAAACCGTTTAATACTTCCTTCAATGTATTGTCGTAAATTTTGGGATAACAGATTGCCCCCAAAAATGCTTCTTTCGATTTAAATGATAAATGAAGGTAAGAAAGGGCATTTTTGAATATCAGGCAACACTTAATCCTACCGCTTTGCACTTCAACGGTGAGAGGAAAATAGTCATCATGACTTGCACAAATAAAGTGAACTGTTTCATTGGCACACGAGTGTGGTTGGTGGCCATCACGCCCTCAAAGGTCGCAAACGTGCGAGTTGTGGTGAACGTGTTTAACTCATCATTACTTCCAAACATATATAAACGCTAAAACCCTTTCATCTCCCTTTTACTCATTTGAAAACTCAGGAAAACCTTTCTCGCATTCTTCACCTCCAACTTTGCAAAAACTCCAAATCTACGAAAGTTTCAAACTTTCGCTCTTTTCCTTCAATCCAAACCCAAATTCAACCTGTGTTTTTCTCTTCATACTTATGGCTTCAACCTCCACTGTTGCGATGATACCTGAGAGTTCGAAGAAAAAAGACGAGTCCAGAAAAACCCAATCTATTGGCAATTTTGTTGATGAACCTGACGTTACTGACGAACGAACCATCCTCTGGCAAACGCAGGTATTAATCCCTTCAACTGAACTTTATACCCACGCCTTTTTGGGTCCTTTGCCTAACATTCTGCTGGAAAACGATGAGGTTTCAGAAATCTTGTAACACCCATTTTCTACCCTTCAATTTACACGTCATTATCAGAGTAATTCCTTTTTCAAAAATATTAATTTAATTGGTAGAAAAGAAATGCTACTCGTCATAAACAAAACTCATCGCTTGCACTCATTAAGTTTGTGCATAAAAATTAAACCTCATAAATCAACCCCGCACAAAATGAATAAGATAATAACATCACTAAGCCTCTCAAAAACACATCTCATATTCTCAACATAGTCATTGAACAATTAATTAATAGCTAACTACTTCAACTACGCCCCTAGGTGCTACGGTATCGACGAGAGCGACTCAATAGATAGCCCCATAGCTAACATGTATGCAAGCAAGACCTTCACTCGCAAGCACTGGCAGCTGCCACAAAAAGAGCAACATTCCAAGCGTATGGATGAGAATTTCAGCAAAACATAATCAAGCACATAGTAAAGTAATGAAAACAAACAATCATACAATGTCACTATCAACTTCATAACATCTTCTCCAAACGCCAACTCAAACCACAATTTGACAAATACCACACAGTCAATGAATATGCATGTAAACGCAACCCACACGGGCATATGCATGATGGTACCATACTCGCCGCAATAACCCACTAGGGGCACACCGTCATCAATAAGAGGCCTAAGCCTATTCGCCGAAGAGGCCAAGCCTATTCGTCACATTATGCACATGCTATGAGACTCTATGGGCACATGTGCAATTCGTCATAAAACACTTATAGAGTGTATTCGTCGTAATACACAATCATTCGTATAACAGCTACCACAAAACAGTTTATTTTGCCTTAAAAATAGAATATTCAGTTAGGCCTCTGAATAAGCTTTCCAACGCATTTTAGAACACCTCAATCGGGTTCCCGATTCGCAAGATATCAATTTTTCAAAAACATTACAACACTTTATTTTTAGGCACACAGCAGCATTTCATTCGTATAACAGCTACCAACAGTTTATTTTGCCTTAAAAATAGAATATTCAGTTAGGCCTTTGAATAAGCTTTCCAACGCATTTTAGAACACCTCAATCGGGTTCCCGATTCGCAAGATATCAATTTTTCAAAAACATTACAAAGACTTTTAAGAAATACAAAGCAAGAAAAAAAAGTGAAAAAACAGTGACTCGCACGAGCGCAATCGAGCGCAAGCGAGGCGCGATTGGGCAAAGCAACAAGATGCCACAACAGCAGCGCACTTATGCGTCCGAGCGCAAGCGAGGCGCGATTGCATGCAGAAACAAAGAAATTGTGCGTAAAATTCAGATCATCAACACCAAAAACACATTTTATTCACCAAATCAATCATCAAAATCTCACTAATGGCTCATCAAGAACAACCAACAATCCATCAACATCAAAATCATCAAATCATATCACAAACCTCAAAATTCAGCAATCACCTCGATAATTCATCAAGAACGCCAAAAATCATCAATTTATATCTCAAACATCAAAATTCAAAGAATCACCTCAATAATCCATCAATTTCATCAACAATTTCCATTCCCACAAACCCCACAAAACCCCACTATCTACTCAATCATGTTAAACCGAAACACTCACCCTTACCTCTTAAACGTATGCTCTGTGGAAGATGATTGAAGACACCACACGTAACCACAAAGAACACCCAACCAAAGCTTGAGAACTTACGTAAATTCTTCTTCTCCTTCCTTCCCTTTAGCGCCGCGCCAACCCATTCCTTCTCACTCTCTCAATTTCGTTTTTCTTCTCTCGAATGAATTGGGAGTGAGGGTTTCGCATAACCCTTGGGGTTTAAGCCGTGGGTCTTTCACGCATTGGGCTCACACCACACCCCACTACTACTCGATCCCACTCCTACACAAAACATGATATTTCCTCTTAATTTAATTAACTCACGCTTCAAATAAAATTAATAATTCAACTAATCAAATTAATTAAACTATTTAAATTATTTTATTTTATTTTATTTTTCTGGGTGTTACAACTCTCCCTCTTAAAAGAATTTTCGCCCTCGAAATTCCAACGATTCCTAGTCCACAACAAAAAAAGTATTCCTCCACTAGAAGTCCTTGTTGTTCTAAGTGGTCGTTATCCTTTATTCTATATTCTCATTCCCGAATTCTCCGAATTCAACTAGAGTTCCCTAGAGCAATGCACACATCTCTACACTCTAACTCAGACTAAAACTATTATCTCAAGTCACCAAAGTTTAACTCGACTACCCAACACAATCAATCGCTATTAGGATAAGATAGTCTCAAAGTGACAATCACTATGGGTTTATTCAATGAAACCCCATATCCTAAAGCTCACTTTATAAGCTTGAAGGCCAAGTCGATCTCATACAAATAATTAATCTACTTTTCACAATTACTAATCATTCTATAGTAGGCTTCATAGAAGCAACATTTTTCAATGTTCCCTAACAAGGCATGGTTTACTACAGCTCCTAAGTCTCAACTTAAGGTATGTATTCTCATCTCTTACCTCACAACACTATGTACTTTTAGTCCATGCACAAAACGCTGCCAAAACTCCAATAAGAACACCGAAACAAAAATAAGGTTGAGATGAATTCTCGTTTTACAATACACGTAAAGTACATAAACATTTATAACGGACACAATTATCTAAAAATTAAGAATCAACATACACTTAATCATAATATAACAAGGAGGCTATAAAGCATATTGTCTCTAACCCTCTTATCCAATTAACATGTGGCTTTGCTATTTTTAAGAAAAATTAACATGGAACGTAAATCTACCAAGACAGCTTAGTGGCATGCACCCCATGAGATATAATTAAGCCACGCTGCATACAAAACACTCATAAATTATGACTTACTTTAGAAGTTCTTGATACATCAAGTTGATCCATGGTAAAAACCCAAGAACGCTTTTTAGACTCTCATTAGAAAGGAACAATACCATTCAGATACACTTTTAAGTGCAATATTTAATGACTACTATACCACCGTGTCTCATTATAAATTATTACACAAAATATCACGTGTTGTAGCATCACAACTACCTCGTAATTCTCAATTATACAAGCTCAAGGAATTTAATTACTAAATACTACAACCTCGTGATCTCATCATAATCGCTTCATAAAATTTATCACATGTTGTAGCATCACAGCCTACCTCAGATCACTCACTCGCCCACAACTCATCAAATAATAAAACATCGTCTCTAAGACAAAAGGATGCACACATTCACTTACTCTTATTCTCAACATAACGACAAATTTTGAAAAATATAGAAACAAAGGTTTCTATAAAGTTTAATATAACTAAGATACTCAATTCAAGGACACATACAACACCAATAAATAAACCGCACATCTACAAAGACGACAATAGCAACTCAAGCAACATAAAACCAACACTTTAAATTTTGGGAAAACGTGACGCCCATTTTTAGTAAACATCCTCGTAAGATTTTGGGTAAACAAAGTGTGCTTAAAATCGAGTATACAAGACATTTAATTTGTAAGAACGATGACAACACCGTAACCTTTTATTTATAATAACAAAGAATAACTACACCCTTTTTATTTATAAACAAAGCAGGAAATTTAATTTGAAAACGGCAACAAGACGAAGAAAAAAAAGAATTTCTTCTACAGAAACCACATAAAAAAAACAACAAAGAAACAAAGGTGAAAACAAAGAACATTAATAAGGTGTAAACAAGTGGTCTTTAGTGCGCAATAACAAAGAAACACGGAGTGAAAATAACACTTCCTTTTAGCGCGCAAACAACAAAGTGAAAAATGTAACGCTTACAACATGAAAACATCGCTCATTTTCATAAAATCGCAATACAATTATTTCATAAAAACAAAGAACTCATTTTATAAACATAAACCGCAACACATCAACTCATTTTTAAGCAAACAACAACATTTTTATGTAGCAGATAAAGCAAAAGATTTTGTTTTGAAAAACATCAAGACAACAACTCTTTTAGTTGGCAAACAACAACACTTTAAATGGGCAAACAAATGCATTTGTATTCTTTTCAAAACAAAGAATAAAGATACAATTTAAGTCACCACACATAGCATTTTCTCAATTTATTCTCAATTTCGCTTACCATCTAAACACATAATTCAATCACCACATACAACTCAACATTCAATTAAAACTAGAACATATCATACATCATATCTCAATTCAATTTCAAGGTACTCAATCACATTTTATTCTCAAATCACAAAACAACATAAGGCAAATGACAACTATAAAGTTAAATCATGAAATTTCAAATCACGTGTATTCAACGCTTAAAAGGACAAGATAGTTTTCAAAACAAACCAAAAGTAAAGAGTTCACATAGAGAGGGCAAAATATACACACAATTGACGGCCTAAAGAATACACCAAGCCCTATGATGATCTCTAAGGAAAAGAGTCATTCGGGATCTAGGTGGGATTCTAACATTATGCCAATTTCCGATCGTGATACTTGCTTTCGAGGAATATCTACCACTCATCCTATTATCTCGAGAACTTCACCAACTAAGTTGGCCACCCTCCCAATTACCAAGTATCAACAAGTAACGTGTGCAACTCTACTCGCAGTTCACACATCGGAAAACACAATAGACAATACAACAACCTAAGTTAGGACCGACCGCACTACAAATAAAACAACAAAGAAGTGACTAAAAGACTATACGACCGACAACTTGGTCTGACAGACCGAATCGCCTCGATACCACTAATGTAACACCCTTTTCTACCCTTCAATTTACACGCCATTATCGTGAGTAATTCCTTTTTCAAAAATATTAATTTAATTGGTAGAAAAGAAATGCTACTCGCCATAAACAAAACTCATCATTTGCACTCATTAAGTTTGTGCCTAAAAATTAAACCTCATAAATCAACCCACACACAATGAATAAGATAATAACATCACTAAGCCTCTCAAAAACACATCTCATATTCTCAAAGATAGTCATTGAACAATTAATTAATAGCTAACTACTTCAACTACGCCCCTAGGTGCTACTGTGATCGTGAGAGCGACTCAATAGATAGCCCCATAGCTAACACGTATGCAAGCAAGACCTTTCACTGCAGCACTGCAGCAGCTGCTGCCACAAAAGAGCAACATTCCAAGTGTAATGGATGAGAATTTCAAGAAACATAATCAAGCACATAGTAAAGTAATGAAAACAAACAATCATACAACGTCACTATCAACTTCATAACATCTTCTCCAAACGCCAACTCAAACCACAATTTGACAACAACCATAGCCAATGAATATGCATGTAAACGCAACCCACACGGGCATATGCATGATGGTACCATACTCGCCGCAATAACCCACTAGGGCACACCGTCATCAATAAGAGGCCTAAGCCTATTCGCCGCAAGAGGCCAAGCCTATTCGCCACATTATGCACATGCTATGAGACTCTATGGGCACATGTGCAATTCGGCCATAAAACACTTATAGAGTGTATTCGCCTGCAATACATCACAATCACATTACAAAGATCATCATAATCATACTCATACAGAGTATATTCACTACAAGTCATCATAATTCATATTACATCATCATAATCATACTCATAGAGTATATTCGCTACACGTCATCATAATTCATATTACATCATTCATCACACATATCACTCTTTGAAAATTTGGGTAATAACCTGCTTAGAGTCTAGAAAACATCCCGCTTTAATTTATAAAACATCACATCTTAATTTGGAGGAAAGCGATTTTAAATTTGGAAGAATAACCACACGCTTTCAAGGTTGGAAAACATCACATTTTAATTGTGGAAACAGCTCACTTGAAACACCAATTAAACCACAAGAAACAACATAAAAACAGGAGTATGTATGCGCCAAATACAGAGAAAAACAAAGAAGCCAAAACCGCAACCTTTACGCACCAAAACAGCAGAATTTTTATTTGTATAAACGGCAACACAAAACAGTTTACTCTGCCTTAAAAATAGAGTATTCAGTTAGACCTCTGAATAAGCTTTCCAACTCATTTTAGAACACCTCAATCGGGTTCCTGCTCGCAAGATATCAATTTTTCAAAACATTACAAGACTTTATTTTTAGGCACACAGCAGCATTTCATTCGTATAACAGCTACCACAAAACAGTTTATTTTGCCTTAAAAAAGAATATTCAGTTAGGCCTCTGAATAAGCTTTCCAACGCATTTTAGAACACCTCAATCGGGTTCCTGCTCATAAGATATCAATTTTTCAAAACGTTACAACACTTTATTTTTAGGCACACAGCAGCATTTCATTCGTATAACTGCTACTACAAAACAGTTTATTTTGCCTTTAAAATAGAATATTCAGTTAGGCCTCTGAATAAGCTTTCCAACGCATTTTAGAACACCTCAATCGGGTTCCCGATTCGCAAGATATCAATTTTTCAAAACATTACAAAGACTTTTAAGAAATACAACAAGAAAAAAGTTGAAAATATGACTCGCGCCGAGCGCTAATCGAGCGCAAGCGAGGCGCGACATTGTGCGAAAACAAGAAATTGTGCAGAAAATTCAGATCATCAACACTAAAAACACATTTTATTCACCAAATCAATCATCAAAATCTCACTAATGGCTCATCAAGAACAACCAACAATCCATCAACAACATCAAAAATCATCAAATCATATCGTAAACCTCAAAATTCAAAGAATCACCTCGATAATTCATCAAGAACGCTAAAAATCATCAATTTATATCTCAAACATCAAAATTCAACAATCACCTCAATAATCCATCAATTTCATCAACAATTTCCATTCCCACAAAACCCCACTATCTACTCAATCATGTTAAACCAAACGCTCACCCTTACCTCTTAAACGATGCTCCGTGGAAGATGATTGAAGACACCACACATAACCACAAAGAACACCCGAACCAAAGCTTGAGAACTTACGAAATTCTTCTTCTCCTTCCTTCCCTTTAGCGCCACGCCAACCCTTTCCTTTTCACTCTCTCTCAATTTCGCTTTTTCTTCTCTCGAATGAATCGGGAGTGAGGGTTTCGTGATAACCCCTCGGGTTTAAGCGTGGGCCTTTCACGCATCAATGATGACCACACCCCCACTACTACTCGATCCCACTCCTACACAAAACATGATATTTCCTCTTAATTTAATTAACTCTCACGCTTCAAATAAAATTAATAATTCAACTAATCAAATTAATTAAACTATTTAAATTATTTTATTTTATTTTATTTTTCGGGTGTTACAAATCTTCCTAGTCCTCTTCGCCTTCAACCTAGGTTTTTGCTTAAACACCCTTCCACTTGGAATTTCGAACAAACCTCTTAGGGTCTTTAGGTCCGCCCCTCAGTGGTCGAACAACAAGTTTACCTAGAATGGCTTAACAAAATTGAAGCTAAGAAAGCCACTATCCGGAAACAAAGAAGGCATTTTCGACCTTATTCAGCTTGTCAAGGTATGGGCCTAGGTATGATAGCACCTTAATTTTGGCAAAGAATGCAAGCTTCGGGATTGCGCCACCCATAGCCTTCACCTTAAGTGTGGCATGTTATCTCCCACTCTTCTAGATGTTGTTGCCATGTGTTTAAAGCCTCTAGGGGAAACATTTAATCCTAAACTTCCCGCTCATGATTATAACTTCAATTTCACCAACGCTTCATTCACCCCATATATTAGTGACCATCACAACATTGATAATCGAGGAAGTCTCTCGATTTAGAACATGTAGCTTTCTAACCCTTTGGTTATCTCTTTTTTTTTTGCTCACGCTCTTCTAAGTCTCCAAGTCTTTCATCCCACTAGCTACCCAACTCCATGCCAAATAGAACATCAACCTTGCTAAGCCGATTTTAGGCTCTCTTCACCAACAACTCGACAATGTCACATAGAATTAGTGGAAGATGAGCCAACAACAAAATTTTTGGCTTCTGTGTCCCATGTGGCTATTACAGCTTGTGGCTTTTAGCTACTTTTGAGTCTAGACTTGGCCTCAGATATTCCCAAATCGGGCTCAACCTCTTAGACACAAGAAGAACCGAGGGGTTCGACTAGCAGATACGCTTAAAGGCCAAAAATCGGCCTTTCGCAGTAAGAATCCTTCTCTATTTACTTCAAATCTTCTTGAATCGCACAACTTTATGGCCCCTTTTGTGCAAAGACCTTATGGACCAACTTGGTTCAAAAGACTATTTCCTCCTTCCTCTCGCTTCGAACATGCCGAGGAAACCAATCAAATTTGGCAAGTTTATCTTTCGCCAAAGACTTCTTTCCACAAGGCTTACCCTTAGCAAGAATAAAAATAATCTTGGGATCACCAAATATTTCCCAAGCTACTTTGTAAGGCAATTTGGCCTCGCCAAATTCGCCCGCCTCAAAGGTGTTTTCATAGGCGTAGATTTCACAAGCCTAATCGAGAAAGCTTATGAACAAGCTTTCAAGAAATTCCACTACCGGCTTTGAACTTCGAACCAATCAATTACAACCCAAGGTTCTCGTGGCATCGCAAAATTCCATGAATGGTGGTCCAAAGATATATCACGCCGCTGGAGAAGCCAATGATACCTTTGATGCAAAGCTTTGAAGAAATTGGCGTCTTTCTTTCCTTTCGGAAACACAGTACATACCTTTTCGACACTTAAAGTTTTCTAAGATTGAGACACTTGTAGTTAAATTTCATTGTCGCTTGCTTACCCATATTTTCGACATTAGAAAACTCAGAGCGGTCAAGGGCAAAGTAAGCAACGCAACAACAACGAAATCTTCCCCACAAGCCAAGAAGAAGCAAATGAAAGCAAGTCCTACTCCAAATCTCACTCCAAAGAAGGTACGTTGTTATCCACTTACCCCAAGTTTTTCTCGAGTATAACCTTTCACCACGTCAAAAATTTCTTCTTCCGTAAACTAACAAAAGCAAGCAAATCCTCCTCGTAAGATCAAAGCCAAAAGGAAAGTAGTCGCTTTTTCCAGCCTCCGAGGTACTATATACACACCTCATTAACTGTTTAAAACTCTTTCAACCTTATCACTAAATTCGTGATATCCCTTGCATTATAAACCGAATTAACGCTCTCTCACTCAAAGATCAAGAAAAAGAAATCTACTTGATCCTCAAAACGCAACAAAAGGCATTGTTATCCAAGAACCTTTCAATCCCATTTCTCCTCCACCAAGAAGCTTAAGGTAATATTCTTTCAATTCATCTTGAACCTCTTTTGTTTCACAACTTTCCAATTTCAACATTATTAATATAACTTAATGTAAACAGTAGGTAACCAACCCGTTGTTACCCCCGTCATTAATCGTTGATCAAGTTGCAAAGACGAATTGTCTTTTGCAAGATCCTCTTTGCCTTCGCCACCATGTGGTGTAGTCGCGAGGAAATTCCCAAGCAATGGTCGAACTGAAGCTTCCCATTGTTGCCGCAGAATCGCCACAAACGCTGACGGCGCCGAACTGCAGGCCTTTGTTGAAGAAACTACTCAAGTTTTGGAACCTAGGGACCCGTAAAACGAAAGACAAGAAGCAACAGCTATTCCTGAAGAAAATTTCGACGAGATCATGATTGACCAAAATAAAGGAGAGCTTGGAGAAAACGAAAGCGAAGACCAAGATACTTCTACTAAGGAATCGACTAACAAGTATTGCCAAGTGACAAAGACTTGTCTCGAATCGAAAAAGAAAGATCCCTTAGCAGCCTTTGAAGGTTATGTCGAGTCTTCAAAGTTCGCCAACGATTTGGTCCGCAGCTTCTTCCAACACTTCCTTATCTCTATCAACCAAGAGTCGATGTAAAGCTTGCTTCGCCAGCTTGATGGCTAAAATCTTAGAGGGGAATCTCGTGGCTAAAATTGAACAAGACTTTTATGAGTACTTAGAGATCAAATCGCTCATTCGTAAAATAACCAAGTTAGATCCTCCTCAAGATCTTCTCACCTTCTTCATAGAGTTTGGTCCCTCTTCGAGCAACTCTTCCTTCTAATCAAACAACGGTCCACTATTCTCAAACACAAAGCCCAAGAAGATCATCTTCGTGAGAAAGAACTTGCTTCTCTTAAGGTCGCCAAGATGATATCAAGCTCTTGAAACACAAGCAAAGAAATGACGAGAAGCGCGTTCACGAGTGGGATGTGAAGATCACACGCCACGCCTAAGAGATAAAAATACCTGCATCAAATTGTCGTAACGTCGAAAAGCTTGGTCGCCGAAAGAATGGGGAATTCTTCTTCGCCGAACACAAAGAACTAAGGCGCTGACACCATAGAGCATTTGGAGAAAGCCAACCAACATCAAGCTACTTGTCGAACTCGATGAGATTTGAACCTTCTTGAGACTTCCATTTCCTTGAGTGCAAATATTCTCGGAGAGGCTCAAAACATCATTGAAGAATTTCGAGATTTTGTAATAATTTAGAATTTTTAAAATAGCTATGTAATTTTAATTTTGCACTACACATTGCCATTTGTGAACAATTCTCGCTTATTTACGCTTGTTCGATTCTTATCTCACCAATGTTGGCTTGTACTGCTTTAAGTACTTGCCATTTATTCTAAAGATTCTATTTTCGCTACCTAACTCTTCGATTTCATAAGCACCATTCAAAAGCATTGCAACACGCTAAATGGGCCTTCTCATCCCGTGACCACTTGCCTAAAACTCTATCTTTTTATCCATAGCAATGTGACTTTCCACACTAATTCTCCTTCTTCAAGGTTTTTAACTTAACATTTTTGTGATAAGCTTTAGCTACTCTCTTTCTCGTCGCATGAGCATTTCTAAAGCCAACAACCTTTCTTCGCCTAAATCAATTAATTCATCAATCATCATATTCCAATAATGATCGTAAGGTATTTCTAATCGCTTCAATCCTTGTTGATTGTAAACAAATTTCGATGTTGTGTAACACCGCATCATGTCCGAATGTTAACCGTAATGAGTAGTGTTGATAGACTCTTTAGGTGAAGTTCGACAAGCCCACAATACTTGGTCAAGAGTACTATGCCAATTTTTGGGTTTACATCCAACATGCTTTTTAATTAAGTTAATAATGATTTTATTGGCAGCTTCTAACCGACCATTAGCTTCAGGTAAGTATGGTGTCGGGTTAATAACTTAAAACCATTTCGTAGCAAATTCCACCATTTTTCACCAAAGAAAATAGTACCTGGTCCTGTAGTAATGGTTTCGGAATTCCATATCTATAAATAATATGATTTTGAATAAACTTTATCATCGCTTCTTGATCCACATTGGCTAAAGGTATTGCTTCTACCCATTTAGTAAAGTAGTCAATTCCTACAAGGATGTATCTATGGCCTTTTGATGAAGTTGGTTTTATTTCTCCAATCACATCTAAAGCCCATCCTCTAAATGGCCAAGGTTTCACTATAGAATGTAACTCATTCGCAGCACATGTTGTATCCCAAAGATGCTTCGGCATTCTTGGCAACCTTTAGCAAACTCTATACAATCTTTCAAAATAGTTGGCCAATACATTCCCCGCCCAAACAATAACCATTTCATTTTGTGGCCTACTTGATGTGAACCACATGCTCCACTATGCGACGTAAATTGCTAAGTATGCCTCATTCTCACTAAGACATTTTAATAGCACCCTTCGTGAGTTTGCTTGAACAACTCATTTCCAATTATTACATAGCTCGTAGCTCTATACTTCACTTTTCTATTGGTGTTTCTGTAGGATTTTGCAAATACTCTACAATAGGTTTTCGCCAATCATTATCAATCATATAGTCAAGAGCAAAAATTTCTCGCTAAGTCAATATCATCAACAATGTGATGTCTTTCAACAAACACTTCACTTGTCCTTATTGCCCCCCGCTTTTGGTATTGACAATAATGTTGGAGAGGTGTTGTTATAAAGAGAGTCATTTGAAATAAGTTTATCTTTTATCTCAATTAACTCTTCTAGGCTTTGCTTTGAAACTTTGTAGCTCAAGCAATTCAGGCTAACTCATTTGCCACTTGATTTTCAATTCGTGGTAAATGTTCTGTGTACATATGTAAACCTTTTTAACAAAGTATTGGCAACAATAAAATATTTAATAAGGTGTTCATTGATGCATTTGTATTCTTTTGTCAATTGTTTAACAACTAATTGAGAATCACCTTTATTTCTACATGACTTGCCCTCAACTCGAGTAAAATTTTAAGGCCTACTATCAAAGCCTCATACTCACTTCATTATTGGAGCAAAAGTCTCAATTTTGAATCCATACTGCTGGAATATTTTCTCGGGAAATAATTAAAATCCCAATACTAACTCCATTTTTATGGCTTGAGCCATCAAGTACACCTTTCCAAGGACGTATGTCTAACGAATTTACCTCCGCTCGACAACGGAATGGTCTACTATAAAATCAAGAACCACTTGTCCTTTGATTGATTTAAGTAATGATAAGTTAAGTTATATTCTAATAAAGCTAAAGCCCATTTACCAATTCTACTATGCAACATTGGTTTTGATAACATATGTTTAATAATATCAAAATGCGAATAAACATAAACATCTAATTGACTTTATATATTGCTTTAACTTCGTGCACATGAGAAATATAAGCAAAGGCACAACTTTTCTATTGGGCTATACCTTGTTTCAAAGATCAATTAAAACCCTACTAAGGTAATAAATGGCTCTTTCAACACCATTATCATCCTCTTGTGCTAACATGCTACCTATTGTCGATCGTAAGGTTACTATATACAACTTTAGCATTTTGTTTCGATAATGTGCAATAAAATTGGTGGTTTCATGAAATAAGACTTAATTTCACAAAAGTCGCTGATGGACTTGTTCCCACTTGAACTCGCTCTTCTTTCTTCGCCTCAACAATGGCGTAAAATGCTTGTGTTTTGCCACTTAGATTTGATATAAATCTTCAAGGAAATTGATTTTTCCCAAAGAATGATCAAGTTCTTTCTTTGTTGAAGGAGCTTTTGTTTCCATAATTGCCTTAGTCTTATTTTTTGATTAATTTCTATGCCTTTCTTGTGTACTACAAAACCCAAGAATTCACACCGCACGCATACGTAAAGCACATTTGGTTGGATTCATTTCAATCCATATTTCCTCATTCTTTCAAAGAACGTCAAGATGGTCTAAATGACCAATTGCCGAGGAGGATTTAACCACCACATCATCTATGTACACTTGCATAAAATCATCAATAAAATCATGAAACATAGAATTCATTGCTCTTGGTAAGTCAGACCAAAGATTTTTAAACCAAAGGGCATTACTACCCATTCATAAACACCTAATGCCCCGGGCATCGTAAAAGTCATTGACACGCCCTCTTCAAAGAATAAAGATTTGATTATACCCCGAATACCCATCTAGCATACCGAGATAATCAAATCCACACGAGTCTATAAGCATTTCTCGCAGGTGCATAGCGTATTCATCTTTGGGTGTTGCATTATTTAGATCTCTAAAGTCTACGCAAACTCTAAGTTTTCCATTTTTCTTCATTATCGACACAATATTAGCTAACCAATCGACATACCGCAGCTTCTAATGAATTTGCTCTTGAATAGCCTTTCGATCTCTCTTCTTTGATTTTGGCTAATATTTGAGGAGCAAATCTTCTGGTGTCCGCTTCATCGCTTCTTTTCCCGGTCGAATAGGTATTTGCAACTCCACTACTTCGACTCAAACCAGCATTTCATTATACTCCCAAGCAAAACAATCTTTGAATTCTCGCAAAAGTGAAATAACTTGGGTTTTGAAGGTAGCATCAAGGTTTGCACTAATATACGTTGGCCTTTTAACCAAGCCATCTCCCAAATCCACTTCTTCATCGGATCTTGAGCCAGATACGCTTTGTCCTAATCCTCAGGATCCTTTTCAAAACCTAATGGTTCATCATCATAAATGCAATCAAGTTTCTCATCTATGATTTCACCATTTTCTTCGCATTTAATCTATGGCTTCTTCACAACCATTGTTTGTTGAATTATTTCGCTTCCAAAGCCGCTTATTTTTATTTTCGCCATGTAGGCCGTAATTTATCCCATGCATCGGGTACCGACATCTAAAACCTTTTAAGATTCAAAGGTCCCATCCTCGCTGGAGGTAGAACACCTTCGTGATAAATACTCATATCTTCCATTGTCTCCCTCTCCCAAACGAAACCATGGGTTGGGTAGAGATGAACCAAGCAAGCACATTGTCGTAAGGAATGTACGCTGATTGGAAGATGTACATGGCGCAATATTCGCCATCCGCTTCTCAAAATTTTCTTTGTGACATGGTTCACATCAACAAGAAAATAACTCGTCACTTCACATACTCCACTAGACCATCTTCTTTCCACATCACCGCCCTGATGTAGGGTGAAGGCACATCACCAACTCCATGTATCCATTCCCTACCAAGGAGCAGTTGTAGCTTGCCTTAGAAGCTATAACAAAAACATATTAGTTCTTTTTAACAAAGGCCTACCATTATCTCAACCTCTATGGCCCCCAACGACAATGATTTGCCTTCATAGTTAGTCAAGACAATGTTGTGAGGTTTAAGGTCCAGGTTTAACTTTCCTATTGTCTTCAACAAAACTTGAGGCATTAAGTTCTCTGCAGCACTTCCATCCACCAATATTTTGTTAATGCCTACGCCGTTAACTTTGGCTTGAACATATAGTGGCTTTAAATGGTGTTGCATGCCTTCATCCGCTTCTCGAAGGTAGCCATTTGGTCTTCGACACATCCATTGTTCATAACATAATAGCAAACCGGCTTATGATTAGCCATATCTTCAAGAAATTTTTCTTCGATATCATTAGGAATCAGAATGACATCATATTCACTTGGTAGAATAGACACCACATTACATATGACATCAAAGTCACCTCGTAGTCTTCAAAATCAAGTCACATCTTCGCCCATATCGAACTCAAAGATCTTTTATTTTCAAAGACGATAATGGTGGAAAGATTCTTCTCTGCAGTGTGCCTTCTTGGCTTCTCTATCACAATAGCTTTACCTTTGGCCTTATCTTCAGATTCACCGATTTGGCAAAGATGTATATTTACCTTCAGAGTTCCAAAGATTTTTGGCAACTACATTCTTTGCCATCTTCGAACTTCCCCGGGCTTGCTCATTGGCGCAAGTGTTGCTTTCTTCTTTGAGCGTTGGAATCGACGCCATTGAGTCTTTGTCATAGGTTTTTTCCTTTGTAATTGTTCCCGTAGTTGTACTTTTGCAGCCTCATTTGTATTTGGCTTAACAGCCTTCAACCCGTGGAGTAGCATTTTGTAGTGTTTACAATCGCATGAATCCACTTCTCATTTGGAAGGTTTGCCATTGGAACAAATGACTTAGCGTGTTTCGACAATACGAACTCTTTCTTCGTTGTACTCTTGTTAGCAAACCGTCGCTACTTGTCAAGGCTTGGCTGAACCCTTAGCCTTGTAAGGAAGATCTTCTTTCTTGAAATCAAATTTTGGCCTCTTATCTAGCCATTTTCTTTTCAAAGGGTTGTCTAACCCCATAACCTTCGACACTCTTGGTCGCCTCTTTGTCGAAGACAACATCAGATCTAGGCAAAGCATTACTTCAGAGTTTTTCACTTTACATCCGCTGAGAAATCTATCAACTCTTCTTCATTTTTGGGTATACAAACCGCACTTTTTCATCATACTTTTCTTGAGTTATCTTTTGTGTAACACTGCTCACACGCATTTACACTCTTGAGTTTCTCTCGTGGGGACTTAGCTTTTTAGGAGAGCCTACCATCTTAACTCTCGACCATGCTTACATTCATTTCGACATGTGTTCGCATACATGGCTTCAACTTGATGGAGCTGGGTCAAGATCAATCGCATTGAGCTTTGTTTTTCTTATCACCGAATTTAAGCCTTCCTTCTTCGATTGCCTTTTGTACTATGTCCCCGAAAAGTACGCAACTGGCCAAGAGTATGTCCCAAAAAATTATGAAACTTACAATAACCTTTTTTTTTCTCTCGCCGAGAGATGGTACTTTCTGTGCCATTAGGCACTATTATTTGGCTATCGCACATTAAAAGATCGAAAATCTCATCACATTTAGTAACATCAAAAGTATAAGTTTTAGGCACAAATCTATCATTCTTAGGCTCTACAGGTTATTCCCATTTGCATGTGCCTTAACACATACAAGAATAAGGAGGTCTCAGGCTTAAGTTCAGCCACATCTATCTCTCTACATCGACATCGCTAAATGCAAAGTCGAATTCTCATCAACATAGGCTATTTTTTCCTTTTTATGAAACCCAACCGAGTTATCTTTTTATGGAATTTGTTCACCCTAGATTTTTCTTCTTTAAGCCTTTCAACTTGTCTCTAACTCTATCGGCTACATGCACTACTAGAAAATGGCTTTTTATATCGGCTAAAAAGGCTTTTCATATCGGTTCCAGAATGTATATAGATAAAGGGATATTAAAAATGTGACGCTTTCTATATCTGCTAAAGAACCGATATGGAAAATGTTTTATATCGGCTCCCAATAGAACCGCTATGGAAAGTCGCTTTTAAACCTATAAAACGCTTTTTTATATCGGTTCTTAGTTGAACTAATATTGAAAATCACTTTTTATATCGCTTATTTAAAGGAACCGATATGAAAAGTCTTTTTTAAAAAAATAAAAATTCCTCAATTGGGTATACAAAGAAACAACAAAATCTCAACAAATACAATATTTATATAAAAATACAAAGATCTCAAATTATACTCAATATCCATATCCAAATACAAAAACGAATCTAATACACACACTATCTATATTTTACTAACCACTAAAAAGCAAGAAAGAGCTAATGAGTAAACATATACATAATAGCTTAGCCCTTAGTAACTACTCAAACCATAAGTGAAGCAAGAAGCGTACTAATGAGTAAGCATATGCATAATGTCTTAATCCTTAGTAACTACTCAAATCATAAGTGATTCAACTGCTGGCTGAACGCCCTTGAATATTAATGAAGGATATATTCCCACTTGAACAAAGCTGGTAACTCGCATTCCAATGCATGATATTACATTCGATAAAGATATTTTAGCAAATTTTCAATCGATTTATTGTTTAGGTTAAAAACTCCATACCTGATTCTTGCATGGATTTCTTGAATCACAAGAGTATTGATCTATTATAATAGGATGTGATACATTTTCCATCAAGATGTTCTCGAATGTGATTTTGGAGGCAAGGCCATTCCCACCCTAACAAAAATTTGACTCAACTCAATCGATTTCTAACTATGGAAATGCAAATATCACCAACATGTAGAGTCGCAATGTAATCCAAAACAAGACTTCGTGGATTGTCAAAAGCAGTAGCACCCCAGCCCAAGTTAGTGGAGAGAAAGCTACAAAACCATCATCCGCACTACACAATCAAATATCACGAATTGGCTAAACACTCAACATTTGCTTACTAATCAATGCATAAGCAAACACACGCCAAACATCTTATTTATCAAGAAATAAGTATAGAGAAAAAACATGCATATGGATAATTCCAATGGGCATAAAGAGTAGCATTTCAACTATCTATATCTTAGGCCAAACTTACAAGAAACCTTATGGTGGTTAATATTTCAAAATTTAATACACCAAATGTTAACCAAAAACTAAAGGGTGGGAGACAAAAGTTAATAGATATGAATCTCAATAAAGTACCAAATCATTATATCACCCTTTAAATTGCATGCAACAATCATATAGAAATAACTTTTAATTGATGGCAAGTATGTGATTTTCGTAAGGTGTGTTCAATATGATTTTAAAAAGTCATTCATATATGCGTAATACCTAAATAAAATTGAAGACAAGTCCATTTAAGTAAACATGAAAGTGAAGCACATTAACAATAACTAACCTTCTCACCTTGGCAAGGTATATTAAAAAAATATTGATGTGTCATCCATTGCAGGCTTGTGCTTGCGCTCGTTGCATGTAGTGTGCTCCTGTCACTGGCACAGATCATTCCACTGTAAGTGGTATCAGCAAAAGGCAAAGGCAAAGCTGCACACCATCAAATTATAATTAACACATACACAATATTGAATACACTCACACTCACACATATGTATGTATATTAAAGTTAGTTTAGAAGTTAGTTTTAGGTTGTAACAACTTTTCATAATTAGTTATGTTGGATTTCTCAGATTTACTTGCACTAGAATTGTCCTAGTTTTTACTTCACAATTCATTTGAATGATATTCATATTCGATTCAAAGATTGAATTTGTAACTCTCAATAATACTCCGACCCACCATGGTTGGTGGTCAGTTGAGAATCACTATTGTCGCTAGGTACATCGATTCTCCTCAAGCTTAGCTTGGTTCCCCAAATTAAATAATAAAACCATGAGAAGAAGTCAACATGTATGTATGTATGTATGTATGTATGTATGTATGTATGTATGTATGTATGTATGTATAATTCTATATTCGCACATGCAAGACAACGTGTCTTGCTTTCCACCGCAATGTCTTTTCAAATATCCATTCTATTCTTTCCAATTTTCCCTTCTAACACATCATAACTAAAGATACAATGTGGACGGTTCTAGATTCTCAGATAAAAAAGTTACTCCTTTTCTCAGGTCAGAAATCTATATATATATGTTCAAGAAACCAATTTAGTTAACTAGCATTTTTTATAAATGTAAATCAAACTAATCAACTAACAGATATACACAACAATACTAATAGAATTAATTAACAAACTACTAACTAATTCAGAATCGATTCATCAAGATAGCATCATGCTTGCTTAAATTTATAGTATAAAGGAATCCAAGAAAACACAAAATTAAAATAAACCCAGAATTAGAGAATTAGACTAATTTTACTCGGCACACTCGCCAACTTGCTGTAATTCTGTGCTCTCCACAATCTTCGTAATCAAGGATTTGTTCTCATCCGTGCATCGGTTAAGAAAAGATCGACTCAAAAGCATATGAAGAATGGAGCAACTAAACGACTCTTCAAAAACACTATAGTATACAAGTAGTACTAGTATTAATTATTTAATTTAATTATATTAACAAAACAAGTAATACTCCCAAACCATTTTAGACTTTTACAGCACCATTTTAAATGAAGAATACATCTAAAATTATGAAAAGTGATTTTCCATACTAATCTTGTCTAGCAGTAAAGTCGATGACTCTTAACTTTTTGTCCTTCAAAATCAAAGCAACAAGGTGGCATGTATATTAAAAAAATATTGATGTGCAAACCGTAATACCTCACCGCAACCCAAGTAACAAATAGTACGTGAACAACAAACAAATTGCCAATTCAACAAGAGGGAATTTTATGTACAATGCAAACTACAAACTATAATACGGGAAACTTGCATGGAATATGTCGTCCCCATAGAGGCACTAATCCCTTGTATAACCTCAAGTCATAATAAATTTCAATAATCACATCCTAATTCGTGAGCATAGACAATCTAGCAAACAGCTTTAGGAGTTATCAATATTTATAAGCATAACCTAAGGTTCCTTCAGATTTGACAAATTTTGGGAGCCCATCGATAGACCTCTTGCAAAACTAGGTTGAGTTTGAATGCGAACCTTCACTACTCAAATGGGCAGAGTGCAACATCCGCAATAACTTCACCGATGTTGAACCAAAGAAGGTAGATCAAGGTCTTGTACTTGGCTACATTCTCTGTGCCATCAAGATCGTAATAGTACTTTTAAAGAACTAGTAGAATCCAAATTTGTAAGCACCTTGTGCAATGTAACCGAGCAAGGTAAGTACCCATCCACGTAAAAGCCCTTGACTCCCGCCTCCTGAACAAAACTCCAAATCCGTAAGAGATACTTTGGATTACTTGCAGGTCAATCTCAAACCAATAATCGATTCAAACATTACAAACACAAATGTAACTAACAAGGAAGTAAACAATCCTAATTCCAACTCCAACTCCAACATAGTGAAACAATGCTAGAACTAACAAATCAAGGACTTGATCAAAGAAACTGCAATCAATACAAGAAAAAAACAACAACATCTCAAAACTTCTGACAACAAACATTCTTTTACTAAAATCATCAATATACTTCGACTTGAAAGAACCACAACACCAAGCTATTACATCTATTTCACCTAAACAACATCATCATGATCATAACTCTTACGTAATATAGCATTTGAAGAGAGAGGAAATCGCAGATCTAAACAATCACTTAAGCCAAACCCTAAAAAAATGGCAGAATTAATGTAAATTTGGTTTAAATCAAAGCAAAGAGAAGCCAAATCGAAACATAATATAGAGAGAGAGGAGAAAAAGAAGAGACTGCATATTACACTTAACAAGGTCAAGAGGAGTAACTGGCCATGTGAGTTAGACCATACCGAGAATTCCACCAATGCAGACATCTCGATCTTGCTGCACTTTAGGAGAGGAGCAGCTGGTGGTAGGAGAAGAGGTGGTATGAGGCACCAGAGTTGAGGATCCGGTTGAGTGGTAGGGTTTTAGTTGAAATATCGTAGAAAGGAAGGAAGTGATGGTTCATATTGTTACTACGGTAGAAGAATCAATGAGCTGCCACTTCTTTTTCTTTAGTATATTAGCGCTTATATAAATCTGCTATAGTATAAACCCGATATGAAAGACTTAAATTAGCGCTTTTCTATATCGGTTTGAGACGCAATGTATATAAATATTGTAAAAATAATTACAAATCGCCACCGCATCATTTTTAATATCGTGCCATTTTTAACCGATATGAATTGCCGATAGAAAATGCATTTTTTCCACTAGTGCTAATCTGGGCCATGTCTCTCAAGTGAGATGTATATCTAATTTCTTTCTAATTGAATAATCTAGGCCACCAAAGACCATTTCACAAGTTCATGCTCGTGCACTTGTGTAAAACTCCTAGCCTTTAATAGCCTAAATCTATTTAAATAATCATCAATAGCCTCGTGCACTTTACGCTTCTAACACCGCCAATTTTTCGAGGCTAATTTTCGATCGCCCATGTAAATCGTTTCATGAAACGTTTCCAACCGCCCCATGTGTACATAGTAACTGTGAGGTAAGGTTGTAAACCAAGTAAAAGTATTTTAGTTAGAGAATTTGGAAAATATTTCATTTTCAAATTCTCATTTTGGCTATATCTCCCGCCTCTACCATGTAACTGCAATATGTTCGACAAGAGATTCATTTCAGGTCACCCCAAATTTAGTAAACTTGGGAATTTTCCAACCTCTTGAAACTCCGCTTGTAACACATATTCACACAATGGTGATATGAAATTAGGCCCATGTAAACCCATGTTAAGGCCGCTTTGTGCCATTATGGTTTCTACCAAAGTGGCTATATTATCCTCGAACGCCAACATTATTTCGCTGCACTTGTCGAACAACTTCATCGCCGCTTTTGGTTTTGGTTTACCATAACTACTTCAGTGGACATGGTTTCCATCCTCGTTGTTCGCCTACAACCGCCTCGGGCTTCGATCAGAATCGATCTCTCGTGGGAGTATTAGGCGATTATTCCCACAATTGGGTACTTGCCCATTTGGTTTGCTAACATCCGATAACTTGTATTGGTATTCTCGATATCATGATTAGTTTTCGTCTACTTGTTGTCTTAACGCCTAACAAAGACGCATTGGTTAATGCAAGAGGATTTCACCCGCATGCTCTCAAGAAACATGTGAAGGAGAAAAGGTCAAACATGTGGTATTCCAAAGAGGGCATGCCATACATACCAAAAGGATATGGTGGTAAACTCATGTTCGGAAGTGCCTCTAAATTATTCCCTGCCATATAAGGGCTGTAGGAAGCCCTATATTTGGTGGCAAAGACATAGATGCGTGGTCGACCCAACAATGGTCATAGACACCGCAGAACTGTTATTGATGTTGTTGGGGCTATTGTCCCTACAACATTTCCAAAGGCTAACGCTACGTAATCCATGGTTGTTCCTTGCCCTTGTGATACCAAGGGGTTAGTAACTAGATGCATTATTGGAATTAGTACGCACCATTCTACCACTCCTCAAGCGCATACAAATACATGCACCAATGTAAACACAAAATCAAAGGCAGAGTCCCACCGAGCGTGCAACTTGTTTCACGTGTTTTTAGCAAACAATCACTAGTTTCAAAATGTGAGTTTGTCGATCAAAACTAGAAAATCTCTCGACAATTGCCCTTGTGTTTTTGTGTTCTTTGGACAAGCTTTTAAAAGAAGTAGATTGTATGAAGAACGCAATTGAAAACAAAACAAAGCAGAAATTGCAATAAATGTAAAAACAAGTAAAAGATTGAAGTTAATTGAAAAGAAGTGGTTCACAAGCACGCATAATGAATCGCTCACTCGCTTTTTCGCTTTGTCCGGAAGTTGAGTTTTCAGAGTTCTTGTGTAATGTTGTGACTCGAAGTTTCTATTACAAAAGAGTATATATACTCCTAGAAACACACGTAAATAAAATAACTTCCTACTAAGCATAAGAAAAGCTAATCGCCCATTAATCGCTTCTTTTCCTTGACTTTCGACTAAACCGTTGTCACCGCTTGTCGTAAACGCTGAACCCGCCTTGTCGCATGTGTTGAACTTTCTCTTGTCGAATGTTACTTGCTCGCTTATTCCCACAACTCGATTACCGTGCTTGTCGGGTTCGCCACATTGCCAACACCGATAAACCTTTTCTCGCCGAATCGATGGTGAATTAACTTGCTATTGACTTGTAGTTTCCAAAACGCCACCAATGGAGAGTCAAACCTATTTAATACTTCCTTCAATGTATTGTCGAAATTTTGGGATAACACATGGACGAAGACGTGACTTCAGATTTTGAAGATTCTGAAGGCGATTTTGATGTCATCTGTAATGTGGTGTCTATCCTACCTAGTGAATATGATGTCATTACGGCTCCTAATGATATCGAAGAAAATTTCACTAAAGACATGGCTAATCATAAGCCGCCTTTGCTATTATGTTATGAATAATGGTTGTGTCAAGATCAAATGGCTACTTTCGAGAAGTTTGATGAAGGCATGCAACACCATTTAAAGCCATTGTATGTGCAAGCAAAAGTTAATGGTGTAGGCTTTAACAAAATACTGGTGGGTGGAGGTGCTGCAGTGAACTTAATGCCTCAAGTCTTGTTGAAGACAATAGAAAATTCGACATGTGATCTAAACCTCATAACATTGTCTTGACCAATTATGAAGGCAATCCGCCAATCTTCGGGGCCATAGAGGTTGATATAATGGTAGGCAATTGTAAAAAGAACTACTATGTTCTTTGTTATAGCTTCTAAGGCAAGCTATAACTTGCTCCTTGGTAGAGAATGGATACACGGAGTTGGTGTTGTGCCTTCAACTCTACATCAACGACTGGTGATGTGGAAAGAGGATGATCTAGTGGAGTATGTCGGTTTCGATCAAAGCTATTTTCTTACTGATGTGAACCATGTCACAAAGGAAAATTTTGAGGAAGCAAATGGCGAATATTGCGCCATGTACATCTTCCAACCAAGCATATATTTCTTCCGACAATGTGCTTGTTTCAGCTTCATCTCTACCCAACTCATGGTTTTGTGGGAGAGGAGATAATGGGAGATATAGATGTTTATCCCGGGCGTGTTCTGCTCTCCAACAGATGGGACACCGAATCTTAAAAAGAATCTAGATGTCGCACTCCAATGCATGGGACAAAATTACGCCTACATGGCCGAAAAATAAAGTAAAAGCGCGCTTTGAAGCCGAAATAATTCAACAAACAATGGTTGTCGAAGCCATAGATTCGCCTCAAGAAAATGGCAAATCGAGAGATGAAAACTTGATTGCATTTATGATGATGAACCATTAGGGTTTTGAAAAGGATCCTAGAGATTCAACAAAAACGATGCAAGCTCAAGATCCAATGGAAGAAGTGGATTGGGAAA